>JAJHSJ010000002.1:94805790-94843684 GCA_021015155.1 Magnolia officinalis
AGTGTAGGCCTACAGCTCCACAACCAGAGACAGAAGGAGGGAAAGAAAAGACAGAGAGAGTGAAAGAAAGGAGAGTGGGTGCATATGTACTAGCCCAAGCTCATGTCGAGCTCGACTGAAGCAGGTAGACCCTTCCCCTCCATCCTTTTTGGAACTTCAAAACGAGCTCAGACCCAAACTCCATCAGGTCTTGTTCAAACCGTAAACAGCCCCCTAAACAAAGCTCTGTTTTAGGGTGTAAGCGCTCCACCAACAAGGCCATGCAGAAAACTGAAAACAGACTCTATCCGAGCTCTGAAATGAGCTGTATACGATGGTAAGGCGGACCATGTATGGAGCTAAAAACAACTCCCAATGGGACCATGGTTTGGATTGGAATGCGGCCCCAACAAAACCCTGATCAGGGCTGCTGAAATCAGAGCCGAGTTGGGGCCGTGCATTGGACCATGAACAGTCCTCCAAAGGGACCGAAAATGGCCTGCAAATGGGCCAGGTCTGAACCAGAAAAATCAAACACCATAAAGTCGTGCAAACAGACCTAGGATCTGGCCTGCATCAAGTCGTGTATCGGGGTCGGAAACAAGCACTCACCAAATCGTGGGTTGCTGGAAAACGGTCCTCAGTTGGGCCGGAACTATGACAGGAAACAGACCCTTAGCTGGGCTATATGATGGGCCGAGAATAGCTTCCATATTGAGCTGGGATCAGCTTCTGATTAGGCCAAAAAATGGCCACTTGATGGGCCATGTGGCTAGGCTGAAACTGAATTTTTCTACAAGGTTGAAAGTTGGGCTCAAAACCACCTCAGGTGGGCCGTAGAGATGACCTGCATGCTGGCCTCAAGCCGTGAAATGGGCCTCGTCCAAAATCAGTAGGCCGCACCACATCTACTGGGTGGGCTGTACATGAAGTCCAGCTCAGTGGGCCACCTTGTAAAATGGGTAGGCTGCACCCTGAAAAGCAGGTGGGCCGCACCACATCTAACAAGGGTGGGCCTCACCACATTCAATCGGGTGGGTCGTACCCTGAAAAACAAGTGGGTCGCACCGCATCTGACAAGGGTGGGCCACACCACATTCAATCAGGTGGGCCTCACCATAAGATCCAGCAGGCCTCACCATAGAAAGTTGTGGGCCGCACTCATGCCACCTGTGGGCTGCCGAGTTGGGCCGGGCAAGGTCTAGCCCAGACCATTTTGGGCCAAAAATCTGGAAGGCCAAGTGGGCCGAACAGGGGCCTAATACTACCCAATTTTCGGGCCATCCAGGGTCGGCCACACTGGGCCACGAACAGACCCAGTTCGGACTGCAACCGGGTAGCCAAGCTTAGGCCAAAAACAAGCCAAGGTAGGCCCAGTTCGGCTTTGGTTAGGGATGAGTCCAGGCCCAGAAATATGGACCATTTATTAGGAATGACTTCTGGTGGGCTTGATCACTCCAAATTCGGGCCCGATTGACTTTATACATGGGTTTTCAAACCACCACATAATAGTTAGCTAAAGCCCTGCAAACGTTAATTAACACAAATGCTTGGGTTGGAAATAATCCTAGGTGACCAATCATACAACGTCGAACCATTGGACAACCGCAGAAATCCAAATCAAGGGAGGAGCTACAAACCCCCAGGTGATGATTTTTCCCTTGGGTTTTCCATCCTCGAATTAGCCAAACATAGTATGCATCGAATGGCTACTATTAGTGAAAGTCCTACTATTCGTTTTAAACATCTAATTACTGTTAACCATCCTATCTCAACTTGTATTAAGATCATGCTAAATGATAGTTCCACATGCTAGCTAATCCTTGAGAAATTATTATCGTCCACATATTTTGGTAATGCATCGTCAATAGTTATTATTTAAATCCCATGATGTCTCCTCACGTGCTTTAGTACCATCATTTAAAATTATATGTTGTTACATGATTGTTGTAAGTCGCCTTATCATATGACTCATAACGCTACACGTGGAGGATTCCACTATTGTATGTAAGCTACTCATGGGATGTAACTAGACGGTTCGTGTGGAAAAATAGGACCTTTAACCTAGGGTCATTTTGATCAATGAGGTCTTATTTAAACATCCCAAGCTGGAGGATCTCATGGGCCGAGGATGGTGGTCATGGGACACTATGCTCAAGTTGTCGCCCTATGCTGGGTAATGAACCCCCCGTAGTGACCATTGAGTTACTCAAGCTGGCTGCTTGTAACTGGAATAATAATGGGTTGGCTAATCATGCATCTATAACATATTGGCGATGACGGGTGGCTAATTCTGGATGCTATAGCACGTGCCCTTAGGATCATCGGGGTATCGTTTCGCTAGCTCCTAGACCATCGACTATCGACCTATTATTCCGACTGGATGATCATTAATTCTCAGGTCGATGATTGCATGGGTGACGAGCCCAAGTCCGACTGGATGAGCATCCCCAGGTAGATGTGCATTCATACATTCATGCATTTAATAAGACTGTATCTTGCCTGTTTTGGATTATTACCTTGTTTTCTTTAAACTATGTCTGTTAAGGCGGCGGCTTATAATCTTGAGGGGAACTCACACTGAGCTGGCCACTCACTCATCAACTATCCAACTGTACAGAGTATGCAGGGACAAATGTAGAGGATGATAGCGCTGGCCTTGATGGCACGACCGCAGAGCCCGAGGAAGGGTACTACGATGACGAACTGCAGCAAGAGGTAGCGGCATATTTCGGGCTAAATCAGTAGTCACATTATTTAATTTTAATGAAGCAGTGTCTCAGAAACTTATGAATTTTGTAACTAAGACCCCCAGCTGGGTGGGTCAAATATTTGGGCTTATATGATTATCCATGCTTTATTTTGCTATCGCACTCTGAATTTATACTTATGCTAGTTCTCAAAATTTATAAACTTTCGGATTTCTGAAGCGAGTCTCATACTCAGGCTTTAGAAACCGGGGCGTTACAAATGATTCATAAATTCATTAACAGATACCTCTTTTACGTAGTATATTAATTTATCGGCGAATTCAGTCCAAACCTAGTAAGATAAGGAAGAAATGTTTCATACTCAATTTTATCGAACTGAACCTGAATTTTCTTTAGCTGACTTGTCACGTCTGACGTAAGTAAATGGCGAGCCGATTTAGAACTACATAATTTGATTTTAAAAGGCAAAGAACAAATGTTGAGTATTTCTTCCAGAAGCCCAGTTTGTTAAGCTAATTGTGGAAGGTCTAGACATTTCAGAAAAGTTTGAATGGATGGACTTTGAGGATTTGGTCAATTTATCTAATAAAGTGACTACATACGAATGACTTCTGCGTAACGAGAACTAATGGAAAAACCATCATTGGGGAACCTATTATCGTGATCAAAAGTATGGGATATCTTTGGCCGAAATAAACCTCAATAAACTGTTTGTTTATATGGCCCTAACAAAAATTGGCGATGAATCATCCCATCAAGGTTCCAATACAACCAAAGGAATTGCATAATAGAATAGACGATATTTCTTTGATATTACAAAAGTCGATGAGATATTTGATCTCTTGTTGGCTGCCAAGCTCATTAAACTTCAACTAAAGAGAATGATTCCTTTGACAGAAGAGTTGAAGAAAATGAAATATTGTAAATAGCATGGATCACAATCTCATTCAACTAGAAATTGTATTACTTTCAGAAACGTGGTTTAAGACAATATAGATTTTGGGATGCTCAAATTTCTAGAGAGAGAACGAGGCCATGTTGGTAGATACCGACCCATTTTCTGTGACAATGATGATCAACATGGCTACCATTAATCTGAGGAACATGAATGCCCTGAGACAGAATGTGGATCTTACATCGGCTAAGGAGCAGTATAATCATTAACCAAACTATACCGATAAAAGAGCAAAGCCCGAAAGAAACACTAGGGGTCAGTGTTATTCTGATAATAAATTGGCAATTAAAGAAAACAAATTGAGTGAGGGATGCCATGAGGATATTCAACAACAGTATTTAACAATGGCGCATTATCTGCCAAAGAAATAGGTAAATGTATAGAGTAACAGTATCATTCAAAAATATCAAGCTACTTACCCAAAGAGGATCATACCAGGCTAATAGCAAATGAGCATTTTTAAAAGTTATGATGGAAAATGACCAAGAATAGTCAAACCGACCATGACCACGATCAACCGATGGGTTAGGGCCATCCATCCAAAGTTCCTGCAATACCCGTTGGAAATAACAAGAGCTCAAAAATGTCGCTGGCAGCGAGGAGAGTCATAGAAATGCACATCAAACATATAATAGACCGAAAAGACCAACAATGCATGGTTGTCAACCTTTTTACCGGAATTGGACATGGACAATTAATTTCGACAAGAAAGGAAAAGCCGAAGTGGTCACACCATGCGAAAGCATGTAAACTGATCAAGATGAGCTAAAGCCAACTGTCAAAATCAAGCAAAATAGCCTTTCGGAATAAGATTTGAGTGACCCCTGGGTCTTTAAAAGAGGATTTGTTAATCAAAGAGATATTGGCAAATGTTGAAATTTTAAAATATGATGTTGATTTTCAACAAGCAACGGATCCAAAGAACATTGAAAAACTCGACAGACAAATGGCGACAATTATCACATTCAGAAACATTACTGTCATTGAGAGTAGAGTGCAATATGATATTCACACTTCCACTTATTTTCTTGGCTAAGTCAAATCAATCGAGAAGCATTGAGGTGATGCTGAAGAAATAGGGACGACGGTGATCACGATTGAATCGGACCTAATCATTTCTTGGACGCCAGCATAGCAACACATGTATCTCACATGATCGAAAATTGTAAAATTTTGGTTGAAAAAAATATTTAGTTGAAGTTCGGTTAGTGGTCTAACTATTTCTGACATTGTAGGCTACCTATTATTTAACGTGCTGCATTTATTTTTGGGAGAGAGCATCTAGATTAGAAATACAATTAGTAGCCTCATCCATGCATGTGGGCTTAGAAGGAAAAATGACCATTGCCCTCATTCCTTGTGATTTAGAGCCCAACTACATCTGTTTACATTTTGATTCCAGTAAACACATCTTTTTAATGAAATCAATCGTAATCACGTTTTTATTGCTAAAGATTTAAGTTTTCATTTTTTCATGCTTTACCCCTCGTCCACAGTTGAAATCTTCCTGGAGGTGATCATGATGTATATGACATACAAACTCTTCATTGGGTTACTACCAATTAGATAAACTATAGGCATAAATATCATTGTGATACAGAACTTATATGACCCCCACAAAGTTTCCAATGGTGGGTGTTTAAAGCCCGCTTTTCGTGTGATATGGTCCACATGAATTTTAGATCTACCTGATTTTTAGTCATGTCCTATTGTGATCATGCTAAACTGATGGATGGAGTGGATTTGTCATGGGCATCTCTGTACGGGGCCATAAGAATTCATGTCCTTCCTTCAGTCTTTACACAAAGGGCATTGTTTACACTCATTTTTTGGCACACCCATGTGGACTATTCTACATGCCTAATAATAATAGAATCATACTCGAACTTGAGGATATCTTTTACCCTTATCCTTCGATTATACATCACTTGCTGAAAGTAAAATGGCGTAGAATCATACAAACATTTTGAGAGGAGACGAAGTGACGAATAACATGTAATCCTAATTCATGTGGCATATGACCAAAGTAGTGTGAGCAACAAGTCTATAAAAGACCCATCGAGGCAAAGATCCTATCACAGATCTAAATATGTTGGTAAGGTTGTCTCTCAAAATCTTTCCAAAATGGAAGATCTTCCAAGAGACGTTCGGAGCTCTTGTAACAATTACGAAGATTCAATAATCAAACCAACATAAGAGCGGATAGGAATCAATGGATTGGGTTGTGATCCAGATCCAGTGAAATTGGTCCTATCAGATCCATAGATCTTCATGATCATGATAGGGGGAGATTTGAAAATAGTTTGGATCATGACCAAGCCAGATGAGACAGGGTCTTAAAGATCCATGAATCTCTGTAGCCACACTAGTAAGATATCCGAAAAAGTTTTTGATATCCAGAGAGTTGTAAGCCAGGCAAAAATGATAAGAGAACAACCGAGTGCCTTGGCTGCAAAGGATCCTAGACTGGAAAGCAAACCCAATGAGGGTTTTGCCGCCTCCCGAAACTATAAAAGGAGAACGCAATTAAGAGCTCTAGGCCTACTCCAAATACAATTTATCTTCATAGCATAACGATGTCTTTACTTTAAAAAAAAATCTTAGCTTAGTTTTAATCCATTTGCTTATGTCCAACCATACTGCAAAACGTTTGAAGTTTATATTAGTATAGATTGCTACTGCCTAACGCCATCACTATAGTACTGTTGAAGAGTACGTCTCAGGGCGTGACAAGTACACTTAGGCCGTGTTTGTTAACACTTAATTTTTGCACTTAATGCGGAATGGGGAAAATTTTTGGTGTTCAATGGTGTTTGTTAATGCGTTGTTAACGCCGAAGATGGAAAGCGCTAAGTGGTTTTTCACTGAATTCTTTCCGTGATAGGAGTCTGGCTTAATGGTGAATGTGGAATGCGCTCCATGATTTTTCATTAAACAAAAATTTTTTGCTTCCAAAAATACCCATTTTCAAGTTACTGCCGAAAGTTTTTATTTGCACAATACAAAATCAACCTTTAACTTGTGAAACTTCTTTATGCCCCACCATGATTTATGTGTTTGATCCACACCGTCCATCAAATTTTTCAGATA
The DNA here is from genome assembly GCA_021015155.1 of Magnolia officinalis. NCBI lineage: Eukaryota > Viridiplantae > Streptophyta > Magnoliopsida > Magnoliales > Magnoliaceae > Magnolia > Magnolia officinalis. The sequence goes on from JAJHSJ010000002.1 coordinate 94,812,526, forward strand.
ATTTAACATGCGATCCAATAAAAGAAGCAGGTCCAATAATTAATTGAACCATAAGGTGGGGATTGAACGTCCACCGTTAAAAACTTCGTGAGAGCTTGAGAAGTTTCAGATCAAGCTGATATTTGTGTTTTCACTTCATCCATGTCTACATGGCCTAATGAATAGGTTGGATGGTAAAAAAACATTACAGCGGCCCATGTAACTTTGATCTCTTTGAACTGTTCGGACACAACCCGTCTCTTGCTCCGAACGGGCAGTTCTGTGGGCAGGCCCACCGTGATGTATCTGTACATCCAAACCCTCTATCACTTTTCTCATGTTATTTAAAGGCATTAAAACAAAAATGAGTCAAATCCAACAATCAAATGGACCACATCACAGATGACTCTTGCATTTAATGCAACTGGTGCATTTTAATGCAACCAAGATTATTATTTGGTGTGGTCTACTTGAGCGTTGGATCTGCCTTATTTTTGTGTTCATGCCTTAAAATAATGTGAGAAAAGGGATTGACGGTTTGGATGTACATATACATCACGGTGGGCCCGCCCACAGAACTGCTCGTTCGGAGCCAGGGACGGGCGGGGGTAGTACGCAATCCGCGTCCTCGTTAAAGACGGACGCTGATTTCCTGCGAAAGCCTTTGCAGGAAGCTGTTGCGCAGGGCAGGTGGGGCCCACTGAGATGTTTGTGAAAAAGCCACACCGTCCATCTGATTTTAGAGATCATTTTATGATATGCAGCCAAAAATAAGGTATATTCAAAACTCGAATCTACCACACGAGAGGAAACAGTGGAGATTTAGTGATTACCGTTGAAACATTTATATGGCCACGAAGGTGTTGTCTCCGTCTAATTTTTGATATTTTCACTTCATCCCAGTGAAAATGACCTTATAAACGGCTTGGATGGAATATAAACATCAAGGTGGAGCCTATGAAGGTTTCAGCGGTGGACATTTCTTTCCCACTGTTTCATCTCGTATGGCCCACTTGAGTCTTATATCCTCTTAATTTTTAGTCATATACACTAAAATGAGCTAAAACAACAGATGGACAGGTTAGATTTCTCATAAACATCACGGTGGCCCCCACCATGCATTCCTAGTGCAGGAACTTCCTGCCAAAGACTTGCGCAGGAAATCCTCGTCTTGTTTAACAAGACGGGAATGGACTGACTGCTCCCACTGCCACCGGCCAGTGGCTGATGGTCGGTGCTCTGTGGGCCCTACCATGATGTATGTGTTTCATTCATGCCATCCATCTATTTGTTTAGATCATTTCATGGTAGGGGACAAAAGATTAGGTTTAACAAAATCTCAAGTGGGCCACATTACAGGAAATAGTGTTGAATAGAATCGACCATTAAAAACCTTTTAGGGACTATAAAAGTTTTGGATCAAGCTAATCTTTGTTTTTCTCCCTTCATCTGGGCCTGTATGACCTAATTAAAAGATTAGATGTCAAATAAACAGTACAGTGGGCCTTAGGAGGATTTTAATGATGCATATCCAATCATTATTGTTTTCTATGGTGTGGTCGACCTGAGATTTTTATCCCTCTAATTTTTGGGGTGAAGCACTAGAATGATCTGTAAAAAATGGATGAACGGAATGGATGAAATACATACACCATGGAGGGGCTAACAAAGCACTGACCACGATAGCTGGGGGGTAGCCAATCCGTTTCCGTCTTGGACTGGAGGCGGATCTCCTACGAAAGCCTTTCGCGGTAAATTCCTGTGCTAGGAACGAAGGTGGGGCCAAAGATGAACCGTATCCGATGCTTGTGAGAAATCCTCACCGTCCATTCGTTTTGTGAGTTCATTTTGGGACATGAGGCCAAAGATGAACCGTATCCAATGCTCAGGTGGGTCGAAAACGTGATAAGTAAACATCCATAGTTGAAATATTCGTGGGGCCACTGAAGTTTTAAATCATGCTAATATTTGTGTTTTCAGTTCATTCCAGTAGGAATGACGTTATGAACGGTATGGATGGCATGTAAACATCACTGTTGAATCAGGGAGGTTTCAATGGTAAGAATTTCCCTAAATACCTTTTCCTTTAATACAGCCCACTTGAGTTTAGGATCCTCTTCAATTTTGGTCTAATCTCCTAAAATTAGCTCACAAAATAGATGAACGGAGTGGATTCCTGACAAACATTATGGTGGGTCCCACCTAAGTTCCCTGCGAAAGGTTTTAGCAGGAAATCTGCATCTGCTCCTCTTGGCACAAAGTTCCTGTGTTGGAAGCCTATATGGGCTCATCGAGCTCAAGTTGTACAAATGGTTTTGAGGAGATCAAAGTTGGTGGGAAATCATCTGGTGTAGATTGTTTTGAGGAGATCAAAGATGGTGGCAATTTTGAAGCAGATGGCACCATATTCCTTCCCGACGCAAAGAGACATGGTTATTGCATGCATGACACTGCACAACTACATCAGAAAAGAATCCATCTCCGATCCACTCTTCCAACAATATAATGATGAAAATGTTCTTTCAAAGATGAATATCGAATTAGAGAATGATATGTCTAAAGTGGAAATAGTATTTGGAAACTTTGAACAAACTATTATGTCCAATATATGAGAAGAAATTGCCGCCACACTTATATATGCAAATCATTAATTTTTTATCTGTTTTTATGAATAATGATATTTTAATTTTTTATTAAGTACTTTATAGTTTATTTGAATTAAATAGAATAATTTTATTTTCATTTAATAAAAAATAGTTTCTTTATAATGTAAAGAATTTCAAAACGGGAGATAGATAGGGGCAAATGTGTCAAATTAACATATTTTAAACATTCAGATGTTTGTTAACAAACAAATTGTTTCAAATTCAGTACTTAATTTTCAGACTTCAGCCATAGTTACCAAACAAGTTTTTTGACTTCAGATTTCAGATTCAGCTTCAGATTTCAGATTCAGGCTTTAGACTTCAGATTTAACAAACAAGGCCTTAGGAGTAGAGTAACCCGGACCCAAATTTACTCTATTGTCCAACGTCATCACTATAGTACTGTTAAAAATACACTCCTCTTCAAAACAACGCATATCATTTCGAGGCGTGACAAGTACGCTTAGGAGTAACATAAATATCCACAACACTCCATTATTAGATCCTAATCAACTGAGTCCATACTTGCAAGATCAAACACCCTGGTCACATCCTGTTGACGATTCACCTATATCATCCGTCCACACAAATGATTTAGATATTTATCTTTTGTTTTATTTTTATTCTCTAATTATTTGTTACTCCGTCGATTGTATTGAGCATTAATTACATATTAATAATATCAACATTGTTTTATCCCCTTCTAGTTTAATATGGTTGTCTTCATTCCATTGAGAAATATATTGGCAGTAATTATTAGTGAAAAAATAAGTCTTTAAGACACAAGGTAGAAAGAAAACATTAGGAAGATTTAAACCATACCCTTTTGTAAATCGTTTGATTGTTGTTACAACTGATGGTTGAAAGGGCGGTTGAGTCCTAGAATTCGACCGTAAACTGTCCATCTAAGCGTGGGAGGCATCAACGTACAATCAAACACCGTGTTGTGTACAACTCTGACATACTTGCACTTCCTTAATCGCTTACGTTAACCAAACACAAGCCCTTACTGACACGCCTATCCTCTTGTTTGATTGAATTGTGCAAACATGCATGATTTGCATGTCTCAGCCAACATGGCACAATATGGGATGAGCATGCATCAAACCCCCTCCATCCACATTTGCACCATAAATCATAAAACCCAATTTAATCCAAGACCCAGGCAGCCAACACTATTAGTAATGGTGTAGAATCATGCTTAAAAACTACATTCACATGTCTCAGCCAACATGAATGTTGAAATGTCCTAATTTTCCAAGGGCCCCTTTATCCTAGTGAGGGGCCACATCAAATGAATAAACGGGATGACATATATTCACAATGGTACACCCCACACATAATTTAAATGATTTTAATGGTGGACATCCCTTATCTCATCTATTTCCATGGCGTAGCCCCACCTGAGTTTTGTATTAGCTTGATTTTGATGCCCCTGTCCAAACACAATGCCATCTCTTAAATGTTCATTTATTTCCTAAAGGTGTGATCCACCTGATGATCTCCCTGTTAATTTGTGAACCATACTTCAATCAAGCGGTTTGGATCAATGATTGGCCTTATTCGTGAATTACATGTGCCTCCATGAAGATCTTATATGTCGAAGCTATGTAGACCTAGCACAATGTCCGTGAGAAATCCACTCCGTCCATCAGCTTCATAAGCTCAAATTAAAACAGAGATTTGGAGACGATCAAGAACTCAGGTGGACCATGCCACACGAAATACTGAGGATTGAATGCCCATGGGGTCCATAGAAGTTCTGTGTAAGGATGAATTTGTGTTTTCAGTTCATCCTAGTAGCAATAGCCTGATGAACGGTTTCATCAGTGACCATTTCCATTCTCACGGACATTGAGGTGGGCCCACATGGCTTCCTGGGGTTCGCAATATAGGGCCCACTAGGTTACCGTACGAGTTTCTCGTGTTTGAATAAAAGGTGGAGTGCAGTAAACACTACATAGATATCCACCATTTAAGATCACACTTCCATTGCTGTTTTTTCGGTTATAATCTATATTGGGTCCCGCTATTTGGACGGTTCTAAGATAAGGTACGTGCTCACGCGTGCGTAAAGCTACATGGCACCAAAAAAAAAGATCCAAAGGACAGCCAAGTGGGTCCCACCATGTTGGAGGCTTGGGCTAAAAACTAACTGCTCACCAACCTATCATGTTGGGGTCGCTGCACTCGTTAATTACCTCTTTGCAATCCACTAATTATCATCATGGGGCCCACCACTCATAAAATAAATATGAATTTTGTAATATGTTGCTTAGGTAATAAATGATTTCTTTTACTTACCAATATTATTTATTGAAAGACAAAACATAGCTAGCTCAATACTCTTGAGCTTAGCTGAAATGAGGACATTGAAGTAGATGAGTGAGGTGATGAAAGAATAAGAAATAGATGCCAAGTACACTTAGGTGATTTGGTCAGATCAAGAATCGTTTCTATATAAGAAAAAGGCCACGAGGATACGAACGAAAGAGCTTTAGTGGTGTGTCTACGTTACCAAATTCTATGGGTCCCAACATGATTTACATGTTATATCCACACCATCCATCCATTTTACAAAATCATTTTACAGCATGGACAAAAAAATTATATATATCCAAACTTAAGCTAACCACACTACAAAAATTTATGGGGATCGAACACCAACAATTTAAAACTTTTTAAGGGCCACATGAGTTTTAGATAAAGCTAATATTTATGTTTTCCCTTCATCTAGATATGCTTAGCCTTATTAACTGTTTGGATGACAAATAAACATCATGGTAAGCCCTAAAAAGGTTTTTAGCATAAGGTGTCACCATCTTCATTACTTTCCGCAGTGTGGTCCACTTGAGATTGGCCTATACACTATAATTATCTTTAAAAATATATGGATATTGTGAATATAACACATGCATCAGGCAAACCGCTTCCCAATTGGAACTAGTAAGAAAAGACTTAATTACTTGTGGTGTAATCAAAGATATATATTCTTAATGGAACAGAAAGGCAGAATAAGATACATGTCGTCAACCTCATATTCATGTCGTCAACCTCAAACATTGATGATGACGAAGAGGATAAATTATCAAATTAAGTATGTTTTTTAATTTTAAAATCATTTTAAATAATAAAGTATTTTTGTCATGTGTGTTACCAAACACGTCTCTTTTTGCATAAATAATTCGAATTAATTCTAGAGAATTGTTTGTTGTTAGTCATTTATACCCTTTTCTAGAATCAATACAGGATGGATGGATCTAAAAAGGTAATATGCTTCGGTAATTTTCACGTGAGGGATACTTTGGTAGTCTCGCAATGTGATGGATGATACCCACGCGGTCAGAATTTATTTAGATGGCTTATAGAAATTTAAATTAAACGGTCCAAATCACCGACCGCTACAGACGAATCGTTACCTGAAATTTACCCCTTGTTCTTGGGAGCGCATTGGGTACGGCCCTGGCCTCACCCAAGACGGTGCGTCCCTTACAGTGGGGGCCCACCTTGATGCATATTATATATCCACTCCGTCCATCCGTTTTGACACATGATTTTATTGCATGGTTCTAAAGATTAAGGATGTACAAATCTCAGGTGGACCATACTATAAGAAACAGTGTTTATTGAACGTCCTACCGTTGAAAAGTCCCTAGGGCCTAACTTAATTTTTATTTTCCATCTAAACTGTTTATAAGGTCAAAACAACATGGATGAAGGGTGAAACAAATATCAGCTTGATCCAAAACTTTCGTGGCTCATTAATAGTCAATCACAACTGTTTCCTATGCTATGGTCCATCTAAGAATTGGATATGCTTCATATAAACTGTCATGCATTAAAATGATCTGGTGAAACGGATTGACGGTGTGGATATATAATACATGAATCATGGTGGGCCCCTCTTTAAGGGCCGCACCATTTTGGGTGAGGCCGGGGCCGCACCTAATCCGCTCCCCTTATTCTCGAGGAAAAAGAGAGATCAGAAAGAACTCTGTAACTCTTTTGTGAAGAAAACCTTAATTATGATGTCTTGCGGGAGGATCAAAATTAGAAATACATGCATCAATAGAATGGGCCGAGGCCCAGTAGCGCATATACATCAACACCCCTTATTTGATTGTATAAGGTGGACATTAATTGGACGGTTAAAAATGAAAGTTATCTGATGATCCTGCTCAAAAGACAAGTGTGACCAAATGAGAGATTAGGATTGTTCAACCAAGATCTAACCCCACAGAAATTAGGATTGAGTATGACACGTGTACAATTTTTAACGGCCTGCGTATAAATCGTCATACTCTGCCAGAGTATTAAATAACTAACGTTCGAAGGCAATGGCATCGTGGTAGATTACCATAACAATCAAAGTCCTATTCACAATTACAGAATCTCCACCGGAAAGAGACGTTCGTCCAAAACTTTATAATTTCTTCTACGATACGCTCTCAGCGAAGCCCCAGAAAAAGCATACGGCGGGAAAGAAAGGAAAAGGAAAAGGAAAATAAAAAATAAAAAATAAAAAATAAAAGAAAGAGAAAATCTCTGGTACTCTGTTAGACTGTGATGGATGATACGCAGACATAAAAAAAAAAAAAATTACGCAGGTACTGTATACGTGGCAAAAAATTAACTCCAATTAGACTCTTTGACAAACGAAATAGTGGGAATTTATTGGACGGTTAAAATGAAAAGAATCCAACGGTCTTATTTCAACAAACAAGTGTCCACGAATCAGATATTAGGACTGTTCAACTAACTGATTTCGTTACTTTTACCTAAGTAGCAGTGGTTTCCATTGTTTTGATCGGTTTAACGTGAGTTCATGTATGCCACGTGTACAAGTTCTGAGTGCCTGCGTATCAAGCATCATTACCCGCGTGAATATCACATAACTCTTTTCCGTCTCTCTTCCGCCGGAAATAAAAAAGAAAACAGAAATAAACGCAAAGAAAAGCAAAGCCAAAACCCTCTCTCTCTCTCACAGCTGGAAGAAGGAGAGCTGCGAGAAGATCTCCTTACCGTATCGATCCAGAGCCAAATCAGTTCAAGGTAAGCTCGATTCGATCTCAAAATTCTCTCTACGGATCTTTCTTTTCTCTTTAATCACTTTAAAAAAATGAAATTCAAAATCGGAATCGATTTCGATTTCGATTTCACGATTTGCTTTCTTTCTGTCCATCTGTGCCCTTGAAATCCCTTCTATTTATAATTTGAGATTGCAATCGATTCTTTCCCGTTCGTAGATGGAATTTTTGAATTTTATTTTATTTTATTTTTCCTTCTTTCAAAATAATCTGATCATTCTCTATAGAATTTTTTACAAATTTATGTCTAATAAATAAAAATGCTGTTTTAATAATTAAATATTCGAAGAAAGACAGGTAATGCCCCTGTGTTTTCGGGTCGTGTAGAGAAAAGCAGGGGTATTCCTGTCATTTGAACTGCAGTACCATCTCCTGCAAGTAAAGCACTCTTTATAGCTTCTAGACTCATCCTACGATTCCATCTCTCATCCATTACACGCTTCTTTTTCAGGTAGCTTCTATTTTTCTTCACGCTGCAATGTAAATTCTCTTGTTGTAGAAAAAATTCCGCTCGATCCGTTAAAAAGAAGTAATTGCCCCTAGGATATTTTTAATACCAGATGGATTTGTTAGGGCAATATAGTCTTTTTAGAGAGCTCCAACTGAGTAAAGAGATTTCTGGATGTGTACGTATCTGGATAAAGAGGAGTATTGCGTACATGTAGGAGAACAGGTAACTTACGGTCATTGCGGTATTGCCATGCGCTTATGGCATCTCGGCCGTCCAAAACGAGGCCCTACACAGCGCAATATCAGGATCGTCCATTCATCATGCGGGCTGTGTCCCTTTGGAAAACAGTACTGGGACGGGGATTAGGTGCTGTTGCGATGTGTTGGGCGCTGTGAGGCCCACCTTGATGCATATGTTTTATATCCACGCCGTCCTTCCGTTTTTTGAGCTCATTTTAGGACAGTACACCAAAAATGAATCAGATCCGAAGCTCAAGTGGACCACTCCACAGGGAACAGTGGGGATAATGACAACCGCCGTTGAAATCTTCCTAGAGCCCACCGTAGTTTTAATTTCCCATCCAAAGCTGTTGATAATGTCGCAATGACATTGATGAAGGGAAAACACAAATATCAGTTTGATCCAAAACTTTTGTAGCCCCGAGAAGTTTTTAATGGTTGGCGTTCAGTCTCCATAATTTTCCCTGTGATGTGGTCCACATGAGTTTCAGATCTGATTCTTTTCTGGTATCATGTACTAAAATGAGGTGTCAAAACGGATGGACGGCGTGGATATAAACAAAGACATCAGGGTGGACCCCAAAGCGCCCAACATAGTAATACACCATAGCTGGGGGTGGTCTTGGCACCACCTGATCCGCGTCCAAAGCAGTGGACGCGGATGATCCTATCCGAAGTACACGTGTCCTCTATATGATGAGTGTTCTACAATGTTGCATGGGATGTCACTTAAAGTGAGCTATTCATATGGTGGGCCCCACTTTGGATGGGTCTTAACTCCTAGCCTAGAATCACGCTAAATGGGCCACCCTAACCCGTTCGATTCATCGAACGGATGGTGAAAAAGGTGGTTTTTTATTATTATTAATCGGATGGTGATTATCGATCTGATTTGTGGGCTATACTCCGTCCGGCCATCCCCTTTGGGACTGATGATTTGGACGGTCTGGATTGAGATATTCGTATGGTACGTTTGCATGGGTATGGTAAGCCATACTATTCTTGCTAAATCTGGACCGTTGGCTCTTTCTTTAAATTATCCGTTCTTTTTGTATAGATATGGCCCACCTGATGAGTTGACCGGCCTGACTTTTGCGTATAGCCTTCTACATTGGGCTGGTTGGCGGCCTTTTGATTCATTCAGATGTCCCACGCAACTGGTTGGATGATGAGTTACGGTTCAATTAGTGCACGTGTGACCCTGAAAAGTGTGTACAACATCCTGACCGTTAAAAAAGTTGGGCCCACCATGAACAATGCATAATGAAAGAATCCGGTCCATCCATTTATCAGGTGGGCCTCGCCATAGAAACCAATTAGCAACCTTTCTCGCACGAAGTACAAGGCTGGCCCACCTGATGAGTGGATCGACCTGATATTTTCTCTAGGTTATCTTCATGGTGGGACCAACCTATTAGATGGGTTGGATGTTACACACACATGACATGTTTGCAATATGCTACTTGGACGGTAATACTACAGTCCAACGGGTTGTACCTGAGACCTCTTTGAGAATGATATGTCTCACACGCAATGTGTCAAATTTGCATGACATCCAAACCGTCCAACAGGTTGGGACGACCATCAACACTACCTAGCCCAAGACTAAGGCAAATCCACTAATCAGGTGGGCCACATGTATTCGGACGACCAGATGGGTCTAGAGTTCGGCTCCGCTGATCATAATTATTTACCTAGGTAATTACTGCATTTTTCAAATGCAGAGACGGCTTACCCGAACATTTTGAAAAATCAATGTGGGGCCACTGTGATGTGTGTGGCTTATCCACACCGCCTGTTTGTTGTGCCATTTGTATTTAGGGCATGAGCCTAAAAATGAGGCAGAGATAGAGCTTAAGTGGACCACACCATAGGAAATAGTGGGAATTGAATGCTTACCGTTAAAAACTTATTAGGCCCTTATAAGTTTTGGATCAAGTTGATATTTGTATTTTTCCCTTATTCATGTTTGTATGACCTATTGGCCTTATCAACCAGTTAGATAATGAATAAGCCTCAATGTAGGCCCAGTAAAAGAAAAAAAAAAAAAAAAACTTTTAAAAGTGGACGAATTAAAGCCACTGTTTCCTTTTGTGTGGTCATTTGAGCATTCCTTTCGTGTGATCATTTGAGCATTGGATCTCCTCATTTTTCAGCTCATGCATTAAAATATTTTGATAAGACAGATGAACTGTTCTGATAAAGCAGACGGATGGCACATATATATTATATACATTATGGTGGGGCCCATATATTTAAATCAACACTTTTGGCGATTTTTTAAGACTAATTACTCGCTCATTTTCAAAGCAGATGAAAAAGTAATACTTATTTATGAAAGATTCACATGTATCATGAAAAATAAGGAGGCTTTCACCATGCCTTTCATCATGTACATACAGCACATGTGTCAGCGGGTCAGACATGGATTGCAACCAGGTCAGGTCAGGTCTAGTCAACCCAAGCCCAACCCAATCTTAAGAGGACCCAACCCGAGCCAAAATACATTGGACTTTTCCCAACATGAATTCATATGCCAATCTCAGCTCCATGCAAGGACCTTGACAACCAGACCAAAACTTTGGTTGGGTCAATGGTCAGAGTGCACGCTACCTGATGAATGGCCCAGATTACTGACATGTTTCGGCCCCATCATTGCCATTCATTTGTTTTACCGGTTCATTAGGCATGCTGCCTCATGTTTACTTTAGAACCCAAAAATCACGAAAAGTTAGAAGTTGGGTAGGCCACTGTTCATGAAAAGTCAACCGATTTTTGGATCAAGCTGATATTTATGTGACTTTTTGTACAGATTGGATGACAAATAAACATCACGTTGGGCCCTAGGAAAGTTTCAACGGTGGACATCATTATCCCCGTTGTTTCCTGTAGTGGGGTCTACTTATCTTTGGATATTCTTTAATTTTAAGCTGCAAAAATAATGAACGGCGTGTATAAAACACATACATCAGTGGACGGTTATAAGCTAAAAACTTCATGGATTGGACGCTACCAGCCATCTGATTGTTGCGTGTTACTAAGGTCATCACATTAGTTCTGGAGGTAAGGGCCACTAATCAATGGTCCTGATGGGTCTCCATCATAGTGGCATTCCGCATGGTACATGTCATAGAAAAGTGACAAGCAAACGAAAAAAAGTTAAATTTTTTTAAAAAAGGAGCATCTAGATCGTGTGTTTCACGTACCTACTAACAGTGCAATACCTTTTTATCAGCCCAACTACAGGAAATCGGTTGGTGAGGCCGTTTGGATGATTGCTTCTTTGCGTAGCTGTCGTCTATAACGTGCCGTAGCTATCACCATAACCAAACCACATCCCTTCGTTCCTTCAAAGTGCACTCCTTCCACTAACGTGGATTTTTCTATTGGGTTATTTATTTATTTATTTATTTATGATTTCTCTTATTTATACAGATCTGGGTGGGTCTTGATAGGAATGTATCAACGGTTGGATTTCGAGGAGGAGATGATGTATCCCTTACTATGATTATGGAAAGAAGAGTAGATGAAAAGGTGATGGAGAGAAGTGCCAGCAGCAGTAGTGAGAGATATGTCGAGTTCATGGAGGACTCGTGCTGCAGCCAGTTCTGCACGGGGCCCAACCCAGGGATGGCTAGATATGTTTATGGACTCATCTTTCTCCTAACCAATCTGCTGGCTTGGGCGGTTCGTGACTATGGCCAGACCTTCTTGTCGGAGCTTAAGAGTAAGCTCTCTCTCTCTCTCTCTCTCTCTGAAAAGAAGTGGGACCCACATGTAGAGATGGTGTCCCAGGGTGCTAGCTTATAAGGGCCATTGGTTGCCAGAAACATATGCTGATTGCCTGACAATTGATATGTGTAGATGAATGTGGACCATTGAAAAGAATATTTTAATGGTCATATTTAACTCCACAAATCAATGGTTAGGATCATTCCTTGGTGCTATCCCATTCCACCTATCTCTTATATGATGGATGGCTACTATTGTCTGAATATCTGTGCATGTGGCTTAGCTCAAGTGGTAGACTGAAAGATACCTCGTTTCGACACCTGTGGTCTTGGTATCGATCTCTAGTGGGGGTGGCTAACAGTGAAGTGTCAACTGACAGTGGGCTGGCTCCGTGGGCCAGTCTCATGAGACACGTAGGCAAAATGAATTCGTATTTTGTGGGAAGGGCTGCCATGTCTGGGCCAGGCAGGCTTTTATGATAAGAATGGACGGTTGGAAAAATCTGGACAACAGTCAGTGTTGGGGTAATGCCGCCCACTTGTTTGCTCGGGGAATATTGAATCGGGATCATCCGTCTGGTGGGATCTACTGGGGATTGTCCATGGCTCAAACGCCATATAATTTGGATGATCCTAGACATCCAATTGGAAGACTTCAAATGGATGGTTAGAAGTGAAAGTGGTAAACGAATCTTGAAGGAAAGGAAGTGACGGTTAAGATTGTCCAAATGTTGTCATTTTTTAGGACATGGACAGTGGACGGTAGGAACACTAGGTGGACTGTCCCGATCCGTCACACCTCCTGCCACGTTTGTAAAGTAGGACCCGGATTGCCTGCAGCCCTAAGCTCTGTTGGGCCACTGTGATATATATGGTATATCCACTCCGGTCATCCGTTTGCCCAGCTCATTTTAGGATTGGAGCCTACACACGAAGTAGATCGCTCAAGTGGACCATACCACAGGAAACAGTGGGCATCCAGGTTCCAGTCACCTTGTGAAAGGGTTAGATGGAATATCAAAAGGTTTTCAACTGTGGGCATTATTTTCCCACTGTTCCTTGTGGTGAGGTCTACTTGAGATTTGGATCCACCTTGTGGTTATGTTATCTTCCAAAATGAGCTGGCGAAACATATGAACGGTATAGATATGAGACTAAACTCTTTGGTTTGTGGGGCTACGAGAAATTAGGTGGGATGTAATTGCATTTGTTCCTGCAAATTTCATCTTAAGATTGAAAACAACACGGAGGATTGGAATTACACGGGATGGAATTGTATTTGGTTTCATGCCCATGCCCATTCATACGGACCCTTTACACGTGACATATTCCCATGAGGTGGAGCTGTGTGTGCCCTGCCATGATTCGTGTTGAACATCAACACCTCGACACCGTGCATTTGATGGGTCCCTTTAAATTACATGATATCCAAAAAATTAGCCATACACAAAACTCGGGTGGCCATACCATCTAAATTTCATGTGGGCCCTACCAAGTGCTTTTATATGTTTTAGGCATGTTCTCACGTGATTTTAGATGGTATGGCCCACCTGAGTTTCATGTACAGCTGATTATTGGGATATTCCATAATTTAAAGGAACCCATCAAAGGTGTTGGTGTTCGATGCACATGAAAGTGGGGCCACACATCTTGACCTCATGGGAACTTCCCATGAGCTGGACCGCATGGAACCATTTCCATATATATATATATATATATAAAACTGGGAATCTGCTGGTCCGTTGATTAGAGGTCCATATTCCACCAAAAGTGAGCTTCGCTTAATACAGTGACATGCTCTAACATCACAAAGCGGACACTTGCCCAGGGCTGCAGGAATATTCCTTGAGCCTGCAGTGTCCGGTAAAGTGTATCATAGTCTGACAGAGGCGTCTGCGTCGTATCATTTCGCATTTTCTTCCGCTATTATTATTATTATTTCGAGACATTTTGCTACTCCACGGGACTGCCGAAATTTGTGGTTCATGAGACATCCTCGAGTACGTGCCTGATTGAACCGTCCACCCAGTCGGGCCCACCGTTAACGAAACAAAATGCGAAATATTAATCCATTCACACAAAATCCTAATCGTTCATTAATAGACTAGAGCTTTACTAATCAGACATGGGTCTCTGCCTTTTTAGTTTTAACCGTCCATTTGCAGGCCATGGTGGGTCCCATTTGATTGGCCAATAGGTTGGGTTATTCCATCTTGGGCCAATCCAAGGTGGGTCACAATGAATGGTTGAGATCAATGAGGGTGGGCATCATAGGCATCGAGGTCTGTTGATCTACAATTTGAGGCCCTCACTTAACTCGGAACCTTTTGCATTATTAAAATCTGTACGATCTCATTGGACGGTCGAGGCATGTGGGAATCACCATGACCTGAAACAGATCGGTGTGGGGCGCACAAACTGAATAGGTGTGGGTCCCACTTATATTAACTATCGGCGGGAGCTTTTTATTTATTTACTTAATTCCAAAGGTAAAAGCACATGTATTAATAATATTTGGGTTAATTGCATTTACGTCCCTCAGTTTCACGAAAATTCCATAATTTCCCCCCTTTTTTTGCATTAGTTTAGATAAACCACCATTTGTTAACACCTATCCTCGAGCATGATCCTTTCAACCCGTGTCATGGGCAACTAGTTGTAGATGTCGTGTGGGTCACCTTAGCATGTGTATTGAGTCACTCCACCATGAAAGTGGAATGTCCCATCAATGAGTTGAATCCAACCATTTGGTGGGCCACCATGTGAAGTTGAAGGTTTTTGGATGGATCCACTTATTCTATGAATATGCAATTTGTATGGAGGGGACTTGCTGGACGGGTTTGATGGCATACTTATATCACGTTGGGCCCCACACTATCTATTGTATTTTTGACCAGTGGAGACTTTGGAGAGTATGTTGGTCATTAGGTATAGATTCCTTGGGGTGCACAAGGTCGGTGCGGTCCGGTTCTGGGGTGAAACTAGAACCGAACCATTCCTAACGGTTCTAGGAGAATCGGAACTAGAACCGGACCGTTAGCCCCCTAGAACCAAATTGGAATCGGACCATTAAAGCCGGTTTTGTTCCGGATCAGCTCCACAGTTACAGAGAGAGAGAATCAGCGAGAGAGAATCGACGAGAGAGGGAGAACTAGGGGGAGAGAGAGAGAGAGAGAGAGAGAGAGAGAGGAATGGATGGGGACTGGGGCAGTTTGATTCAACAAATCAATTCACGGTTTGGTTCGATTCTACATACTCTAAAATCGGGAACCGAACCGAACTAATCAATTCTTTGATTTTTGGAACCGTAACCGGTGCACTCTAGACCCAGACTGAACCGTACGGTTTGGTTGGTTCCGGTCCGGTTCCACGGTTCTAACCTTAGATGTGCACCCCTATAGATTCGTCCTCTAAAGGAGATCTGACTGAGTGTAAGGGAGGGGAGGAATCTGTAATATTAAAAGATAAAGGGGATAGGTGTAATACTCGTATAACTGAGGGAAGGTAGCTGTAATTAACTCATGTTTCAACTCATGTTTTAATTTTTTGCTATGCTTTAAATATTTTACGTGGACCGTGATTGCGCCTGCAAAATATCGCATGGGATCTCGGAAACGTAGGGCTATCGCATCAGGACGTGAATTGTTTCCTATTGCTAATTTCTACAATTGAGGCCCTTGATTAGGTGATCCCAACCGTTGATTTAACGGGACCCACCATTTCCAAGAAGCTTCCATTGCAAGTATACTGGGTGCAGCTAGGAATGAAGGGGCGTAAAGAAAGAGAAAATGGCATTTTAAGGGACTACGCTAGCCTGACTCGCGTAAGAATTGGGAAGACGTGACTTGTGCTGAGTGCTACGTGGGAGGAACACGCATCAGATCAACCCCATCCATTAGGCGCACCGCCACGTTTTCGCCATGAATATTAATAATCATTCCAATCCAAGACTTAGGTGGGCCACACTATAGAGGACGGTGTAAAAAATCAGGTTAATCATTTAAAAATTTTTGCATAAAATCATCAGGTGACCTATTCAATGCAGCCCTATGGAACCACTGTCAATCCTATCCGTTTAAAAAAATGGTGCACAAAATCATTAAAATTCAATACAGTCCATTAACCCATCAGGTGGGCTGGATGTGTATGTTGCATGTCGAGCCGCTAGGCTGATTCTTGGACCAACCATGCGACCTGATGGGGCTCATCTTATGGAACGCTCGGTTCCTTACTCATGCCTAAGTGAGACTACTCTCACTTAGGGTCACATTGTTCCTCAAGGATAACTACTCTAAATCCACGGGGCTTCTCTGAGCCACGAGGAAAAAATAAGGAAAATAAAAATAAATTCTAAAAAATTCATAATTTGATTGATAAATGAAATAAATAAGTTCATAACCCTTTAAGAGGTTTTCGGCCAAAAATAGTCAGTGTCCTATTTGTAGGGGTGCACATTTAACCGGCAGAACCGTGGAACCGGACCGGAACCGACCAAACGGTTCGGTTTGGTCCGGTTCTTGAGTGCACCGGTTCCGGTTCCAAAAATCAAAGAACCGGTTACATCGGTTCGATTCTCGGTTTGGAGGTATGTAAAACCAAACCAAACCGTGAACCGATCCATAGAACCAAACCGTCGATCCGATCCGTAGAACTGAACCGTGGAACCGAACCTGGAACCAAACTTGGAACCGAATCAAAAACCCTTTGATTGTTTTCATATTTGACTCATGATTTATGGTTTATAATGCACCATTTAATTATTTTCGTAAATGTATTTTTGCACACCTTATACAATATCTAAACCATTCATCAAATGGACCACAACATGGATGGACATTGGCTTGCAGTTGGGTTGGATTATAAAAAGCCCAAAACCGTGGAACCGATCCGGAACCGAACCGGTTTTAACAGTTCGGTTCTAGGGTGCCAACGGTCCAGTTCCGGTTCCGAATATCCTAGAACCGTTAGGAATGGTTCAGTTCCGGTTTCACCCCAGAACCGGACCAAACCAACCGTGTGCACCCCTACCTATTTGACTTTACCAAGCTGTTATCCTAATTATTCTAAGCACTCTTCAGTGCAACTCCTAAAGCCCAATGGATGAAGAGTTATAATCAAATTAAAACTTACTATTAGTAGTAAAACAGAATTAAAATAGGGAAATGATCGTCGATCCGATGGTATTTTGAAAATTCGGCTTGCGCAACCTAGCGTTGCGGGTTGGGTGGTTAAAGTAGCTCGTTCTACCCAAAATCATATATTTTACGTTCGATAACTCATTCTAGATTGCAAGATACGCCCGATTTAAGGTCTAACGGTCCGGATCACTTTTGTTGTCGACCGGGCCTTTTCTGATCCATCTTGGCCATGAAATTACCCGTGACCCGCTCTACATCAGCTCCAGTATCAATCATGATGAAATCTCATTACCGTGTGAGTGCGTATGTTGAATAAATAAATAAATAAAACCACAAACAGGCACAAGGTACCACATCAACTGGAGTAATGACATTTCCCACTCACATGGTGACTTATTGTCAACCCAAACTATTCATTTATTTACACAAATAGGAGCAAGCCATGGTGCAAAAATCATGTCAATCAGGTGAACCTATCCTTCCGGTCAGTGGCATGAAAATGGACCATCACCATAACCGGGGAAATAAAATACGCCCAATCATCATCTTGAAACATATAGTCCCACTTTGTATTTATTATGGCTTTAAAGTACACTTTAATTTGATGAGTTTAGCCATGTGATTTATGGCTCATAAACAATGGATGGTTGTAGAAAATTAGCCCCATTCAAAGTGTTAGAATCATCGGGTGTGATTCTTGCGCCCTGGATTGCTGGAATGAATGGTTAAAGATTGACTACTGGTCATCCATGTACCTTTTAAAAGGTTCAGGGACGTTGTCAAGACCTATGTGGAGTGATGCTTTCTTGCCATTAGCAAAGGTTGGTGGATTGGCTCGGCCCTATTGTGTTTGTAAAATTCACTCCAATAATCAGTTGCATGACCCCGTGCTTGGCCTTGGGCTCAGGTGAATCTGTTGTTCAGGTGGGCCGCATCAAGGGAAACAATTGAGAGGGGATACCCACCCTTGATTTTTATAAGGCACATCGTTAAGTCATCCTAATTTAGGCCTAGGGACAAAAACTCAAGCTGATTCAGGTGGGCCACACCGTAGGAAACAGTAGAAAGACAGATCACTCTTCATCTTTTAGATGTCATGCGATACCCAAAAATCAGGCTTATTCGTGAAGCAGATGAGCTGCACTAAAGGAAATAGCTTAGAGGGTTGGCATCGTCCTATACACTGTTTCCAATGGTGTGGTCCCCTGAATCATGGATGATTCTGATTTTTCGGCCTTAATACTAACATGGGTTGAGGCATCTGATTGTTGGATAGGATTTCACAATGCGGCCCATCCAAGTCGCGACGGTCTCTGCAACACTGCGACTCTTCAGTACATGTGCCAGTGATTAGACCAGCCCCTACCGAGCTGTGGGCCCCACTTGTTAGTTGCCATTGTACTTGCCAACCTTCCCTGACATACGGTGGGCCCCTCATCGTATATCACGTGATTTTTTTATCCTCGTGGGGTGGGTTGCAGGACCAAAAAAGGGTACTAAGGTGGCCCACCAATCATGCGGTGGGCCCCGCATCGTCGCAGTCATGTTACTTTTCTGACTCTACCTTATATCACGTGCAGGACTCGAAGGTTGCCAAGGTGGTCGTGACTGTTTAGGGACCGAAGGCGTGTTGCGCGTGAGCCTGGGTTGCTTCGTATCCTTTAAATTAATATTTATTGAGAAATGTGTAGTGGTTACTCATCCAAACCGTACAAGTAGTGGTCCCATCATGGATGGAGCATATCATTTTTTCTGCATTTTATCTGATAATCCTAACCATCCATTTGGTGGAAATCAAATGGACGGTTAAAAGAAAATAGTCCGAGGTCCCAATTTAGTGGCTGAGATCTTCCCATCAGTATGATTTTCTGGATTAGCTGACTTCTATCTAAAGCGTACGGTTGATAAGTCGTACTTTCTTTGACATGTCTTGGCCGGTAGGTACACATGCATATACATAGTATCCATGCATGACAATCCAGACCATCCAAAGATGGGCCCAAGTATCACACTGATAAGAAGATTCTATCTGATGTTGCTCTTTAAACTCGGACAAGCAATCATATTTCTTCTGAACCATCCATTTTATAGCTAGTGATCCGACGGCTAGGCTCGTAGGCTCATAAGTTTTCACCAACGTAGCTCTAACGTTGATGTGTATTAAGATATATTCTATCCAAGGAATGATCACATCATTCTGCGTGGTCCAACTCAGGTGGACCCCACCGTAATGTTTTGGCACATCCATTCAGTTGATCAGATGCATCACCTCAGAAAACCCCCCGGGCTAAATATCAGGCGTATCCAAAACTCAAGTGGGCTACAACACAGGTAACAAGGTGAGATAGGACACCCACCGTTGATTTGCACGTGGGGCCATTGTCTTGTGCATATAGAATCAAGGCCGTTCAGATCCTTCATCTGACTTTGGATGAGTGGTCAGGCCAAAATCCAAGAGGTTTTGCAACTCTGGTGGGAGTCCACTCTCACCTTGTTCCTTGTATTGTAGCCCACGTGAGTTTCGGATCAGCATGATTTTGGAGCCTGGGGCGTTTTATGAGGCAAAGCATCTGATGGACGGTATGGATATCCTCACAGCTATAGTGTGCCGTAAAGGTTGTCATGGAGCTGTAAAGGTTGTTACGTTAGTAACTATGGTATTCAAAATCGGTCAACGGTCCATAACGGTCATAACCATTATGTGTTACGGGTCAAAACGGCAATGAGGGCTGTTACAGAAATACAGGCCGTAACAGCCCTCTAACGCCCGTAATGGTCCAATAACAGTTTTTTCAAAAAACAATAAACGACCAGCCGATACGTGAGTCATAACAGCCGTTACGACCCGTATCATAATGATAACGGTGGTGGCCGTTACGGCCACCGTTACCATTTTGGAACACTTTCGTAGCAACTATTACACATTACGGGAGTGTAAAGGCCATAATGGTTGTTACCAAAAAATGACCCATGAAGGCTGTTACAGCCTCTGTAACAGTCCATTACAGGACTGATATAAATTTTTTGGATTTTTTTTTTCAAGAATAAAAGAGAAACTATAACAGCCATTGCTCCCGGTATCATTAAGGTAATGGTGGTGGCCGTTGCGGCCACTGTTACTGTTATAGAATACCTTACTCGTAACATCATCTCGGGGGCCCTCATGTGTTGGACCACAAATGTGCAATCCTGCTTGCTAGCAAGCAGCAATCTATTCTACCAACATCATTCAAAATAATGTTTTTGTGTCTGAAGTCGGAACTACCATCATTCATGTCATTGAATCTCAGTAATGCAACCAAAGTATTTTTCAATTTTGCTATGTACCTAACGAGCATTGCAGTATCTCATTCTGAAGAACGATTTTGATATTCAAGAAGTGATCTTTAATTTTAAGTTAGATATACTACTTCATTATGTTTCTTTCAACAGCCGGTGCGAACAAGTTGAACGGGGCTCGAGATTCATGGCATTCTGGGTGGTGGACTGCTAAGATTCTCTTGTGGCTTGCTTTGATGATGCTTCCGTTTCTCATTCCCTCTTCGTTTATTCTGCTCTATGGTCAGTTAAGCCAATTCTCACAATCCATCATTTCCTTGTGTTTGACCTGATTCAGGTTTTGTTTGGATTGCTCAACTGAACTGAAATCAGATCGAGTGAAAGAAAATAACAAAAGCCATGCTAGCTCCACCCGTATCGTCATGAGGGGCTATCCTCCACATTCCATTTACTATGGTTTCTACTACAACTTGAAATGATGGTAATTGGAATATGTGGGCTAGTCCCTCACCACGAACCAATTCTGGCTACCTCACTTTGATTATTGCTCTTAGTTGGATTGAACTATAGGAATTCAATCCAATTGAGCATCCAAATGCAGCCTTAGTTTCAGAAACCCAATTCGGTTATCATTGCAGTTTCACTATTGCAGTAACTTTCTTTTCCTGTTTTTTCAGGGGAAATAGCACACTTTGGTGCCGGGTATGGATTTTCTTCTTGTTCCTTCTTATGTTTTCTGATCTCTTATGGCATGTTTGGATTGAAGGAATCCTTGGTGTGGGATTGGAAAATAGTGGATGTTTTCCATCAAAGTGACATTGTGTTGTTTCAATAGCAAACAAAAGTGGATTCTACCAAGCAATCATTAGACTTCCATAGTTCGAATTCTCATGCATAAAATACGACATGACCATTTTGAGAGAAATATGATATTTCACTTGCTAACGAAACAAGACCCAAAAAATGGAATCCATGCTTGCATAGTGCCTTGGGAAATAATCGTTACATAACAATTGAGATTTCCAATCCCATAAAAAGGATTGCTCCAATCCAAACATGCCCTCACTGTCTTCTCAAACAAAATAATCCATGTTTGAACAATGTCTGATGAACCATGAGTTAAAAAGGAGAATGGGTAGTTTCTTTTCTTCTCGTCTTGTATCCTTTGCCTAAGGCCGGCTTTTTTTATTCTTCTTTTTTTCCTTCTTCTGGTGTATTCTAAGTAATCTTTTGGGCCTTCGGCCCTTTCCGTTACCTTGCATAAATTAAAAAAAAAAAGGAGGATGGGTAACTCTTCAGGATTTCTTGCTGTGAGAAAAGTTTCTTTATATGATCATTTAATACAATCAATTATCAGGATTTTTTTTTTAATTTCTGCAATCTCTTTCCAGGGTCTTTCTCTTAATTCAACTGATCAGCATTATCAGTTTCATAACATGGCTGAATCATTTCTGTTGCTCAGAGAAAAACGCTGACAAATGGTATGGTTCTCCTTTGCACACTGAATAATATGAAAAGAAGAAGCATATGATCTTCGACCTAAGCATATGCATTGTATGCTCAGGTTTTCATTTAGTATGAGTGGGGCCCAGGGTTCTGTTATCCAGCGCACTGACCTGGTGGGACCCACAGTTGACTGACCATTCCCCAGAAATCTCAGAATCAAAGATCCTAGCTCTCCAATCTTCGGCCTCTTTTAGTTGGATATGGACCAATGCTATAATTCCTTTCTTCACTGTCTATTTGCAGTCTAGTAGTGGTTGGGATTATCCAATTAAGATGTCTGAGGCATGTTCCATCCAGAGTGGGGCCCATCAGAATGGTCTAGACCCTTGAACCATGGCCTTTTATTGTACCACCTGAAAAACTGAGGATGCTATGCATATGCTCGAATCAAAGATCGTATAATTGCTCACATGTGATTTTCCAAAATATTCAGCATAGCCAAATAAGAAGCAAGAGTTCAATATTTTAGAAATGTTTAGACATTCACAAAGGGAGTGCTTTTTGAGTTTTTATCTTAGGTGTGTAGTTCTTATGTGGTTTAACCCAACATCAGAAAGGTTTTTTCTTTTCTTGCAATTTTTTTCTCTATAACAAAACCAAAGGACCTTCTCTTGTACACTACTTTTGAATGGTGAATATGGGCACCAAATTACTAGATTTCTTCTTCTTCTTCTTCTTCTTCTTTTTCTCTTCCTTTTTGTGTGTGTGTGTGAAGAAGATGCCAGGTGACTGGAAAAAAGCTTCTAAAGAAACTAATTGAAAAAAGGGATGTCGAATCAAACAAATGAAGGTATTGGCTTATCTCCATAAAGACGGAGACAGGGACATTGCAAAAATAAGTAAATAAAACAACACCTCATAATTCAAGATATTCGATTACATGATGTTACCATATCATTGCAGCTTTATAGGATTGTGTTGTAAAAGAAAAAGAAAAAGAAAAAACTAAAAGCCTCTGCAGTAATGTTCTCGTCATTATCAATAAGAAGGATTTATTAACAAAAGATCTCATCAAAATATACTAAATCCATATTATTATTGAGTGCTAATAGCAGCATCCTTGCTAGGATTGCATGTTTCATCTCAATGGGTGCATATAGGAAAGACATTCTTACATGCCCTTTCTATTTTAAATATCTATGATGATATTTTAATCACAGCCGCGTCTACGTATTGGCAACCTCCATAGCTGCATATGTTGCATCCATGTCGGGGATCGTGATGATGTACATATGGTACGTGCCCCAGATATCGTGCATGCTTAACATTTTCTTCATCACATTGACAATGGCGCTCATTCAAGTCATGACGTGTGTCTCTCTCCACAAAAAAGTAAGCATTAATCCTACTTTCTTTGCAGCGCAAAGTAATAGTGATTCAGTTCTCAATTCCTTCTAATTCTTTATCATATTTCGTTGGCATTGCTAATTTTTAAATTGGGATAGGTGAATGGAGGCCTCTTGACCCCAGGGCTAATGGGCCTTTACGTTGTGTTTATCTGCTGGTGTGCTATTAGGAGGTGCGTTTTCATTAGTTTTTTCCCTTGTTTTGTGCTTAATACTACTTGGCTCTTATCAGTAGGGCTGTCATCCTAGAGTTCCTGGACCCAGGCCGATCGGGTGCAGGTCTCATTTTTGAGGAACAGGAACCAATCAGGTTTGGGCACCCATCAGCTCTTTGGACCTTGGTTTTGAGTCAGGTTTGGGTCGCGTCTGGATCAGTTCAGCATCAAACAAGGGCATTTTCATGGTCGGGCCCACCTAAATGCATGGATTAGATCGCACATGCATATGCCACTTTAACACGTGTGTTGTAAATGGGCTCTCTCACATGCATATGACTTAGCAAACCTCATTCAGTTGCTAGAATAATTAATATATATTAAATATTATATAATAGTTCTATTTAATTAACCGGACCCAACCTGACCCAATTCTAACCAATTCCAAAATGGTGGACCTGACGCAAAACCAACAAGTTCCGATATTTTACCTGCTCCAAAATGGCAGCCTGGAACCCCTCCTGATTTCTCAATAGGTCCTAGAAATTGGACCAGTGCCCGTTAAAATTGGGCCATGTCTATCAGGTACGTGTTGACAGCCCTAATAGTGGCTGGCTTGATAGACATCGACAATAAAAAAGAAAACCACTTATATAACATGGCTAATGGAATATAACTTAAGAGGAACAATATGATCCTCGACTTGAGGATATCCCTATGTCTCGAGTCGGAACAAGTCATGCCCATAGTTCGGGGATCCAGACTGCTGATCTGATCACACAATGAATAGACCAGGCCTGGAAAAACCCTCCAGTTTGGAAGATGCAGTCATCAGTCTTTGGTCTGCTTTCTGCTGAATGTGGATCATTGCTGTACTTTTTTTCTTATCCATATCTATTCGCGGGCCAATGGTCAAAGGGTTACATTGTTCCTCTTCTTTGACATTTGAATCGAATATGGTGAGAAATTAGATAAAAAGTATAAAGTGACCCATGCATGCATTATCCTATTGTCCGGCTTTGAGAGTTGTCTGTACATGTGGGGGCCATGGTCCAGTGATTCCTGTTAATCTGATGGGCCCATCATGATAATTTATGAACCACCAATGATTCATTCATTTTCATTGCTCAGAAGACAGTTCTGAGCTTCAACTACAGACAATATGGCATATTTCCAGGATGTTTCAGTTTATTTCTTGTATGGAGCCGATACCTACTTGTTAATCTCTCAGGTTAACGGGCCTTCTGATCAATGATGCAATACTCTTTGTTATTCTACTTCCATTTTTTTCCCCTTGTCATTGATCATAAGCTTTATCCTATCTCCTCGTTGTTTGCAGTGAACCATTGACAGAGATTTGCAACAGGAAAGCAGAAGTTGCAGCAAAGGGAGACTGGCTTACATACATAGTAATATTTCACAGTTCTGAATATTAGCAAAGATTTTCCTAAACATGAGAGCTAGGAAATGACAGGACCACCCTTAGTTTCCAAAGAAGGGATGAGTGTTCAAAGATTATGAAATTACCCACTGTTTTAAGTTACAAGCTCTTGAAAAATGCAAACCAACATTCTGGTTTTCAATAAAAAAAGAATTATAGAAAACCTATTAATTTACATATTCTCCCATTCCTAGAAGAAATCCGGGTCCTATGCCACCCCAGAGAAGCAGTGTTCTTTATCGTTGGAAACTTGAAACGCTTTGATCATATTCCCTTGGTGTTATTTTCAAGTCACTGAAATCCCTAGGCGACTGTTGCAATCTTCCATTTGAAATCTCTAGCAAGAACTACGGGCCTACTTCGCACAATAACCTGTGGTTGGTGATCCAGAATGTTGATCTGGTGGGACTGGGGCTGCAACTGACACAACCTAATTCGGGTTAGGTTGGGCTTGTTGTCAAGATCCTTGGGGCAGAGATGAGGGTTGGAAAACTCGAACCCGATTTGAAATCAAGTCGGGTTCAGGTTGAGAAAATTCAGGTTAGGTTAGTTCAGTTTGGGAATAATCACATGTATTTGGGCCAGGAGGGGTCAGTTTGCGGCTGAGTATAGAGAAATTAGAGTTCTGTTCAGGTTAGGCACCTCAGGTAGGAATTCCGGTTGGGTAGGGTTGCCAATTAGGTCCTCTTGAGGTTGGGTCAGGCTTGAGTTGAGGGTCAACCTCACCAAACCTTCCCAAGTTGCACCCTTAAGTGGGACCCACTCTGGATCAACCTTGTCCCAAAAACATCGCAAATTGGAGGATCCAAGAATCAATATCGAGACTTTTCTGAATCTTGATCATTGCAGTATTTTCTTCTTATCTACTTGAATTGAACGTTTAAGATTGTCTCGTCAGGAAGATTTAGGTCCCATCATATCAACAGCCTGGATCACCTAATCATGGGCCTGCTTCCACAAATTCCAGGCTCGAGGATGCTGCACACATGCTCTTACTGAGGATTATATAGTTCCTCGTGCTAAAAATGGCCTTCTAGGAGAGAAATTTTCTTCCAATGAATGAGTTTTTTTCTAATTTGTTTCGAACGAGTTTCTTCTTTCATACAAGGTGGTCATTATCATCTGGCCTAGATTGGGACCCCTAGTGCATGTCCATGAACCCATTTATGTTATTTTATGTCTAATTACAGACTTTATCTAAATGCAGAGCTTCATCATCGCACTACTTGCAATGGTTATAGCAACATTTTCAACTGGGATAGATTCCAAATCCTTTCAGGTGCATCCCACTCACATCACAACATTTTACTTGATTGACTGCACTTCTATTGAGATGTGACTAACAGCAACCCATGCAGTTCAGGAAGGACGAATTACAGACGGAAGATGATGTTCCATATGGGTATGGATTCTTCCATTTTGTTTTCGCCACTGGATCAATGTACTTTGGTATGCTACTGATAGGCTGGAACACGCATCACACAATGCAAAAGTAAGTGCCCACATGTCACCGAATTTAAACTTCATTCTTTCCTATCTTGCATGTTCAGAAATGAGCTTTGCAGTGCCCATGCATATATAGATCACCTAATGCACACACGACCACAGGTGCCAGCATGGCAGACACAATACCAAGCCATCCATCAGAAGGGTTCCCCTATCTAGATTCCCCATCCCAAGAATCAGATCCGACCACTGGTCAGGTGGGCCACATTTAACTGAACAAATGTACAGTTGTGAAAACATCAGCCAAAGTTTTGTAATCCTTCTACATTTCTAATATAACCAGCCAAAGTTTTCTAACCTGTCCACTTCTTTGGGTAGTAACATCTACATGGTGGCATGTGGATTAGCTCACTTGTACAAGCATGTGCACTTAGCAAAGCTATTAAAAAGTTTAGTATCACTACAGAATAGAATCGTCAAACTACATTTTATTACCCAATAACTAGTTTCTACTACATGCGGTGACGCATTCTCTTGCGTTCTATCACATCTTTCAAGTTTGTTGTTACTATATATTGCAGTGATGTTCTTTTCTTCTGCAGTACAATGTCTTCATAGCTGTGCTAAAAGTGCTAAAAAAGTTGCTATCTGAGATTCGATGACCTGCACTTATGTTGCTCTTGTTTAGGAGGTTTTCTGGATGCAAAGAATCCATGAAGAAATGGAAATTGTTCTCCACTGACAAGACAGACAGGCTGTTTGTTAACCTGGATGAGTGAGTAATGTGTTGTGAAAGATGGGCCCATCCAGTAGTCATGAATTGATTGATAACATGATCAACATGCATAATATCAGTCAAGAGATCACGGGACGTGTGAGGCTGCAAACTGTTTAGGGTTTCGTGAAGGTGAGAAACAAATCTAGAATCCAATAGTTGGAGAAGAGGTTCTTGCATATTGATTTCCTTGTGTAGGTCACAATGGAGGAAGGCATTCATGACATCCATTTGAAAGATTAACCATGAACGAATTAAAACCATGGTAATAAAGGTTTAAACTGAAGCCTCGTGGGATCAGTAAGCCATGCTTTTTACCTCTCAACAGAGTAGTCCGATACACTGTCTAATGATTTTAAATATCCATCAACTGCAGATATCTTTTTTTGTTTCTTTTTGTTTCTTTTTTTAAAAAAAAAAAAAAAAATTACATAGGAGAGTTGAAGATGCTCATAGTTCTGAGTATAATAAGAAAGCTACTTGTGCATGAAAAAAAAAATGCCAGATATTCACGTCAAATTGTGTTCTGGTAGAGAATCCTGGATAGGTGTGAGGAATCCAGCATTGATTTCTTTGATGTGGTTGAGGAATATTGTGGAAGTTGGCATTCAGTGTTTTCAACTGGACATCATTGAAGAAGAACAACTACAACTTCAGAAGAGTGGTGATGGTGTCCAGTCAAGCTAACCTTGCTTCAGTGCCATCATGATTGCTTCTGTTTACTTCTCATAGCTTTGGCTAGTAATCCACTTGGGAAGTTCTATATGAGTCACCACCAACCTTGGCATTTTAGATT
Source organism: Magnolia officinalis (assembly GCA_021015155.1). NCBI lineage: Eukaryota > Viridiplantae > Streptophyta > Magnoliopsida > Magnoliales > Magnoliaceae > Magnolia > Magnolia officinalis. The sequence goes on from JAJHSJ010000002.1 coordinate 94,840,540, forward strand.
AATTGATAGCATAAAGGTCTATCTAGTTCAAAGAGCAGGTAGTGGCATGAGGTTAGTGATTGCTTTCATGTATCATGGGTAGTGTTGATTCTGCCATTGTAAACAAAGATCATCATCGGAGATTTCTTTCGTCGTCTTCAGCTGAGCCAGTAGGAATAGAATAGGACTAGTTCAAGTCCCTAATTAGATGAGAAAGTATGATATACACTACAGTGGAGATTCACGGCGACCATTTACTCTTTTATTTTATATTCTAGATCAAGTTGTGACTATCCTAGTCTTGTGTATTCCTAGTTAACATGAATCACCCGCCTTGCTTTGCTGCTTTCATGCTCTTCACAATAGTTTCTTTGCCCCAGTGACCAGAAGCCTCGTCCGTTTACTTTGAAACTCCTCTGGACCATGTTGTCCTTCCTTTCTGTTAATGAATGCATCGAAAGAATCAAAGGGTACTCGAATGTGATTTGTTGGAATGGCCATGATTCTCCTCCTTTGACCTGCTCTTAAAATCTCAAAAGTGCATTGACGAATTTGGCAGTACAGGGTGGCTAACCCTGGGGTGAGTAGAATGATAATAGTTACGCAGGCATTTGAATCCTTAAGGGGGTTGCAGGGACCATAGGCCTGCTTTAATTTGTACTGTACTCTCCTTTGATGAATTCATCACCACATATGGACAGGAAAGAGAGAGAGAGAGAGAGAGAGAGAGAGAGAGAGAGAGAGAGAGAGAGGAAACAAAAACTATTACTAAACTGAAAGGAAAATAGGTCATAACCATATAAACTTGTTTCAAAAAATATTTCGTGTTTGGTGGAATTTTAGTTGTGGACTTGGATTTCTTATTAATATTTCTTAATTGTCATTTCCTGTTTTACTAAAGAAACACTTCTTTCATCTTCTTCCTTTTCCCCTTTTTTCTAGATGGACAATAGATGTGGGATGGACCAGTGCATGGGTGAGAATTGTGAATGAATGGCTAGCAGCTTGTGTTTACAGTAAGTATATAGTTGATCACTTAACTAACATACTAACATGAAATGTTTGACTTCTTCAAGTGATAATGGCTTATCCACAGTAAGCACACTGGATGAAAGGTCTAGATCCAAGCAGGCCCACCAAAAAAAAAAAAAAATGCTAGAATCACTTTTAAATTACACTAGTCCTATTGTGCCCCTCCCTTAATTACACTATTTAAAAGATGCCAATGCAGAAGTCTAATTTCATGGGTGCTCTATTTGCAGTATGGATGCTCATTGCACCCCTCGTTTGGAAGAACCGACAGACAGCAGAATCATCAACAGAATCAACTTACAACATTGGAAGCACTTTTTGATTCTTTCTCCTTTCTCATTCATACAATGTACAGTAATTCAATTCAGCAAGCAGCATTTCCAATAGCTCAAAGCAATCAAGCAACAAATCCCCCACTCATGCAGAACAAAGCTGGTGCAGAGGCCATGAAAATGAATGTTTTGCATTGATAGTTTTTGGACCTTGTATCTCTAGTTCTCTTGTCCTGATGTCAAAATGGAGATTCGACAGTCATCTGCATTGGTTTTGAGATGCACATCTGTCCGTCGTCTTTCGTAAAATACCACCAGGACACCTCAAGATTCTACAGGTGATGTCAGATTGTTGTGGGGCCATACTGCTGGATTCAATCATCCAGACAAATAGATTGTCTGAACCACTTGAAGTTGGAAGCATAGTACTGAGTATCATGGGTTCTTTATTTGATTTTGTTATTATTTTTTTGGGTCAAAATTAGTGCTATGTTGGGGGAAAAGAGTCCTAAACCTGTGGTGCAACATAGATTAATTACATCAACTATCTTTGTTATGTTAAGAAAAGTAATGTGTGTGTGTGTGTGTGTGTGTGTGTGTGTGGATTAGTAATGAGATTCTATTTTATTATTTTTTTTAAAGGCCTAGAAGGCTACAAAACATTACAAAGACTCAAGCCCGAAATAAAAGCGAAAATTACACCAACCAAGCCAAAAATCAAGAAACCCACTCCAAAGTCTGCTTTTGCCCTTTGAAAGACCACCAAACACAGCCTACTCTGGTTCGAAAACATCAGTTATTTCTTTCTTCCCAAAGTGTCCAAATACTGGCCAATAAAGCTAACCTCCACATTACCCTTTTTATTTTTCTGGACCTACCCTCATACCATGCCGGTTTTGGTGAAAGGGCAATGAATGAATAAATAATCAATAGCTCGACGTCTTGCACGCACAGTGTGCAAATATTGGGGATGACCATCAACCTTGCTCGGAGATTATCAATAGCAAGCACCCTTTTACCTCCCACCAACCAAGTAAAGGCCGCAACCTTCGTGGGGTGCAGTGTGATCACGACGCACACTCGCCGAAGATTGGGTAATTAAATGGTAGAAGGAATGAACAAAAAACCTCCCTGATGTATCCTTACTCCACACCATTACATCCTTCTCGCCTGGCAAAGGGCTGAAATTTTGATGCCTAGCCAAGATTGAGCGAAGCCTCTTTGGCCGTCAATTTCCTCTTGCAAAGGGGGGACCATACAACTTCCACACCCTAGAAGGAAAAGCAATTAGCTATATGAATGTCCACAATTGTAGAGAGCCTAGCTAGCCTTGAGAACTCAACATGGAGTGGGCCCTCTCCTCGCCACACGTCTTCCCAAAAAACAAACCATCTCCTCATCCCTAACAAAAAAACACACCCCCTCAAGTAACTGCCTTCCATAAGCTGGACATCCTATATAGGGAAGAATCCCTATCCCACCTCCCCCATTCTACGCATTGTACTTGCAATTGTGGATCTCTATAAACTCCCTTCTCCCATTTCAAATCTCCACATATCATTTACCTAGCAAGGCAAGATTTATAAACTTAAGAATTTGGAAAATGTTTTTCTATATTTTTTCAACTTAAAGGTGGGTTTAAATAACCATTCTACAAGACTATACAAGGAAGCTTATTTAGAGCTTCTCTATACATAGTATATTACAACTAATGACCCATACACAATCCCATATACACAATATTCTCACACCCTGATCCATAGCTCAAGTGGTAGACTGAGTGAAAGATACCTAGTTTCAACATTAAGGTCTTGGTATCGATTCCCTAGTGGGGGTGGCTAACAGTGAAGTGTGAACTGACA
>JAJHSJ010000002.1:94843784-95263523 GCA_021015155.1 Magnolia officinalis
CCAAACTAGCAACAGAAATTAGCAATATGATCCTAAATTTTATATGCAATGTATGCTCTAATAACCCTAGATGTGACTCTAACCTAAGTGCAACACAAAATCCTATGCTAAACCTACGTCGCTTATATCAAATTTGATGCAGAACACATAATTTAATGTTGGCATACAACATGGAAATTATGAAAGAGTTCATAAAATAATTCAATTAACAAAAAATGTTAACCCACCATATAATTAAGAGTAAATAATAGGAAATAAAATCTTATTTAACCTAAATCACATGTCCGTATACTAAGAAATCACATAAATCAATTAAAACTAGGCCCAATGTAAGGATATAATTCCAATTTAGCATAGGCATGTTTCACACTCAAGAGGTTGACTTGTAAGTTATATGATTAGGATTAGGAATGGGAACATCTGAGATTTAGAAAATTAGAGTTTATGGTAATTGATGATTTTGGAATTACGGTTTTTAAAATTTATGAAAAATAGAAATTTGGAGATCTAGGGTTTAGGGTAGGGTTAGGGATGGGGAATCAGTGGGAAATCAAAGGATTGAAAGATTGTCCGTACAGTCAACCTGGGGGTGGCCGTACGGTCCCACGTGTGGGTCGTTGGCTAGGGTTGGGATCCTCAATGGTTGGATTCGATTGGGATTGAAGTTAGATGATGATAAGTTAAAAGGAAAAAAAAAAAACGATTTGAATGGTTTTGAATGGAAAGGGAAGAAGAAAGATGAAGTTTTGATAAAATAACTCTTTTAAGATAAAAATGAAGAGAGAATGGAGATGATAGATGAAAGCATCGCACCTCCGTTGAATGAGTAATGGAATCACACAACACACAAGCTCCAAATCACATGGAGTAGTCTTCAAATCACATGAAGCAGAGAAAACATAGCTTCTTCTTCTTTTCAAAATAATCGCATTAGGGCTTCACACACACACACACACACACACACACACACACACACACACACACACACACACACACTTTCTATTTTAGAGTCCCAAAAAACACATTTTATAAAAAGACGCTCTCAAATAAAATTCTCAAAATAAAGACACTTCATAAATTAAAAGTTGTTCCTAACTCCTTAATCTCAACACAAATATAAGTTATACCAAAAATAACGATGCTTATAAACAATCTAAACAACTAAACTATTTCGTGGCCCAAGTGGGTCCATAATCAAGATGTCCGATGATGATGATCCAACTATCCGATCATTATGTCCACTCGATCCAACGGTTCGATGTATCCATCAAGCTCCTATATGCAGGTCGGGTGCATCTTCCTATTGCGGAGTCTTCAAAGATGCATCAAATTCATGCAGGGTCTTCATCATGGTTAAGAATGTGAATTATGCTAAGTGGGCCCCATGTACTGGTCTTCTAACTATAAAGAAACTCGCTCAGCCCTCCTCCAGTACTATGCTCAGATGTCCTCATCATTACTACTTTCATTTCCTCCAACAACTCATCTCCCTCCTCTTTAATGTCTAGAATTTTTTGAAGGAAGTTTTCTATTTCTAATTCCCATTTTCCAAGAACTCTCTTTTCCACATCTTTTCTTTAACAACATCTTTTCTTTAAGCATTTTGAGCTTATGAATAAATTGAAATCCGCATACCCTTCCATCACAAAAGAAGACCATCCCTTCACCAACTTGTGAAAGCCCTCTACCTCAAGCCATATCAGCTCAAACCTAAAAGGTATGAGGCCCTCATTTTCTTCGTCGATCTCCAAGATAATCAAACAGTGATCAAAGACCGGCCTCGAAAGACCTCTTTGCTACACCAACGAAAACCTAGGATTAGAGGTGTACACGAGTCGAACCGAGTCGAGCTTGGCACAGCTCGACTCGGCCACTTGCTGACCCCAGCTCGAACTCGGGCTCAGCTTGGTCCTCGAGCCTGACTGGCCAACTTCACTCAGTTCGGTCAGCAGCTCGGGCCGGTCCGAACCAAGTTCGAGCCAAGTTCGCCTGTGGAGAATTTTCACAAACACATGGATTGTACCTTCAAAATCTCACTGTGTGTTAAACAGCAGCAGTGGTTTTACAGGTATTTCATCAAACACCTTGTAAGCAACATTTTTTTATTATTTTTTTTAAAGGGTATTTGTACGGATCCAGATCCATGGGAAGAAAAGCTTTAATGGCTGAAATGAGGAAGTGAATTGCCAATTACCTTGCAACTTGCATACAACAAGTTCCCGTGGCCGAAAGCTTTGTGGGACCTAAAAGAAATGGTCGTGATAAATTCTTTCACTCTGCCAATTCGTCCATCATTTCTCAAGCTCACCTTCCCCATCTGCCAATCCGTCCATCATTTCTCAGGCTCACCTTCCCCAGGCTCACCTTCCCCATCATTTCATATACGTACCTTCTTTGCCACCAACCACACTTCATTGGGTCATTTCATCAAACACTTGATGAGCAACAACAATATCAAAGTAACCAAGTCACCGAACTGGTTCGATCCAAGTTCGATTCGAGTTAGGTTCGATCTAAGTCGAGTCGAGCTCGGTTCGAAATTTTTTTGAGCTCAAAAAATCAGCTTGACTCGGCTCGAACTCAGTTTCAAACCGAGTCAATTCGAGCTTTTTCGAGTTGAGTCGAGCGAGCTAACCCTGCTCGTGTACATCCATACCTAGGATACCAAAAACCAGTTAGGTTTGCATATGGTCACTTCCATGCATTACCAACACTGTAGATCTCCCTCCCTCTTCTGCAGTGGCCCACTCCTGTATATCCCTCTGCACGTGACACACTGGCACATGGGTGGATCATCCTTGCCATCCATCGGGAGTGTCCCCACATTGTAGATTCCCTGCTCCAAAAGTGAAGCCGGTCCACTTATCAGGTAAATCGGACTGCAGTCTATGTGCCAAATGTAGTCTCCCACCAAAAATGAAATCACAGCAACTCTAGGGAAGCACACGCCAGCAGCTACCCAATACAATAATTAGGCGTTAACACCCACAAGCATCAACAATACCAGCAAATATAGGATTGAAAACTACAACTTGCCATATGCGGATGCAATACATGTACTGGTACTGTGTACAGTAGCAAATTTAGGTAACCGTAAAACCTGTCATTCATTAACCAATAAGATGCAAAATAACCTAATTTTGTTTACTGAGGCATTATAAGACAGCCACCCGCTTTCTGTATATGCCGGTTTTGGACACTGGCAAGCGATGCTCATGGATTGGTAATCTACAATACTGGTCTGTTGCGCCCTACTGTGCATGGACCATGCCCTGAGACATACTAGCATGGATGATCATCACCTTCCAATTTGTGGACTACAAATCAACAGTTAAAAAGTAGAGAAATACAACAACTGCCAACATTCAGCTGAAATGAGTCACAATAAAGGCGGACAGCATCTTCAAACCAATGACACATCCACGGTGATGAGCAACAGACCAATGGTCCAGATTAATGAACCATGGGCAATGTTTTCTTTAAAAAATAAAAATTAAATCAAAGTTTGAACCAACCAACCGAACAATCTCTAAACCAACAATAACCAAGACCTGCATTAATTTTAATTAATACAACAAGGTCCCACACTCTCAACCAACATCATTTTGCACACGTCTCTCACAGACAACGCGATAACCATGACCACCACAGCAGCAACTACCCATTACAGAAAAATAAAATTAAAAAAATACATACCCTAGAGCCAAAGATCATAGACATACAAGAAACTGATACAAAGGTACTACAGGACCCTAACGGGGGGCAAGCAAGCAGAAAATACACAATACGGCCAATGACCAGAGATGATAAGATTTACACCAAACCGATGAGTACGAAAAATGCCTTGGTCCCACTGGCGGGCCCCACCATGCCCTGCTTTCTCTCAATCATTCACTTTCTTCTATTTTCTCTTCACATTAATTTTACATGACCAATTGAACTTTTGCGACATACTGTTGCCAAAGTCGGCAGGGGAAGTGCTTCTCACTCGTGCAGATCACTTAGCTCAATTGTCGACCAGGGAGAAACTGGTCGAACTTTTACCTCAGGTGGTAACAGGCAACTGCAAACATTATGAACTTCAACATATCAATCAATCTGAAAAACTGCTCTTTTCTTGTCTCCTTACCCAAAAGGGTTTCCTCCTAAAGAAGAAAAGGAATTTGGTGTGGTTGGCTGGGGGTATCTGGTGGCTGGTTGTTTATCCACACCCAAGGAGCCAAGCAAAGCTCCCTCATTGCCAAATCCTCCAATTACTTGTGGTCTGCAATTGAACAGCACATAAACAGGGTTACGATGATTTTTTTTTTCTTATCACATTCATGCATCGAACACTCCAAGCAATGGGTTTCAGAAACTCAATCAGTGAACACACAGTGATTTGGTATCCTACCCCTAGATCATGCAAATTTATGGACACTTAATTCCTTATGCATTGCTGACCATGTCCAATGGTGGACATGGAGAGAGTGAGTGACAACAAGATCCATAGTGCAATGGTGGTTGGAGAGAGAGAGTGAGTGAGTGACAACAAGATCCTCATGTTGTTGAGTGACAACAAGATCCATAGTGCAATGGTGGATGGAGAGAGTGAGTGAGAGAGTGACAACAAGATCCATAGTGCAGTGGTGGATGGAGAGAGAGTGAGTGACAACAAGATCCATAGTGCAATGGTGGATGGAGAGAGTGAGTGAGTGAGTGACAACAAGATCCTGATGTGAGTGAGGGACAACAAGATCCATAGTGCAATGGCGGATGGAGAGAGTGAGTGACAAGAACCACGTTTGTTTGTTCAGTTTTCTACTCAGATCTTCTAAAGTAGGGGTGTGGCATAGGCCGAGGCTTGACAATCTGCACTCTGATTAGATATCGTCAGTGCAGCCAGAGTGCCTCGAAAGGCCAGCGGACAAAGGTGAACCAAAGAGGAGGTTAACTCCTTGGGTAGGGACCAGTGTTTGAAATATCAATATCACATTACGTATCACATCATTGGGATACAAAACATATCAGTTATTGCACGGGATATATCATTTGTATCGGGTAATCTATCGCACTTTTTGTGAAACATGGCTGAATTTTTCAATGAAACTTTAGGGATTGTTATAAAAAATTTAATAAAAAAAAATAAAAATAAAAAAAATTAATACACACTTTTAAATCATAACATCTCAAAAAAGAAGTGCACATAATAGGTTTCCTTTGTATAGGGTCCCAAGTCATGCGCTATCCAACTAAACTAATGCAACTATATTCAAATTGAATGCATAACATTTAGAGTGTATGTGATGATCATTTCATCAAACACTCCTAAATACTTTGAAATTAGTCTCAATTGACAGCTGGTTGAAGGGAAATTTTGAAAAAATAAATAATTTTTTATTAATTTTTATTTTTCAAAAATTGACAAAGACTTAACAAATCAGTAGATCAGCCCTTATACATGGTTGATCTCATGTTTAGAGTGCAACGTTGCATGCAATTTGGGAGAAATTGGGAAATTTTCAAAATTTTCCCAATTTTGCCAAATCGGACCACCTATACTCAAATTTCAAAATTAGAGTGTATGTGATGATCATTTCATCAAATACTCCAAAATACTTCGAAATTAGTCTCAATTGATAGCTGATTAAAGGAAAATTTCAAAAAGAACATGAAGAACCAATGGATATCAAAACCAAAGCTCCAACTCCATGATTTTTCATACAAAACATGAAAAACCAATGGATTTATAACCATTTGACACTTATTTAACATAATTTCAACCAAATAAAAAAGATTGGAAATTGAAAATGCTCACTGGCTCGAACATGTGGGATATATCGGCACTACCTATGCGTTTCGTATTGCGCAGGTAGGATACAAGATATATCGGCCGATATCGTCGATATTTAAAACATTGGTAGGGACAAGTCTCCCAAGTATGCAAGTTCCCTATTGCATTCTATCATATATTCTAGATGGTGGTTAAGGATGAACTGATGGTCTTCATTTCGGAATTTGTCGAAAGAAGGCGTCTAACATCAGATTTGAGTGTGTCATTCATCATCCTTGTTCCGAAAGAAGCTGCAAAATGCCCGATGGACTTTAGGCCTATAAGCCTAAATGAGAGCCCTTATGAGATTCTCACGAAAATCTTGGCATCAAGATTTTGTAAAGCTTTGGTGATGTTGTCTTGAAGGCACAAGGAGCTTTTGGATTCTAGATGGAGCTTTGATTGGGCACAAATGCGTAGATTTTCAGCAGAGGGAAGGCAAGAAAGGCATCATTTGTAAGCTAGATATGGAGAAAGCATACGATTATATGGACTGGAAGTTCCTCAACTACATGCTAGACCGGTTGGGTTCTATGGAGAAGTGGCGGAGTTGGATGAGTGGTTGTGTGAGCTCGGCCAAATTCTCTATGATATTTAACAGGTCACCCAAAGGCTTCTTGAAAGCATCAGGAGGACTCAGGCAAGGTCCTCTATCACCTTTCTGTTGGTGGTGGTAGCAGAAATGCTAAGATGTTAGAAAGATGGGTGATGGCGAGTCTCGTTAAAGGGTTCAATGTGAAGAATGCTTCATTCCAAGTTCCCTACCTTCAGTTTGCAGATGACACTATTCTGTTTTATGATGCAGTGGTGGAGCAGGTTGACAACTTGCGGAAAATTATCAAGTGCTTTGAAGTAGTGTCGAGGCTAAAAGTAAATATTCACAGGAGTGAAATTCTGAGCATTTAGAGCATTGAATGAGGAAGCGAAATTGATGGCAGAAGTTTTTGGTTGTAGAGTTACCTTCCATCCACATATTTGGGCCTCCCAATATGCATCAGCAAGCTAGCAAAGCATCTTTGGGACAAAGTATTGAAGGATGGAGAGAGTCGACTCAGTGGAAAAGTAAACATTTATCTTTGGGCAGAAGATTAACTCTCATTATGAGAGACATGTTTAACATGCTGCTCTACTTCATGTCCTTATTTCATTATCCAACTCAATCTTGGACAAATTGGAAAGAACTCATGATTTTTTTGTGCCAAGGTGTTGACAACAAGCAGAAGTTCCATCCGTTGAAATGGGAAGAGATTTGCAAGCTGACTCGAGAAGGGGCTGGAATCAAAGAGCTAAGATCCATGAACATAGCCCTATTGGGCAAATGACGTTGGAGGTTTGGCTCAGAAAATGATAGTTTGTGGACGGATATTGTTTCATGTGAATATGGTATCAGGGCTGGAGGGTGGTTTACTGCAGAGTCATCCCTGTACAAAGCTTCCATAAAATGAAAGGGCATTGCGAAGTTGGTTACCAGGTTCAAGGAAGGTGTAGCCTTTTCCCTAGGAGACAGCTTGTATATCGGCTTTTAGGTCGATAGTTGGTGTGCGTATATAGGCCTCTCTGTGATGTTTTCCCTAGATTGGCTGGGGTAAATCTGGATATCTTGGTAGATCATTGTCATTTCTTCTATGGGTGGTCAGCTGGTGTTGTGCCCTCCCTGCTGTCAGAATCTATGTGGGGAGAAATTGGAGGACATGATCCAACTGCTCTGTCCTCTACCACCAGAGGCTCCCGAAGGAGGGGAATGGGTGGAAGTGGAAAGGGGAAAGCTCGGGCAGATCCTCAATGCATTCACGTTATGAGGCGATATGCTGCCCCAGACCTCATTCTGACAGTGTGTTGAGCAAGTTTGTCAGGCCATACAGGAGACCACCAAAGGTGGTGGCTTTTGCATGGCTAGTGGGAAGAAAAGAGCGTCCTTACAGTAGATGATCTCCAAAGAAGGTAAATGGTAATTCCTAATATATGAGTCATGTGTTGGCAGCATGTCGAATCCATCAACTATTTGTTCCTATATTATGCCTTCGCGAAAACAGTTTGGCAGCATTTTTTTTCAGATTGCTCCAAAGCTGTTAGGTGATGCTGGAGTCAATCAAGGCTTTCCTCCTAACGTGGGACAGTGAGACGTTGGTAAGATTGGGAGAAATCTGTGGAGACTTTCCCTCTTAGGCAGGTTGAGGGTTCTTTGGAGAGAAATGACAGGACCTTCAAAAAACACATCAGAGAGACATCATCGGTTTCCAGCAGGGCTAAGTTGGGCTGTATTGGGGTGGACCTCCCTTCTAAAGCGCCCCTCTTTATGATCATTTTGTTTCCTTTGTTTTTATTTGTATTCTTTTCGTGTCAATTTCTCACCTATGCTTCTTCAATAAAATATAGTCATCTTTCAAAAAAAAAAAAGTTATCAATCTTTTTGGGTGAAGATATCTAGTAACGTGGAAAAAATAAATATGGTAAACAATGGTAAATAAATAATCTGTGTTTTAACACCACTCATTGGCATAGTAGCATTACTGTGAAATCTTTACCTAGTCTTGGGTCCAGGGGAAAAGTAACACCAAAAACATTCCAAAACTGGTAAGTGTACGATGCATTGTCATGCCTAATGGAATATCCATGAAAAGCTCAGAATATTGGCATTAGGGGTTGAAGGCATGTACTTCTTCCATTGGTACATTACCATCCTGTTACTGTGAGCTTTCTAGTGTTGTGCTTTCAAGCTATAAATTGAATAATCCATTGAAATTTTGCTAATACAGTGGGGAGAGAATCTGGAACTCTTTCATGAGAAAATGTTATTAAAAGTGCTTTTTCTAAATCTGGAATTCTATCATGAGAAAATATTATTAGAAGTGTTTTTTCTTACTTGGCTAGCTTTGTGCTGGCATTGAGGATCTATCATGACCCCCAGACTGAATTTCAGCTGAAAGAGACCGCAGTAAGCATGCCCAAAGTCAAATTTTAGTTTATAATATTTTCAGCATGAGGCATTTCCTTTCCCAGTTCAATAGGTGACCTTAGTTTTCACAGAAGCGAAATGATAGCATTGGATGCTGTAAACGTGTGCCCCACGGTACGTTGATCCAAACGGTTGATCTGATGGGACCAACCATGGATGGGGAATCCTCCAAAATCTCCCAGATTGAGGAACCTTAAACCTTTGACATTTGACCTTTTCTGTTGAATGTGGACTATTGTTGTATTTTTATTTTTATTTTCTCTCTTAAATCTCTATTTGCCGGTCATCATATCAAAAGGTTGGGATCTTCCAGTCTGGAAGACTCCAGAGCATCCTCTCTTCAAGGTGTGACCATCAGCTCAAAGCTTTGAATCACCGCACCATGGCCCCTCCTATATGGGAACCTGCATGGCAGCAAATTACACATATACTGATGAGCAGGGCCTGTACTGCATCTTCACAAAATTGGCAAAAGCAAATCACTTTCCAGAATCACCTAACTTTACTACAACTGAAATCAGAGGCAAGTGATAGAGCTTGAATGATCAAATTACATGATATTATTTTGGTAGCAAAGCAAAGTAATTCTGAAATCAGAAGAAGATGCAGCAAAAGTATTCATGGTGTTCAGTGATCCACCAATGCTGATAGACAGAGAGTGGAAGAAAAGTTCATAACTTTGTTTGAATATGACTTCATATATCAAACAGATTTTTCCAACAGCATGCAGCTACTTTCCAAAAGATATGGCAAAGTTCATCATACTACTTTCCAGAAGCTCCCAAGCTTTAGTAAACACATAGTTTGAATTTTTGGAGTGATCAAAAGTTCAAACATTTACTAAAGTTGATGAATTGCCAAAAAGAACCTTCAAAAAACATCGTGCCTGGTGTTGTGTTGGAAGAAGGAATTTGGTAGGTTAGGACTGATGACTAATATATCAACTTTACAATGGTTCAACGACATTTGAAAAAATGAAAAGCTGAATACACATAACAGAAGTATGTTTTGGTTCATAAAACAAAACTGAACATTTAAACATTGGATTCTAAGCATAGGAAAAGTTTGGACATTGTGGTGAACATTTTGGACGAGATGTGTTAGCTTTTCCTATAATTGTTTTTTATTCATTACCAAGAATCATGACATCTTGTATTGGCTTAACAGGCCCAATGAGAAAAGTAAAGATAAGGCTAGAAGCATAAATACAAGGAGACTTACCCCAAGGTTGGCATGTTATTTTGTGTTTGTTGCATCATGTATGCACCTGAGATTCCAGAAATTGACATCAGCAAAATTGAAGAAGTAATATAACAGAGCAATATGGGCGAGGACAAAAGTAACTAAGTCCATATTACAATTTTTACCTGGACGCATTGCCGATGCATAAGGAGTTGGGAGAGGCACTGCCGATGGATAAGATGGTGTTTGCAGAGGCACTGAGGAAGGATATGATGGCATTTGGGGAGGCACAGCCGATGCGTAAGGTGACGTTTGGGGAGGCATTGTTGGTGCATAGGATGGAGTTTGGGGAGACACCCACCGCTGGGAAGGGGTACCAAAGTTGGATGTATGCAATAAAGCTGAAGGACCTGCCGTGTTTGGGAGTGCTCCTTGCAAAGATGCCATTGAAGGGAACTGCATTGCTAAAAACACAATTAACGAGATCTATACAATTCGTCTGCTAAGGGATGGACTACTCGAGAAGATAAAAGGCTTAAGAAATATGTTAAAAAGAATCAATACATCACCCAGATGAAAGCTCAATCAATAGATGTTATACTCATGAACTCATGATACAAAATTAATAAAAGCAAAGGCCAAGTTCAACTAAATCTGTTAACACTTGATAATGGGATTTAGCAACACGAGACTAAGAACCTCAACAAGGGAAATGAAAAGAAAAGGGGGGTAAAAGAACAAAAAAACAGAATATACAAACAGCCTATTAAGGCTGCCAATCCCTAATACAATGATTAATGCTACTAGTAACCGCAAGGGACGAACTGCTCTTATTCCGAAAGTAGCAGTCATTCCTCTCACCTTGGTTTTTAGAGAGAACACTGCCAAGAACACCGTGAAATTTGGATGCAATGATTTTATACGACCCTCCAATGAGATTAATCAGCCTGAAGTCCCTTAATATGTCCACCCCCATTACCTCTCTGATGCAACTGTCATGCGAAGAGGGGCCACCTCCAGAACCTCCATGAAAGCTGAAGTGATGTCCCTTGGGCTCCACAGGTTCATCTCTTTAGGACCTCCATATTAAGGCGAAACCACCATTGCCTGCTCCACCCCATCAGAGAAAGAATGGAAAGACATGGGAGATAAGCATCCCTACTCTGAAACCTCCCCAACCGATGAGAGCAGCGACGTTGCCACTTCAATCTTAAGCACTCAATTGGTCAGAAGATGGGTTTCCTCAACTGACTTGGGGGGAGGGTCAAGCTATGCTCTAAGATAAAAGAGAATCCTCACACATGTGGACTAAGTTGGGTCCGCGTGTTTAGAAAGTAATAACTCCACATGAGACTCAGGTTTTGCACGCATAGAGCTACGTGGCGGCATTTCTCCTCGTTCTCAACACACCTCCCTATACCATAATTGCCCTCTAACATGGTAGGCTCAAGACAAGCAGTAGCAAAGCCAGGTCGATCCGAGCACAGCTTTGGATCTCAACTCGGATGCATGAGCGTTGTCGATCATAACCATGTCATCATTGAGCCTAAGCTGCGAGCCTCCACGTGACCCAAGCCTCGAGCTCTCCCTCGCCGAAGTTGCAGAGGGTGACGTCACCCTCTGCATGATAGCCTTACCAAAGAGAGGGACTTCCACCACCTGGTAGTAACCGCTCCTTCTCCAGATGCCATGTATCCTCCCTCCCATCCAATGCTCCGTAGGAGTCCAACTTCCATGATCCTACACCCTTCGGAGACAGAGAGCCACCACCATCAGCCACCAAAACTCGCTTCTCCTTTCTCCTCTTTTAAAGCCTGTGTTTGTTACCACCAAAGCCACAAGAACCCTCACCTCTCCGACCGCAATGATCACCGTTCTAGAATTGGCACAACATTCTTCCTTCAAACGCACACCCTCGCCGAACAAATCTCCGCTCCACCCGCCATTAATGGTTCGAGGTTTATCATCACTACCTTACCCACACATGACCCAACCATTGCAAAAGCTTCCATGAACCGTACCTCCATCGGCATGCCATGCACAATGAGCCAGGTGTCCTCCCAACCAAAAGATGTCCCATCAACCCATCTATAGAGACCCTTCATAGCTCCTTCCTTGTACAAAATCCCCGCCATTAGAAATTTCTCCACCTCTACCTCCGTAGTAAGGGGCTAAGGGCTACGTACACCTCCTTCAAAGTGAGAAACTTGCGGACGCACTGGTCGGCCGACGCTGCACCATTGTCGTTAAGCCACTTTCGGACCTCATCGATTGAGACTCCTTCCACCTGCGCCACCATGCTCCACTAGCTTCGTAAGGCTTATCAACCCAAACAACCCCCCCCCCCCCCCCCCTGCTTCTTTTGCCCATGTAAACTCCCCCCTCCCACTCTCTCCCTGACTGACCTCCATTCTTGACCTTGACCCTCCCTGCTACCCTTCTCATGTTTCTTCACAACTTGTCGATTCATCTAATCGAGGCAATATTGAGCTCTCTTAACAGAAATATTATTGCCATCAAAGCTTCTTCTATTAATAGCCTTCGTTGTTAAAAAGATCTCATCCTCCCTCTCCACCTTGACAAATGCGAAGCCTCTGCCTTACTCTGGTTCTTTGATTCTCGGAACCACCACCTCCCTAACAACTCCCAAAAACTTTTCTGAAGCTCGCCTCCATCCAACCATCTGGGAATCCCACCACGAAAAGAGTAGGAAGGATATCGAGAGGTACTCACTCTGCTTCACATTTCTCCGACTTGAGTCCATTCCTCGTCTTAGTCACTTTCCATCAAGCCCTTCCCGTTCTCTGCTCCTCCTATGTTGCCACTTTCTACAGACTCCTCACAACTGTCCATTCTCCCAACCCCATGTGAACGTCCATGACTCCTGATTTTCTTCGATGATATAAATTTTCTCACGGACCTCTCCTCCCAAATCTTCCTCTAAAGCTCCTCCCTGGAATCATAGAGGGGAACACCGATTTTCCTTTAGATGTAAGTCAGCCCCTCGCTAGAGATCTTCCTCTCATCCAGGGCTCTCAGATTTTCTCTCATCTCGCGTCCACAAACTGGAGATGGAGAGCCCATTGTTAACATGCCCTTGTCAATCTCAAATCTTTACGCAACTTAATATAAAGACTAACTTAATAGAAAAATCAAAGAGAAAAGGGGGAAATAAAACTTATGAAGGTATATCAGGGTTCATCACTTATGGTGTCCAACACATAACACCTTTCACGGACATATTGCAAAGACACTACATTCATATATGTTCTAGAGTGTTAAGTTGAGTTGTCCAATGTGTGTCCAAGCATCCGCAATTGTAAACACATGGCGAAACCGGAAAAAGAAATAAATAAAAATAATAATTAGTTTCCAAGTAACACTCATGCTCCATCTCACCACCTTAGGCTATTTGAACAATGTGCCTGTTGTGTGTATGAGAGCAAATATAGCATATTCTCATCACTTTTTTTTCTTTCTTTTTTTTTTTATTTTTTTTATTTTTTTTATTTTATAAGAGTAACATTTTTTTATTGAAAGGGGAGCCGAAGCTCAAAGAACTACAACCTACAACCCATAAAGCAATGACCAATCACCATGGCCAAAATCCCTATGGTAGACAGACTGGCACGTCCAAGCAACGAAAGCCAAGTGGACAGGGAGTTTTATCAGGTAGCTGCTCTCCCGCTACTAACCAAATGAGAGCACCTCCTCGATCGAGCGGGCCTAGGCATGATCAGGGCTAATTAAAGCCATTTTGCACAGCTAGCACTTTCGTTATGCACAATTAGTTCTTCCTTACGATAGGTTACCCCCTCTCTCTTTTTTGTCTCGGAGGGCTATCCCGAATTGTATGCCGTATGTACGGCCCCACTCAAGTTTTGATGAATACAATTCTTGTTTGAAAAAAATTAATAAATAAATAAAAAGAAGAAGCCCAACTAATTACATCAATCCTTACTCTATTAAATGCACATTGTTCTGGAAGCTCTGATTGTTCATCTCACCCCAAATAACTACCAATAAGGCAAGTCTCCACACCACTTTCTTCTTCCTCCCAACCTCTCCCTCATGCCAAGCGGGGAGAAAGCTTAAAATAGTTCCTCGCATCACCCATGAGATCACGAAAGATGCAAGCACTTTCTCCCACAACTTCTGAGAGAGAGGACGATAAATAAACAGATGATTCACCATCTCCGCATCCCTCTAGCATAACGCACAGCAATTGGGTCTCAAGGACTTTAATTTTCTTTTTTTAGGTTTGTAGTTTCCTGGCTTGCTACCTCAGCAGCCCCTCTCTGTAAGTTTTCTTTCGCTTAATACATCCCCGTTGCTTTTTTTTTTTTTTTTTTAAATGTCTAATTCTTTCCCACCAACCATATGAACGCCACAATTTTGGGAGTAGCCCCCTAGTAGCACACAAACAGCAAGAAGGCTTCATTCACACCCATCTTAGAGCTACTAAGCAATTTGTAGAATGATCGGACAAAGAACCAACCAAACTTGTCCAAGCACTAGACCATCACGCATCTCTTTCACTCGAAATAAGGAAAATGCCATATGGGCACTCTAGTATCAGTGCAAACTTGTCAGCTTCATCCAACAAATTTTTTCTACACAAACCACCACATTACCAACATGGGAGAAACACCGATCTAAGGTAACACCAAATTTGGGGCCAAGTTGGGAATCCTCATGAGGGTGATACCCAAACCACAAGTCTTCCCAAAAGCGGATTCTCTTGCCATCACCAAAAGAGAAGCGGACCCCTTCTTAAACCTTATTGGTCAAGCTTGCCACCCCTCTCCACAAAGTTGATGCCCTCTACAATGCCAACCCCTTGACTAATGCAGGACATGAAATTAAATATGACATGCAAGATTTCAAGCTTTAGATCATACCAATTTTAAACAATCACAAAATTCCACGTCCCACATACGATCAAACATTCAACAAGGGGAATCTACGGGGGTCCAAGCCTACACACGTTTAGGGCTGGAAAATAAAATTATAAACCAAACAATGCCCAAAGGAGTGTAAGATTCCTCCACTCTTGCAAAGGATTGTTCCCCAATTCAAGAGATTCACCATGTTTCAATTCGGGAAAAGTCTAGGGTTTGCAAAAGTTGGAAAACTTAAAATTTGGGATTATCTAGGGTTAGGGTTAGGGATTTAAGGCGAGAGAAGTGAAATAGGGGAGAGAGAATAACCTGAGACAGTCCACACGTGTAAACAACAGCCCAACCCAAACGCACGTGCGTGGGTTCCTGTCCGCACGTGTGTAGGGCCCACAAAACTAGAAACGGCCAGCTAGGGGTTGGTCGGCCAAGAGAGGTCCACCCTCACGCCAAGTTTCATGTCGATCCGCGGTCCGGTGTGTACATAGTGCTCCACCGAAGTTTCGGCCCCTTGGTGGGCCAAAATATGAAAATCTGCTGTAGAGGAGAATTTGGGTGCAAATAAAAGATAAATCTGAAAATGGAAAGGCTGTGGGAGATGATGGATGTGGGGTGTAGGAGGTGAGGACAATTTGGGATAGTTGTGGCTTCGCACCACGGTAGTTAGCCCTTCGAGGAAGGGAGGGTTTCGCACCCAATTAGCTTCTTCAACTCCGAGGAATAGAGAAGAAAAAAAACAGAATTTTATTCATAAACTTCAATGAAAAAAAAAACCTACATGGGGTTGCCTATTTATAAGAAAACCCTAAACCCCAAAAGCCGCGCCATGTGCGCACACTATTACTTAGAAACGTAGTAACAAAAATAACAACTAATCAACGCAATCAAAACCGTTCATGATGTTTCTAATAACGATAATAACCAAAACTCAAAATCCTATATCATCTAGGGTAGTGGGCCACGATCATAAGATCCAATGGTGGAATCCCTATGATGATCGGGTCCACTCCAATGCTCCATAGCACAGCCCCCCTAACAAAGAGGTCCTCCATAAATGTCGTCGTCGATCCAAATCGATAGTGGGGCCTTTCTCCTCCTTGAGTACGTGCGTAGGGTGGGGGGCGTGCGCATGCGCATGATGTCCCCATCATTGACCCACCAATCCCCTTCCTGAACCCCGTATTTACTTGCAATCACCTTCTACTACAAGCTATCTTCCTCCAAGCCAAACCTCCAAATCCATTTTCCAAGAAGGGCAAGGTTCATAAGCTCTAGCCTCCTCAAGTAATGTATGGCATTCACCCCACTATGCATATCCCTAAGCATTTGACATCACTCACTCCCCCCAAGTAATTATAACACACACACACACACACACACACACACACACACACACATTAAACTCAAATGAATAGTGTCATCGATTTGGTAGGCCACTCAAATGCCTCCGAATCGGCCCCAAATTCATGCAACTTATGGCACCCATCCGACTAATGCATATCACTAACCATTTGACATCATTTCCCCTAATAAATTTTAAGAAAAAGAAAAAAATGAAATTAGATTCAGATGAATAATGCCAGTTGGAACCAATTTGGGAGACCACTCAATGCCCCAAATCAGACTTAAACTCATGCAATCTATTGACATTCATCCCACGAATGTAATTGGCCAAAAAATATGCTTATTTCATCATCTAACTATCAAATCGGTGGACATTTATTGAACAATGAAAAATATCGAATGGTCCTATTTTGAAAAACAAGTGCCAGCAAAACAATGGTTGGACACGTGGGCCATTGGCTCACATGATGTTAAATTAATATCTTGTGGGGAGGGCCCACTACAGCAGTTTGCAACTGGGCCCTTAGGTGTTGCCCTTGCATTGCATTCTTGCATGGGCTTGGTGCACCCCCGTATTATTTTAAGGGGAAAAAAAAAAAAAAAAGCATCGGTGGTTAAGATCATTCAAATAATCTGATTTTGAGATTGTGACTCAAGAGATTGATTTAGGGGTCGATCCGAGTGTCCGCAAATTAACAGTTATGATCATTCAAAGAATATGACTTGGGGATTGTGACTTACCAATAGTGGGCCCCACATTTTAATGGATTTAGTTTGACTAATACATGCCTCATGTACAATTTTTTTAGTGCGAGTGTATCAAGCTTCATACGCCACCAAAGCATTGTATGATTATATAAGAGAATGTCTCAAGTCAAACTAGTTGGACCACATGGTACGGTAAACCCAGCAGGTAACTTCCAACTGGTTAAGTGTATGTGAAATCCAACCTGTCCAATAGATTGGCCCCAAATGAGGGTCACCTACTGCAAAAATCCACATATACACATTGGGTGGGCCATAGCATAGACAAAAAAAAAAAAAAAAAGCCATTGATAAATAACAAAAAATACATGTGTGGTCCACTCGATGAGGGGATATGCGTTTTTCAAAGGTGATCCTCATGATAGGGCCAACCTATTGGATGGATTGGATGACTCACACACATAAAAGGTTAGAAGTTATCAGTTGTTAGACCATAACCTATAGTCCAACCAGTTGGACCTTTCATTTGAAAGGTTACTTGGCCGTAAAGCAACCACATTAGGCATTCTTTTGAAAGGATTGAAAACAAGTGTGCGCGAACACACAACAGAGACGCAGCCTTAGTAGGAAACCGAGAAGAAGAAAAAGAAGAAGAAGAAGCAGAGAGGGGGGGGGGGGGGGGGGATTGTTGGCAGAGGAGAAGAGGAAGAAGAGAAAGAGGATGAGAAAGACAAAGGATGAAGAAGAGACTCCCCCAGGTATGCCTTTTTTCCTTTCTTTCTAGAAAGACTAAGCTTCTTTCTTTTTTTGCTTTCCTTCTTTCTTTCTTTCTTTCTTTCTTTCTTTCTTCTTCTTCTTTTCTTTTTTTTTTTCTCTTTTTTTTTTTTTTTTTTTTGCATTTTGAGAGGTGACTATTATAGGTGTAATGGCCATTATGGTACAATTTTTCAAGAATGGTCTCCACCATTACCGTTACATATTGGCTGACACGTGACCATCATGACATATATTAGGCACACGCGTAGGGCATTTGAAAAGAGACGCGTAGTATTAAGGTAGATTCAATAGCACACACTTGATCAAAGTGAGTCTCACTCCCAAAGACAGATGCTAGCTCTCTTCCATTTTGATAGCTTCCTCTCGACCCTTTCTATAACTCTATCCCACAAAATCTTAGCAGGCTTTCCAATGCATAATGGAAGCCCAAGATTTGTCAACAGAAATGATCCAGCATGGCAGCTAAAGATCCTAGCCAACTGCTCCACCTCCTCCTTCAAAGTACCCACTCCTAACATTTTGCTCTTGGCAACGTTCACCTTTAGACCAAAGACCACTTCAAAACACAACTAACTTCCTCAAGTTGTCCACCGACTCAAAAATTATGTTGCCAAAGAGAATGGTATAATTGGCAAATTGAAGGTACGAGATTTGAAGACACCCATTGCTCCAACCCTGAATCCACTAATGAACCTAACTTCTTGACCCCAACTCAACATCTTGCTCAACGCCTCAACCACCACCACGAAAAGGGGGAGAGTTGGTCCCCCAGCCTTAAGACCCCTTGATCGCTGAAAGTAACCTTTTGGGGAGCCATTGACAAGGACGGAGAATCTAGCCGATTAGACACACTCCTGCATCCACCTCATCCACCTCAACCCACACCTAAATTGTTCCCACATGTAATCAAGGAAGTCCCAACACACATGATCGTATGCCTTTTCGATTTCCAACTAACAATGCCCTTCTTTCTTTGCTTTGTTGCGAGCATCAAGGTACTCTTGAGCTATGAGCGCGCTATCCAGGGTTGCCTCCCTACCACGAAGGCGCCCTGATAGTCCAAAATCACCTTATCTAGAATCACCCAAAACCCAAAGCTAGAATTTTCGCTAGAATCTTGTAGGGAATTCTGATCAAGCTAATAGGCCTAAAGTCCCGAAGATGCTCCGCGCCTTTGAGCTTCGAAACAATAGCGATAAAGGAATCACCCACCTTGAATTTTCAACAAACTAATGAAAAAATTAAGTTAAACTATGACCTGTTACACTAATTAGAGAGAATTTTTTTAAAATTTATTAAGAGAAGCACAAAAGTGGAGCATATTGTAGCAGAATTACACAAATTTTTCCACAGCTAGTTTAATCCTTCATTGCACCGTCAATTACAATCAAATCAAGTCATGATATATTCAAAATAAAAGCTTGATGATACTTTTATAAGTGGGAAATCAACAGAATTTCCAAGCCTCATTACTTGATCTCAGTTCTAGGACCCAAAAACAGGGGGCGGGGGGGGGAACAAAATAAAACATCCATACAAAGTTTCAAGAAACCCACAGAACAACAAAAAAAAAAAAAAAAAAAGTCCACTTCTGACCAGTTATTACTTATAAGATATGCTTTCCTAGAATTTGCATACAAACAAACAAATTCAGTTAGCGCAGAATTTGTACAAACAAACAAGTTAGAAGAACTCGCATACCGTGGGGGCAGGAGGTAGAGTTGATTCACTGGTCAGATCAAACGGGTTTGTAGATTTTGATGACTGAGGAAATGTTGCCATTGGCTGTGGAAAGGTTTGCATTGACTGTAATAGGAAACCCATCATTAAAAGTTATTATCTGGTACATAAAGCAACTAAATGTATTAAACAGAACCTGGATCTCTTCAGAAAATAAAATGATTTTTAGTACAAGAGATACCACTGCAGTAGGATATTGCATGCCAAATCCCATGCCATGAGGTGGACGAGTTTGCCAACCCGCAACCGGTACAGGTGCTGGCAGATAAGATAGAGTAAAAAGGTCCTGCAGAATATTCAATATTTATAAAGAAAGTTAAACAAAAATAACAGAGGAGCACCATGACAAAATCGCAAGTAGGAACAATTATACCGCAGGAAGTTCTTTTCTTCCACTAGGTTTTGCCTCTACAGGGAGAGGTGGGATGGAGCTCCAGAGC
The DNA here is from genome assembly GCA_021015155.1 of Magnolia officinalis. NCBI lineage: Eukaryota > Viridiplantae > Streptophyta > Magnoliopsida > Magnoliales > Magnoliaceae > Magnolia > Magnolia officinalis. The sequence continues at coordinate 94,863,639 of JAJHSJ010000002.1, forward strand.
TTGCTTCTTGAGGCAGTTTTGATGCAGATTGAGATGGTTGTCCAAATGGAGCAGTGGAAGGCCCCTGTGCATTTGGTGCAACTGATGAATTCCATGGCAGCAAAGAGTAATGCAAAATAAACAAAACTTGACATGCATATGCAAGTATGCAATATAAATGACCCAAAATAGAGGAAGCCACCACGCATGAATTACCTGATTGTGTGGAGCTCCACCAACTGGAGCAAACTGCTGAGCAGTAGACTGACTGCCAGAAGTTGTAAATAAAGAATGCTGATGCTGCTGCACAGTTGGCCACTGCCCTCCGACCAAGGATTGAACACCTCCTGTGGGCACTGTTGGCATGTTGCCTGCAGGTGCAGTTGCTGTAGCCGACAATTGTGCAAGTGCAGAGTCCAGTGAGCTGGCACTTGAAGGAGCCTGAGGTGTCGTTTCCTGTGGGGCAAAATCAAAAGATGCCCAGTTGCCACCATCAACAGATGGAGTTGTTGTTGGTTGCTGAAAAGATTGACCTGTAACCGGAGCATTTGGTGGTATAGTAACAGGAGGTTCAGGATCAGCAGTAAAATCAATCAAACTTCCTGTAGTTAGATGCTTCACTTCCACCGTGTTCCCATCAGTGGATCCCATGCTACTGGAAGATGTAGTCCTCTGCAATGAGAACCCTTCAAAGAATAAGTATTTCAATTGTTAGGAATTTAACAAGGAATAACACAACAATAGGCTTCCAAAGCCAGAAATGAACTTAACAGAATACAAGCTGCAACATTTTAGGCACACTGTTACTTATTTTGGAAGTTAGGCAGATGATATTGGAACCTTTGCCTTTCAATAAAAAATTATTAGGACCTAGGAACTAGCCAATTTGAATTTGTATTGAATCACATTTTTCTTTCATTTCTTTATAAACAAGACAGTTTACTGATAAGGAATGTAACTTAATAACCGAGGGTTCCACAAAAAATGAGGCACATATGGACCCATCATCAAGTCAATGTAAATAGGAAATAGCTTTCATCAACGAAGCAATGAAACCCCGCAATGAGAAGAACTAGAGAGAGAGAAACAGAGATTCCTAGGGTCATAAATGCCTCAACTATAGAAACTTAGGCCTTGATTGTGGGCAGTGTTTACCGTACCGGTATCGGGTTCCGTATCGCGCCCTTGGGATACAGATACGTATCAGTTATCGCATGGGATAGATCGGTCCTATCAGAGAATTTATCGCACTTTTTGGGAAACATGGGGAAACATTGGGAAATTGGTCAATTTTTTCAATGAAACTACAAGGATTGTTAAAAAAAAGACATTAATACGCACTTTTAAATCATAACATCACAAAAAACAAGTGCACATAATAGGTTTCCTTTATATAAGTTCCTAAGCTATATGTTGACGAATTTTCCCAATTTTCACCAAACGGACCACCTACCCCAAATCCCAAATTTGGTGTATGAGATGCTGATTTCATCAAACACTCCTACATACTCTGAAATTGGGCCCAATTGACTGCTGATAGAAGTGGAATTTTGGGGGAAAAAAATAATTAATTAATTAAAAAATATTTTTCGGAAAATTCTCCAAAACTACGCGAATCAATAGATCAAGCCTCATACATGTTTGATTTCGTGTTTGAACTAAAAAATTGAAACCAATTTAGGAGAAAATGAGGAATTTTCGATTGTCCCATTTTCCCCCAAATCAGACCACACCTACCCTCAAATCTCGAAACTGAAGGTTTAAATCCTTGATTTTCCATGCAAAACATGAAGAATCAAGCATTTCTAATTTTTTGGCACTGATTTTTCTTTTTTTTTTTTAGAGAGAGAGAGAGAGAGAGAGATCAAAATGCAAAAATACTCACTGAATCAAAACCAGCCCCAAATCTGTTTCGATCTTGATTATGGCTTGAAAATCTTGTTTTTTTCCCAAAAGATTCAAAATGATGGACCAAAATCCACCCTTGAGGTGTTTAGAAGAGGGAAGATTAAAGGAAAAAAATGCAAAAAATGGAGTATTTTGCAGTTTTTGAGAAGACAGCTGCAGTTTTCTTATCGTTGACGCATAAGAAAAATACAAAGGGAGCAATGATGATATTTAGCGATATTTCGTGATATCCAGCGATACATTACAATACATAGTGCGATATCAGGAATTTTAGATACTCTGGCAGGGTTTCATATCATTGACATGCGTTACAAATAATATCGGCTGATATTATCAATATTACAACCAATGATTGTGGGTGACTCAGACAAGCAGAAGATAAATGGATTCCAGGGAGTGAGGAAACAACACAGCCACTTGAAATGCTAGAAATATGTCTGTACACCATGAAAGGGGAAGATATGGGTGTCAAGATTCAAGAAATAACTTTTAAATTCAAATCAAACAATTTAACTACATCCATCTTGACCAAGCCCAACTATTACAAAAACCATCAAAAGCTCTAATTACCAGTGTAAAGAATAAAAGTTTGTAGGAGTCAATAATTCCATTATCATTATTAGCATCTGTCTGCAGTTTATAATTTTCCAATAATTACTCATCTTTAGCTTCTTTTTTTAGAGAGAGAACAAAATTTATTAGAAGGCCTACCCAAAGGTAAGAAAAGAATACAACGCTAAACTAAGAAGACAAAAATTGAAAATAAGAGACAACCTTATGATGCTGGACAACTAACCACTTACTCTAAAAGCTCGAACTGATAGAGCATGGAGAATTAATCACTTTATCTCACAGCCCAAGCGCCACACCGCGTGTGAAAATGCCCCTGCATTATTCACCCCCGGCGAGGAGTCTCAAACACGAAACATTCCGCTCTGATACCACTCTGATGCAAGACAATTAACCGCTTGCTCTAGACAGGGCCGGCTCAACAACTTTTGGGGCCTAAGGCGAAAACTTTAAGTGGGGCCTTTTTTTTAATATTAAATATTAATTAAATTATATTTATTTTATTTTTTATTTAAAATTTATTTTTCTTGCTTTTTGAGATGCAAAATTACTGATTAAGTTTTTGCATTCAAGTTCCTCTAACATTTTTTTTCGATTGATAATATAGTTAATCCACTTAATCTTTCTTGTGACATAGTTGACCTTAAATAAGATTTTGAAAACTTTAATTTTGAAAAATTTTATTAATACCAACGGACGGTTTCCTGTAATGAATGCTCATTTACTGTAGTTTTGTTAGCCACCGTTTCTGCCATGCACAGATAAACTCCTTTTTTAGTTTTTTTTTTTTTCACTCTCTTTCCTATAATGAATGCTCGTACAAGTGGGGCCCACAAATGGGAAATCAAGACCATTAACTCATTGGTTTCTACCATGGATGGACCAATTCCTGAAATAATTCTCCATCAGATTTTCATAACATTTGGATTTGTGGCCTACAAATAAACGGTGAAGACAAGAAACCAATGATATTCCACATGCAAATGAAAAACGGTCACGATTAGTGGTTTTGATCTTCTAAACCTGTAAATATTTCAGATCATTTATACTTTCTATGTGAGCCAAAATATCAACGGCCCGGATTACTGAACTATGGGTCCAATACTACAAGCTCAAAGCCTTAGTATAGTATGTACATCCTAGGTCGAGGACCTATGATTTGGATAAAATTGAAATGGGTCGCTGACGTGGTTAGAAAATTGAGAGAGAGTAAGGAAAAAAAAAAAAAAAAGAAATCAGATTGTGTAAACTCAGCTGGGCCCACCGCCAATGCATGTGGTTTGTTCACGCCGTCCATTCGTTTTTTCAGATCATTTTATGGGTTCAACCAAAAATTGATGCATATGCAAAGCTCAAGTGGGCCATACCATTGGAAAAAGTGGAACTATTGATTTCAACCGTTGAAAATTTTCTAAAGCCCCAAGTGATGTGTATTTGTCATCCAACCTATTCATAAGATCAGAAGTACATGGATGAAGGGAAAACACAAATATCAGCTTGATCTAAAACCTCTGTTGTCCCCAAGAATTTTTCAGCAGTAGATGTTCAATTCACACAGTTTCTGGTGGTGTGGTCCATTTGACGTTTGGATATACTCCATATTTGGAGTAAAGACATAATATTTTGTGTTAAAAGATATGGACGGAGTGGATATAATACATGAATGACACAGGGGCCCACAGAGTTTACTCAGTATATTTACCGTACTAAGTAACTCAGTACGCAATCCACTTCCAAAAAAAACTGGAAAAGCTCCCTGGCTGTTCACGGCGGAAACGAAGGCTAACGGAACAGCAATGAATGAGCATTCATTATAGGAAACTATCCATTGGTATTCTACCAACTGAAATTTGCCACGTCACTTCCGCTCCCTAGATAAAGACATTCATTTTAAATATATATTATATTATATTCCTTAAAATATGGGGCCTTCTTAAATGTGGGGCCTTAGGCCATTGCCTTGGCTGCCTTGATAGTAGAGCCGGCCCTGGCTCTAGAAGCTCGAATTGATAGAGCATGGCGAATTAATCTCTTTATCTCATAGCCCAGGCCCCACATCACATGGGTTAGGACCTCCACTGAACCCTCCTTGTGGGCTCCACTTCACATGGGTTCCGCTTCGCACAAGCCACCCACTTTACATGGATGAACCCCTGCATCCCACAAGCCACCCCTCTCGAGCCCGGTGTGAAAATACCCCCGCATTAATCACTCCTGGTGAGGAGTCTTGAACACGAGACCTCCCGCTCTGATACCACTTTGATGCAAGACAATTAACTACTTGTTATAAAAGCTCGAACTGATAGAGCATGGCGAATTAATCTATTTATCTCATATCCCAGGCCCCACATCCCATGGGTTAGGACCTCGGCCGAACCCCCCTCGTGGGCCCCACTTCACATGGGTTCCGCTTCACATGAGTCACCCGCTTCACACAGGTGGGGCCCGCCTCACACGGGCTGCCCACCCCGAGTGTTCCCCTGCATCCCACGAGCCACCCCACTCGAGCCCGGTGTGAAAATGCCCCCGCATTACCTTCTCATTGCCCCCTCCATGCCAAGCCCAAAGAAGGGACTCGACAGACTCCGACATAACCCGAGCCATTGGATCCTCTAGAAGGAAGAACTCCCACACTTTCCAAGCAAAGGTGCAATGAATATATATGGTTAATAGACTCTACATCCTTCATACACATGAGGCAAATGTTGGGAAGAATGAGAGATCTCCCTTGGAGGTGATTGTCAATGGTTAGCACCTTTTACCGGCCAACAAGCCACACAAAAGCTGCAACTCGAGAGGGGGCCACATAATGCTAATGGAGAAGCAGGTGAGATGGTTGGAGGATCTCACCCGAGCCAGAGAGGAGCATAAAAAGAAGCAACCGAAAATATCCCAGATCGATGTCCTTTCCAAATCATGGAGTCCTCAACCAAAGGGGATGGCACAGCGAGCTTGAGTTGTTCCAACAAAGTACATAACTGCAACACCTCCTCCTTGGACAAATTCCTTCTGCACGGAAGGCACCAAACCATAGATACGCCACTGATAAAGAAACACCTCGAAACTAAGACATAACGATCCGGAGCAAGAGTAATGAGACCAAGGCAAGGAACACCTCTTGGAGTGGCCTTTCACTATACCACAAATCCACCCAAAAGCGAATTTTGTCCCCCTTACCACAAGAGAATGAAATCCCTCTTTGAACCAGTTGTTCCATCGACGCAATTGCTTTCCACATACTAGAGGCCCGTTATAAAGATGAGAGTTTCACAAACCAACCCCCTTTCTGAACTCCATACTTGCCCGCAATGATCACCCTCCAAAAGCTTCACGGTTCCGTACCAAATTTTCGTAACCATTTCCCAAGAAGCACAATGTTTATAAAGCCCCAAATTTTGTATCCCTGCTCCCCTTCAGAAATCGGCTTGCAGACCTCTTCTCATTTAAGGAGATGAAACTTCCACCCATCATGTGCCCCTCCAAAGAAAGTCCCTTCTTAACTTATATCGGTGCCAAAGCACCGATTGGAGGCATTTGAAGATAGACATAAAGTACACAGCATGTTTGAAAATGTCTTTTTAATGAGGATTCACCTTCCTCCTAACGAGAGGTGGCGGCATTTCCAACTAGCTAGTTTCCATTTGATCCTTTCAACCACCCAATCCCGTAAATGTTTAGCTAGCTTCTGAATGCAAAGAGGCAAGCCAAGGTACATAGACGAAAAAGAACCCTTCTTGCACCCGAAGACTAGCAAATCGGTCCACCTCATCGGCAGAAACATGAATCCCCAACATATCACTTTTGGCCACATTGATTTTGAGGCCAGATATTGCTTTGAAGCAAACCGTGATTTTGCAGAGATTATCCACCATAAACTCGTTGGCATTGCAAAACAGTATAGTGTCATCCGCGTTAGCAAGTGGCTAATAAGAGGTCTGCTATGAAAGGCTCTTAAGAGGTCCATTATGAAAGTTGTTGGCATCACAAAACAATATACTCATCTTTAGCTTTGCAACTGTTAGAGAAGAATTTTTCTTTCTTTCTTTCTTATGTTTGATTATGTTAGACCTTGTTCCAAGCTAGTGCATACTGCTCTTGTTCCAAGCCGGGCCTCATTAGGATGCTCCAACTTGAGGAGTGTTGAAAGGTTGATAGTTGAATAAGGCCCATTAGGCCCAAGTCCATGTAATAAGGTCCAGAGGCCCCATTCACATTTTTACTATTATAAATAAGAGTGGTGACTGCTCTCTCTCTCTTCTCTCTCTCTCTCTCTCTCTCTCTCTCTCATTGTAGCTTCTCATAGGCCCTTAAAGTTACCACAATGTAACAACTAAATACTCAAAATGTTCATACAAAGTTGGACTCAAGACTGAGCAATTGGAATTTAATCAGCCAAATCAATAAAGAGCACATCCTATAACTAGCCAACAACAAATCATGCAAATGGTTGATTGGTTTACAAGTCACATACAGAAATATCCAGTTCAACTGAAACCAACAGGGCAGCCCCATCTATAAACAAAATACAGCTCCATTCTGCCAATGTGGGAGCAGCACATATCACAGGCATGCCTTGATCCAAATACCCAAAGTGCAGGTTGCAATACTTTGTCCCAGGTAGCAACTACAACAATCCTATGGTACCAACTCCGTATACCTTAGTATATGCAAAAATAATAATTATTATTATAATTATAATAATATAACAACAACAACAATAATCAATTAATTAAAACAATTAACTCCTTGCACTGAAACAATTTATGGCTTCATTTCTCCAAAAATAGGAGCATCCATATATCAAAAAAATGCATGGATTTAAATACTCAGAGGCCAGGTCATAACACTTCTACACCATATAGTGACTATACCACCAAGGTGGGAAAAACAATGACTCGTGAGACTTGTAGGATGCTTCCCAAGAGAAACAGTTTTGAGCAATCGGTTTCACGGAATAGATTAGCTGTATCATCCATCAGATAAGCTGCAGTAAGATTTATCTCATTCAAAACTTCTTGAGTGCATCTAGACACTAAGGAAGAAGAAGAAGAAGAAGAAGAAGAAGAAGAATGCTCAAACAAAATTCAGAAGCTACCGATGCCCAAGTAGCATAACTACACTTCTTTCATAACTTTATTATATTTATTTTAATATAAATCAGGCTCATTGGTGCCAGGTGTAACTATATTTCACTTTGACAGGCCAATGATGTCCCCAACCAGTGCCATAAAAAAGAGAGCGTGTAAAAATCCATCTACCATTAAATAAGAGAAATCAACAGCTGATAAAATCTTATCATTTTATATGCCAAGTAAAAGAATGTATAATAAATGTTTACAAAGGACTACTGCCCAAGAAAATATGCATGCATGTTACCAATAAGCTCTCAATGCACTAACCTACATGTCCAATGATGGTACAGCATGCGAAACAAATTTAGGCATGCATTCCCATTGTATATGCTAGACCCCATTCACATTTGCATGTTATCTCCCTAGATCAACAGCATGAATAAAAGAACTTCCCTAGTTTCATTTACAGATAAACAAACAACCTAATTGCCTTCTTAAAATTAGTAGGATAACAATGTGGAACATAAAAATCCTTATAAAGGAACAATAGTAACAGTTAGTTACTTCCCAAAAAATAAAAAATAAAAAACAGTAACAGTTAATTGGGTTTGACATATTGTGCAAAGATGGCCAAAAGAACATAAGCACCAGAGGAAAAAAAAATTCTAGAGCAGGCACAATCAAACTGATGAAACATCCTTTTCTGAGTGATTTTCATCAAGAAAACTGAGAGGAGAATCCCAAAAATGATACATTCTTTTCCGCATCATTGTTGTGGAAGTCATAGACTTTGAATTGCCAATGAGGAAAGGGGTTTCAGACTGTTTAAGACATTGAATAGAGGCAGCCATCACTCAGTACACCAGTGATCAAAAGGGGGAAAGTTACTATACAAATCTTATTCGAAACTGCCACATGATGATACACACACAGTAAACCTTGTTTGGCTGATCCATAGCCTTCTCTATCACTCTAGGTTATGTCTATGCATTTCAAAAAAAAAATGAGTTTAACATAGCGCCATCAAAATGTCGCTATAGAAACTTTTGTGCTCAAGTAGAGATGCTAAGGGGCAACAAATAATTTCACAACTTGGCAGAAATCCCACCTGCGTCTGTGCATGAGCATCAGCAGGCCTGCTACCATTTGTTTTAGGAGGGTCACCTATCCGAAGAGGTGGAGTATCATCCCCCAAAATATCTCTAACAGGGCGTACAATTGGGGGACTGGACAAATTTGCATCCTTTTGATAGTTTGGTGACCTCCCCTCTGGCTTGGGTGGTCCATCGGGAAACCTACGGTCTTCGAATCTCCTATTCTGACCTCCATTTCCAAATCTATCATCTCGACGCCAGTCATCCACCACCTCAAAACGGGCAGGACTTCTCCTGTAATCACCATACCTCTGATTTTCTTGATCATATCCAGGACTTCTTTTTTCATCATAGTTGTTTCTGAAATTTCTGTCATCATTCCTCCCACCAGGACCAGATCGTTCATTGTAGCGACGTTCCGATGTATCGTCGTATGGTGGGCTACGAGAACCACCCCGATATGTATCTGCCCTCCTGTTTTCATTATAATCCTCCCTGTCATTCTGTATGATACATAGAAGCAACACTTAACAAATTAAGGCAGCATTTGAATGGCAAAAGGTAGAAGAAAGCCATGAACAATCCCTATTTATTACTGCAAAAAAGTAGCGAACAATTCAAGTTCGTAACTAATGACTCAGCGCACCTGCACCCTTGGAGGCTTGTCAATACTCCTCTCCCCAGTATATCTTCTATCCACGTAGACATGCTTAATAAAGTCCCTGAGCCTCTCAACATTGCTGGAAGCAAACATTTGGGTCAGAGTTTAGCCGTAGCTAAGTTTTGCCAAGTCAGCACAACATAGGTTTACAAATAACCTGCTATCAGGTGCCGAATGACGTTGTGGATCCCATTCTTTGAAATAGATTTCTTTAGCACGCTGTGAAAATGAGATCAAGAAATAATCCAATTACATGATAAAGTTCGAGATGAAAGCATTGAAAAGAAGAACATCCTTATCTGCTGTACAATATGCATGCATGTCTACCTCATTTCCTCCTCCTTGAAGAGCGGTAACTTCCTGTGAACTAAACTTAGCCATGGATACTGACTTCACACGGTGAGTAAACTCCCGACTGAAAATGTTTTCAGTGACAACTTAAGTCAGCACAAATCACACTCTTTACCTATAAGGAACAAGTCACCACATGCTGATTTGTATTTAAAAATAGAAGAAAATAAAAGAAAAGAAAAGAAACCCATTCTATTTGCCAAAGGCCCTCGACCAAGAGAGCTGCAAATCATGTCCAAAGTTTCATGCATGAAGAATGTCACCATGGAAGACCATTACATACCATGAACACTCAACAAGGTTACAAGGGAAACCAGGAAGACCTTGAATACAGAAAAGAAAACAGAAACATGGGCAGAAAAGGCAATGGCTATTGAAATCTCCCATTAAAACTTACTGGATTCCACTGCAGTTTGTGCAAACAAATGTCCAGAAATTCGTGCATACATATTGTGGCCCCTGCTTGCAAACAGGTCAAAGGTATTAGTCCTGCTAATTCTCATCTGAATGGTACTGGCTAAAGAACTCTTTCATAGTTAAATTTTTGAAATGAAAAACATCAACAAATAGTTATGTCATAATCAATTCCCTTCACTTCAAAACTGCAAGGTAATGGAATAACAGAAAGCAAAAAAACTAATGGCCCATTGGTAATTGCTAAGTTCAGAGCTTTTAGGCGCTTCTAGAAAAAGCAAATTTTAAGAATAAAATATGTTTGATTAGAGTTAACATTTCATTAATAATTAAGAAGCAATACCCCATATAGCTGTTTTTTTCCTAAATACATAGGGGGCCATTTCCCAGCATTTTTATCATTTGAGAGGTTCCATACTTAAAAGGGAGCCATTTGATACAAGGGCAGAGTACGATTGTTCATAAGCATCTCTGTACACACAGCATACATGTCCCACAATCATGGCCTCTACTTTTGATGGGTCACATCCACAAAATCAGATTGATTAGACAATCCTGACTTCTAATTAAATGATATTTATTTTCGAATTCAGATCACTATCATTTTTAACTGTTACATTTGTTGGCCACTAATTGGATGGTCATACTGATCCTTAAACTTTTTTTAAGAATCGTGACTCACCTTGCAGTGGGCCCCATAGTTACAAAAAGTTTTAGTAGGTGTACACACTACACAGGCCACCTGTGGGGTGGTGTATCCCTAAGCATGGATGGGATTTTATCCATTAAGTCTGTGAGACCTGTAGCGGATGGACCACCATCTCTGCCTACTAGAATGCCCTACAATCATTGAATAGAAAGATCAAATTGAGAATACTCGATCCTACTCTAACATCCACCATCATTCATCTCTTTCCTCGATGTCAGATTACATCTATTCAAGCACTCCTTGAGGCACACAAACTCCACCTCATCTTCATTCCTTCATATCAGCAATTGAACCACCTGGTCTTTCATTCCATTAAAGACCTAAGGAACCATTATCCCTCTATCTGAAGCCACCTCATACAACTTGGGGAACACTTGAGAGAATACAGCATAATACACATCTACCCAGAAATCAAAACATCCATCACCGAGTTTTCCCACTCACTCCTATCGTCATAGAAAATTCTTTTTTTGCAATACCAAATATGACCCTCCATATACCCTAAGTCCTATACTAGGCTGTACTGCCCACCGAAGTGAACCCAAACCTACACAAGGTTACCTGTTTCCACATGATTTCTTCTTCTATATGCCGAATCTGCATGACCATTTCCCAAGTAGCGCAAAATTCATGAACTTCTGTGATTTAATTCGTGTCGTGCCTTGGCTCGTCAAATTGCCCACTTCACCACACGTGACAAGATGAAACTCTCCTCTTCTTCTCCATGCCAAAGAAACTCCCTCTGGACCTCCCCAATATTCATATGCCACTCGCCCGTCATCCGAATGAGGACACACATATTAAATCCGCATATTCACTAAAGACAAGATAACAAGGGTTATTCATCCCCAAAAAGATAAATACCTCCCCTTCCAGCCCAAGAGCTTCTTTTCAACTCTCTCCCATACAACATACACTACCATGTTTTCTATATCAATATATTTTAACCTGTTGGAAGGTGATCTCATAACCTCAATGTGATAACGAAGTCAATTTCTGCCTGCATAACAATGGATCGAGACATAGAACCAGTAAAGAATTACAATGTGTCACTAACAGTTCAAGACATCCCTGTTTACTAAGTCACATTGTATCATATACAGCAAGAATGCTTTCATTCGCAGTAAAGGGAATTCATAGAATTTTCCCTGCTGTTTTCCAAATGCTATTTTTGATCATTTGGTAAAGTGACACACTATTTGACTTCAATACTTCGAGAAACCATTTCTCTCTCCAAAATCTAAATCATTCCAGCTCACTTCAAAAGAATATCAACTTCCTCAGGTTTCAATTCATAGCTAAACATAAAAGCACAAACCTTCCATTCAAAATTTCACTGGCGAGCATAGAGAAAGAAACCCTTCTTGCAAAAGAGAATGCCTCGATTTCTTATGGCTGAACCATAGCACCCTCCCTTGTCAATAAACCTATTATTGACAGTGAATCAGACAATGCATTTGCCGGTATTTGCTCAAAACTCCAACTACAAACTGATTAGTGAAGTAATTAGCTAAGGGCACATTTCGACATCTCCAGAAACCAATTTAGGCAGCACCGGTGTTGTTTTGAGTTGGAATTTCAAAAATTGGCTCTTTCGACAGCACCATTCTCTGGCCACAATTTTTTATTTGAAACAAAAAAAAAAAAAAAAAAAAAAAAAAAAAAAGGAACGTCTTCCTTGCCACACGATCTCTGCCACGTCAGGTCCTACTAGAAATTATGCCACTCACTATCTGGGCACAGCACATTCATTCCTCTCATCATACATGTCACCCTAAACACCTTAACTCATCTCTCTTAAATTCACAGGTTGTGAGCTGAAAAAACCATGTGGAATGAACTGACAATGAATCAGGTGACTATGTGAAAGAACATCGCCTTATACCTGCTGCCAACTCTTTCATCTTGTGAAAGCTTCAGCATCTTGGCATCGGGATTTATTGTGAACCCAAAGAATTACATAAATAATGCCAACTTAAACACACCCTCTCTTGGTGTGCATCCATTCATATTCAGATATCAAAGGTGCAAGCAGAAGTGTTGACTCTTCGATTTGACCATAAAGGAGGAATCATATGATCCTAGACCCGAGGATATGCAGTGTACTCCGCTTTTCAGTTTGTACATGTTTGGCCCATGACTGATGCAACCCACAACGTTGACCTGATGCAAGTATGCGACCCACCATGGATGAACCATGCCCCAAAGTCTTCCTCAATAAGACAATCATAACCTCTCAATATATTCCCTACAAAATGACATTTGAGAAGTGAAATACAGCAGCAGCCCACATTCGACTAAAACAAAAAGAAAAAACAAAAGAAAGGAAAATAAAGATCGATGGTTATTGTTGTGTTTTCATCTTCTTTTGGTTGCAGTTCAATGTAATGAGCCTTAATTCACCCAACGAGGTTTGGGCGAGCAGGCATCACCGTGGGTTTGCTCCCTACAGGTGTGGGTTCGACTCCCCTGCTCGACATTACCCAATACACGTGGTTGTGGGTGATTGCGTGTATCCGCAGGGAATAGTCTCACCTCAAAAGGGACGGGGCCACCCTGTGTCTTAAAAAAATAAAAAAAAATTCATGCTTGCTTTGTGTTCCATTAGGACCCATGTGGTTGACTTTCAACAGGACAAGCCGGCGGACAACATTCTTATCGAAAAAAGGTCTGATACACCATTGTCCAAAATACAAAATAACTGATAGATTCTTGAATATCTCATAGTTTCCTTTTTCTGATATTTTTCCTTCATTCTTTGGCTTATTAAAAAATCAATAAAAAAGACCAACACGGTCCAATTCGGGGCTGATACTGATGCACAACACCCATATCACATCATTTTTCAGCTGGGCCAATACACCCACCCCAATGTTCAGAACCATGGACCATATAATAACCTACTTTATGATAGCAGCCATTGCTAAAGAACACAATATGATCTTGACTCTAACTTCCACCACTCAAAATAAAGAGAACTTTTTTTCTTAGAAGCTGTGGTTTGCATGTGTTCTGATCATTTTTCACTCTTCTTAGTCAATAATCCTGTATATCAAAGACTGGTTACCACCATGGTTAACAGTTACCATTGATTTTTTTACAACAGAATGCTGATGCTCTTGCTTGTAACTCTACATATATTTTCTCTTGAAAAAATGCAGCAATGCAATCGACGATCCAATAACATAAAAGCGATTTTCACTACTTGAAAATACAGAGACCGAATCGCATACCAGACTGTTGCAATTGATGCATCTCCGATTCGCGGGAAGTTTCAGCAGACTGCGGATGATCTTCTCGTTCTTCTCGTCGTCCTTCATCCGATTCGCCATCTTCCGCAGATCTCGCGAGCTGGATGAGCAAGAAAGGTAACTTTTACTTCGAACCGAACCGTCTTTGAGATCGGTGCTTGGATTCTCAACCAAAAGTAGAAATTCAAGGAAATCTAAAGTTGATGTAACTAGATTTGTAGAATTAAGGATCGGATCTTACCTGATCCGGCTGCGGACGGAGGAATCAGACGACCGAGATTCAGCTGCTGAGGAGGAGATCTCGGAATGGGGATGATGGCTAGAGGAGAGGCATATGAAAGGATTTTGAGGGAATTTCGGGTTTTTTTAGGGTTTGCTAATAGAGATCTGGAAGAAAAAATCTCTGCTTTTTCTTCTTCTTAAATGTAGAGAGACAGTGGTCAGTGTCCTATCTAGATTGAGCTGGACGTGGGCCGTCGATGAACGCATGCTCTTGTGCAAGATCCGGACCATTCATCATCAGGGTGCACTATGGTCCACCTCCGGACCAAAAACTAGAATGGTCCACTCATTACTAAGGTCAAACTTGGATTGGAAATGAACGGCCTGAGAAATGACACATATTCCAGACTCCAGACTAGCTGATTGATGCACTCTTTCTCTGTTGAGCATTCTCAACTCATACCCTGCCTGATGAACGGCTCGGATAGTGTTTACGTATTCCACATAGGCACGTGTTCCGAGAAGTCCTTTGTCCACCTCACGCGAGGGAGTACATGTACGACTTCAAGACGGAGGAGGCTTTTTTCCATTCTTCCTTTCGATCTTCTTTCCGCAGGCCTGATATGGTAGAACCCCCTCTATCATAATACGATAGATCCGACCGTTCATCGTCCACGTGACAAGATAAAATGCCGATCAGAACCATGAAAATAGCGAAACATATCATGGATGGGCCATAAATAAAGATTTATACAAAAACTGTACTCCTGAACTTACTATTGGAACAAAATTTGATGATGAAACATAGAAAAGCCATTGCAATTCAGGAGAGAAAGGTGAGAGAAATAGACGGTTAGGATTATCTTACAATTGTGAAATTTAAACCTCGATCCATTCAAGGCAGAGATCACTAGGTGGACAGCCCAGATCTACTGTCCACGTTGCCACATGGACCGTCGAAGGGGGCTCTATCATATGATGGAACGGCTGTATCCCATTTTCTCTTTTTATAAAATTATTTTCCAACACGATGGCTGCACTTCCCTCGTTTACACTTCCGTCAGGAAATGTCGCCGGTTTTGCCGGTTGGCGGCCGGTTTTTGCCGGTCTAGAGGAGGAATTATTCGTTGGTGAAATTACGTAAATGTCCTCGTTTTCGGTTTACCATGGATTACGTACGTACGCCTGGATTCCATCCGCTTCGGGAGCACGCTGATTGCCTTGGGCCGAGGGATGGAGGACTGAGCTCTGTGGGGTCCACTGTGATGTATGTGTTATATCCACTCCGTCCATCCGTTTTAATAGTTCATTTTAGGTTATGAGAATAAAGATGAGGTAGATCTAAAGCTCAAGTGGATCACACCACAGGACACGGGTTAAACGCACACTAAGGAAGGTTGCGACAGTCAGTGTATTTATCGCCGCGATCTCCGGTGGCATGGTTAACTTGAGCTGGTGAAACGGAGCGACGAAATGGATGTAACCGAGCGCGGCTTGCGTACTTTTGATAGCGACGTCCTTGCTGGACTGTAGGCCATCAAGATTTATTTATTTTATAAAGCTGTCCATTCATTTTGGATCATCGTTTTAAAACAAAAAACTAAACAGCTACAAATCTAAGGTGGACCGCATCATATGGAAACAGTGGCAATTGCAAGCTCACCATTGAAAACTTCCCGAGGCCTATCATAATATTTATTTGCCATCTAACTTGTCTATTAAGTCACGTGGACCTAAATGAAGGAAAAACACAAATATCAACTTAAAACTTTTGTAGCCTGTCGGAAGTTTTAGGGGTGAATGTTCAATAAACACTCTTTACTTTGATGTGGCCCGCCTGACATTTGGATCTACCTCATTTTTTGAAATGATGTCCCATGATAAGATGAAAAATGAAAGATAAGGTGGATAAAACACATACATCTTGGTGGCCTTATAGAGCATCCTCAGCAACATGTACTCCACGGCGCCCCCATGGTAGCTACAAGGATTGCATCCTATCCGGCCCTGCTCATGTATGGGTCTTATCCATACTGTCCATCTACTTTTTCCATATTGTTGTAAGGATATAATCCTAAAACTGATGCAGATCCAAGGCTCAAGTGGACCACACTAGAGGAAGCAGTGGTGATAATGATTCTCACCGTAAAATCTTTTTTAGAGCCCACTTTGATATTTATTTGTCATCCAGCCTATCCGTCCAAGAACTTATGCAAACCCTAAGAAGTCGTCAATGTAAGAATTCAATTCCCATTGTGTAGTTCACATCTAGCTTTGATCTGCCTAGTTTTGGACTTATATCCTAAAAAGACAGAAAAATAAAAATAAAAAAATTGAAAGGACAGTGTAGATAACACCCACACAGCCACTCAAAGCGCCTGCCCGTTCCTAGTTGGAGACGGACGGGGTTGGACGCAATCCGCGTCCCGCCTGGCAATCCCGTTGGCAATACTGACGTTGGTTTTCACCATTTAAAAACAGATAGTCATTCTTCAAACGCGCACATGACACTGTTTTACAGAAACCCAGACCGTCGTAATCCCTGACCCAGCTGTACAGGGATCATAATAATAAAGACCAAAAAAAAAAAAGTTAACTTAGAAACAAATCAGCCATCTAATTTTACCTTTAGAGTCTGTACCGTTTTTCTTTTGACCATCTCATTTCCCAGCCGTTATATGGGATTTGGATTCGATAATGACCCCTCCAATGCTAAGATCCGGGTACTAGTCGGTGTTAGAAAAGCTCTATCAACCCACCATGATGTTTGCATTTTATCAGCATGGTTTAGCAATTTTAAATTATTATTTTAGAGCATGAGTCCAAAAATGAAATGGATTGAAATGTAAGTGAACCACATCACGAGAAAATAGTAGCGATTCAACACACCCTA
Source organism: Magnolia officinalis (assembly GCA_021015155.1). Taxonomy (NCBI): domain Eukaryota; kingdom Viridiplantae; phylum Streptophyta; class Magnoliopsida; order Magnoliales; family Magnoliaceae; genus Magnolia; species Magnolia officinalis. The sequence goes on from JAJHSJ010000002.1 coordinate 94,880,763, forward strand.
TCCATCCTGTTGATTAAGTCACACAAACTTGAATGAAAGGGATTACTGGTGTCAGCTTAATCCAGCGGCCCTTGAGAAGTTTTTAATGGTGGGCGTTCAATCATTACTTTTCTTGTGATGAGGTCCACTTAAGATTTAGATCTGACTAATTTTTTAAATAATACCTTAATATGAGCTGGTAAAATGAATGGACGGCATGGATAAAACTCACGAATTATTGTTCAGCCTCCTAATACAAATGCTGTTAATTGAGAATAACTAAGGCTGCGTCATCACTGTGATTTATATACGCGGAATCCACAATGGGACCCGCAATTTGGATTATCTGGATGACCGTGCACCAATGCTACGTGTGAGGTAGGTAAGTCACTATCTTTTTTTAATGGACCGGATTGGGTACTGCTGGCTCTCTCCCAGTTGGACACAGGAAGGGGCTTTTTTGTGGCCACCATAATGTATGGGTATTATTCACACCCCCTATCCATTTTGTCATATCATTTGAAGGTGTCAGCCGAAAAATAAGATAAATTCAATACTAAAGTGGACCACAAATTAGGATTAAATGCTTACCATTGAAAACTTAGGAGGCATAGAAGTTTTGGATCAAGCTGATATTTGCATTTTCCCTTCATCGTTATAACTTTTGCTTCGTTGTGGTCCAGTTGAACCTTACATCTGCTTCATTTTTAGGCCTACATCCTTAAATTATATGGAAAAACGGATGAATGGTGTGGATAAAACCTATACATCACATGGGCCACTTAGAGCCACTGCCTTGGCCAAGCTCCAGACAGGGCGAGGTAGAACCCAATCCGCATCCTTTAGAACGTGCAAAAGCAATCCAACGCGTCTACCTGAGGTCAATTTTCATCCAGACCGTCAAGGGGCAACGGCCATGTTAATTACGTTGTACCGTATTACTGAATATTTCTTAAAAAAAACCTTAATTGGAAAGTACATCCGTTATAGGAAGTGAAAGGTATAATATACTAAAAACCTTAAAAAATCTGTTAAGGGCTTTTTAAAGGATTGTATACTGCGGGATTAAAAAAATATTTTAGAGGTGTTCAAAAGCAAATCAAGTGAATAAGAGGTATTCAGGCCGTGCAGCTGAGAAGTGTCTAAAAGAAAATAGAACGGCTGAGGAAAGTCAAAAAGCATAATACGGGCAAGAAGCTTGGTCGGGTGGTCGAAATAAAAAGTTGTGAATAGTGGTCAAGTGGAGCGTGGGCAACCGGCCGGAAAAAATGATGCAACCGGTGTGTAGTCGACGGGTGCGTGACGACCAAAAGAAACAAAGCTTAGTTAAGCAGAGGAGGAACAGTCACAAAAGGGAAACGTAATAAAAATGACATAAAGAAATGTTTTTTAACTACGGTGACTATTGTAGTAATGGAAGAATAATATGAAAGAACAATCTCTAATAAAACTCTATAAATAGTTGAAAAAACTGCAACCAATCCAATACAACAATCAATCAAATCAAATCTATCAATTTATGATCTCCACTTATCTTATGAGTAGTGATAATTCTTATCTATAATCCTTAATTGTAATTCAGATCTACACTCATACATTGAATTTGATCTTTATCCTATATCACGCAATTATTTCAAAAGACGCATTCTTGCAATTGCTCTTAGTATTGATTATGGGTTTTTCCTCTTGTTTGATTACATTAGTATTTTGAAAGTCTTTTTTTAGGGAAGGCACAATGTAACTCATCTTCGAAGAAAAGCCTCATCCATTGATTATCGCCTTATCATTATCAAATTACGCGAGTGGCTGAGTAAGTGATAGATTTTCTCAAAATCTAGTCATATACGTTCATATTAAACGTATCTTCTTATTTTGGCGCTTAAGGTCGAAGTTGATCGGTTTGGCTCGAGCCACTATATCGATTATGTCACGCCCGCGCACACTACACATGACAGAAAGCAAACTGAAGTGTCAACATTTTTTGCACTCACAGTGGAACTACAAATCTACCTAGTTGTCATAAATATTCATTTTTGTACCACCCGTTTAAAAATCAACATTTTTTGCACGCCTAATGGGACTAACTACTACTAGGCTATCATGAATATTCATTGTGCATCGGTCATGGAACAAATTTTATAAGTGCAATGTTATGTACACCCTCGGTGGGACTATAACATGAGCCAGTATGAATATTCATGGTAGTACAATATGAGCCACTATAAAAGACAGGTGAAAGCAAGATGCCCAACGGATCCTATTGAGATTATGTTAGCTGAAATGCTCAAAATGCAAAGAGGAATTCAACGTATCGCTGAACAGTAACGAGTTTGGGCTAAAACTTTAGGCAGATGAATGGTCAGTAATGCCGAAAACATGAAATGGATAGTGACTCTCTTTTTCGAAAGAACACCCATGGCGCCAACACCACAACCAACACTATAGGTACCTCCTTCACAACGGAATATGCCTCTTTCAGTACATGAAGTGCATAATCTTTCACCACCTACTAAATTTAGGCGATCGAAATGGGAAGTCAGGAATGTTGTTCCCAAAGAAGGAAATCAGGGTATACTTGGGAGCAACCCTTCTTTAGGAATCCATTGTATATTGGAAGACAAAACCATGTAACTCTTAAACCACCTCCAATGGTCGAATCGCGTTATTTGAATCACAACCAAATTATTCAAATGGTTCAGGAAGTAGAAGGCCAAGTTCTTAGCCGTATTATTACATTGGTCAACCATAAGCCCTATGCAAAATGTAGTGATAGATAGTCTCAATTGTTACAACTGACTTTGCCAATTTTCGATCAAAATGGCTGAATTTGTCATTTCCAAATTAAGATGACGAGTTCAACCAAAATAGTCTAATTTATCATTTTTTTTATATACCAAGATAGCCGAATTTGGTGTTTTTTTATCAAGATGGCCGAGTTTGACCAAAATGGTCAAATTTGCTGTTTTTTTTTTTAAAAAAAAAAAAAAATCAAGATTGGCAAGTTCAACCAAGACAGTCGAAATTGATGTTTTTTAACCAAGTTTGTCTAATTTGAGCAAGATGATCGAATTTGTTGTTTTTCGACTAAGATTGTCGAGTTCGGCTAAGTCAGTCGACTTGGATGTTTTCCGATCAAGATGGTTAAGTTCGACCAAAATGGTCAAAATTGATGTTTTTACACGACAAAATAGTCACATTTATTGCGTCAAACAATAAATCAACTTCACATTCACCTTTTACCAAATCCAAAGTGACATGGGGCGAAGTTGTACCATATTTTTTACTATTATTGGGAAACTCAATTGGAAAGGACATGTATTATAGCAATGAAAATATATAGCATCATAAATATCTTTAAGATACTTAGAGACCAAGTGGCCAAGAGGCATCTAGGAGGTGCGCCCAAGAAGTATCAAAAAGCAGTTCGAGTAGCTGAGAGGTGTCCAAAAGTAGAATGAGCGATCAAGGGAAACCAGAAAACAAAATGCGACCAAGAAGCTTAGTCGAGTGGTAAAAATGGAAAGGTACGAAGGGCGGTCAAGTGGAGCGCAGGCGAGTGACTAACAAAAGTGATGCAACCGATGTGTGGTCGAAGGGTGAGTAATGACTGAGAGAAACAGAGCTTGATCCAACGGAAGATGAACAATGACAAAAGGGAAACGTAGCAAAAATGACCTAGAGAAAGGCTTTTAACTATCGTAACCATTGCAATAATTGAAGAAGGATATGGAAGAACAAGCTGCAACAGAACTTTATAAATAACAGATAAAGCCAACAGAGAAAACCACAACCAATCCAATACAACAATCAATCAAAAAAATCTATCAATTTATCTTTTATCTCGGCTTATCCTGAGAGTAGTAATAATCCAATGGTGGTAATTCTTAGCTATAATCCTTAGTTGTAATCTAAATTTATGTTGGATTTAATCTTTATTATATGTTACGCAGTTCTTTCAAGAGATACAATTGCTCCTAATGATTGATTGTGAGTTTTTCATTTTATTTGATTGCACCAATATTATGAAAGTACTTTCTTCAGAAAGGCACAAAGTAACCCACCTTGGAGGAAGAGTCCACCCTCCAATTATCACCTAATCATTATCAAATTTTATAAGTGGTTGAGTGAGCGGTTGATTTTCTAAGAATATGGTTATATACATTCATATCAAATATATCTACTTATTTCGGTACTTAGGGTCGAAGTTGATTGATTCGAATTGAGCCATTATATCGATTTTGGCATGCTTGCGCACACTACATGTGACAGAAAGCAAATCAAAGTGTCAACAAATTGGATAGTCCATCAAGCATGGGATAGAATAATGGGACAAGGTAGCTTGACGGTATCTAGATTTGTCACTTCCACTGCCTCATGTCCAGATATTGGGAATACCAGTTTTTCCTATTGAATTTATTTTTCATCCTAATGCTCGGGGCCACCTTCCATATGAATAGGATGGTCCATCCGGTTTGATGTTCGGTGGATAGGAATAGCTAGCCTAGATTCATCACTTCGATTGCCGCATCTCAAGAACTTACTTTATCTGGGCCATTGCCTATTAGGCCATTGGTCTTAGAAATTGTCTAGTGGATGGTTAGGATTCGCCAAACGAGATCGAAGAAGCCATGCATCTTACATGTTTATAAGGCGTGCCTGAACCTGTGCCCTCCCATTGTGGTGTGTGTGGAATGTGAGTGCGTAGGTGTGTGGGATGTGTGTGCGCATGTGAAAGAAGAAGAAGAAGAAGAAGGTGTGTGACCTGAGATGCTTAGAGTCTCTCAAGCTTCTTTCAAGTACATGGCCCATCCAAACGGTATATTTAAAATTCACAAATATGGTCACCTGGTGGACGGTCGAGAGTGCACCGAATACCAGGACACTACCTACCTATAGAACACCTAGGCTTTGTGGGTCCACCATGTTGTACTTTTAAAATCCACTCCATCCATCAACTGAGGATCGCTATTGATGGTGCATATGGAAGATGAACTTAATTTTAAAACACATGAGTCACACCAACGGAAATAATGTAAAATGCTTGCCAAAGCAAATAAGTTCACGCGATGGGGCATGTCTAAGTTTTTCATTAGGTTGTTTTACAGTTTTTTTTTCTCTTATCTTCATCCTATTGATTCGCAGGTGATTAACGGGTTTGATTAAAGATACACACCGTGGTGGCCCCACTAAAACTATGGTTAGTATCTCATCCTCGTTGTTCCACGTGATGTGACCCATCTTAGTTATAAGTCTAAAAGCTCATTATTGGTCTTAGGGCCTAATTGAAGATAAGAGTATGATAGACAAAGTGGATTTTACCTACATAATAAGGTGGGATCCACAAGAGGACATTGTTGAGGATTCTAGTCCGTTGAGAGTCTTGGGACTAATGATTAAAAATATGTTTAGGTGGGAAGCGGATTAGATACTCCCCCCGTTGGACCTAGCTTGTAACATCCCGAATTATCATGGTCAGAGTTTATACTCGTGTCCGAGAAAACCGGGTGTTAATAATTGAATGAATTGAATGCTTTAAAAATCGCACCATATTTTTTTTTTTTTAAATTCATTTAAATCACATTCAGTCACATTCATGAAGGTAACTATAACGAGAATAAAATCGACTGTATTTATTATTTCATCAAAGTAAGAGAATTCAACAAATTATTAATGCCCTCTTAATAAGAGCTCATTACATTCTCGAGTTTGCAGTGGAAGCATAAAACTAAATTATAAAACTATCTTTTTTATTCTTTCAGTATAGTCTTCCATAAGGAGATGGTCTTCTAGGTCTTCCTTCAATCTATACAACACATGCATCATATGTACGGTTGGAGAGGGTCAATGCCCTACTCATAGTGATGGTTATCCTTTAAGATCATCATTAATTTAAGAGATTCATAAAAATAATGCAAGGGTTCTAATACGTCCCATACTCCACTACTATGAGGGGTATCATTATGTGCGACAATTTTTTATATGGATGCATGCCTAGCAAAGTGTCTGCGACTCATCATACGTAATGATCATTATCACAATGTGGAAAGTAATTTAAAATATCCGACTCGCCCCGCATTCTCACACTATGAAGATTCGTCGGCATGTCAAACTTTAACGTAAATTTATGCGAACATCTCAAAACGACACAACAACGCGATTGGAAGATTTATGTAACACGATGTGTTCATGGAGCGACTATTTGCGACATCCAATCCCAAAAAGTGATGTAACACGCATAACGATTTACTTACATCGATTATGCACCACGTTAACCAACCCATGGAATTACGTGTCGATCAAGAGGGTCGCTACCCATAACGCATTACGTCTACGATAAATATTTAGATCACTAGTTGTGATACCTCTAACACATCACTTGCGTTGATAGAGAGATAATTCAAATTGTGGGAGTTCTGAAATTTTAAGACACATGTCCAAGCCATAAAGATAAATAGCACACAGCTAATAAAATGAGGAGAGTAGCAATGGTTAACTCAACAGAGAGGAGAGTGGCAATGACCAACTTAATAAAGAAGATAGTAGCAATGACTAACTCAACAAAGATGAGAGTGACAATGTAACACCCCGGTTCTTGAAACCCGAGTACACTACTCGTTTTTCAAAAACCCGAGTGTTAACCTTTAGCTGTAATTCAAATTTCATGTATATATATATTTTTTCTTTTATCAGAGTTAATAATTTTAGCGAAATAGAAACAAATCAAATGTAAGATGGAGTCCAAATATTTCAAGTGGTTACCCAAAAACTTATACAAACAAATGTCTTAACTTATTACAAAACATGACAGTACAAATTAAAATAAACTGAAGTCAGGAAAGAGAGTCGCAAGGTCCTATAGCACCTCCTAATCCACATGAACACCAGTATGTGTATCATCTGTATCTCCTGCACACTGAATACAGTTCAATAGCGTTAATGGCTATCGCAGTGAGGTATACCCCTCAAGATTTATCGTATCATCAAGATAATTAAGCATAGTTAACAAAGGCAGTGTATAACAAATATTATACAATAATTATCATGAAAATCAGATAAGGTTCATCAGATACACATTCATTAAATAAATTCCACAAAGATGATCTTGTTTAAATGTATAGATACATGCACATGCTCACAAACCTGGGGATGCACATCCAGCTAGTAAAAAGTCATCCAAGGATAACTAGTCACCCGAAAAAGATCATAGATATATAGATTGCCTAAGGAGAACTAGTCACCCAAAAAGTACACAAAGGTATGCCTAAGGAGAACTAGTCACCCGGAAAAGACCATAAATATATAGATCGCCCAAGGAGAATTAGTCACCCAAAAAGTACACAAAGGTACGCCCAAGGAAAACTAACCACCTGGATAAGACTATAAATATATAGATCGCCCAAGGAGAACTAGTCACCCGAAAAAGTACACAAAGATACGCTCAAGAAGAACTAACCACTAGGAAAAGACCGCATGCCATAAAAATACATGATTAACACAACCATTATTATTCCAATTTCAAACAATCATTTTAAGAAAGCTCAAAGGTCACTGTGGGGGGTTTGTCACCAAGCATAGGCCGACAGCTTAGGTATAGTGTCTCATTCTACCATCCCTGGCTCGTGAGATTAACAAATAGGATGTTTAAAGGTAACCTACACAACTAGTGACCAATTATACTTTTACAAGTGGAACTTACCATCGCAAAGTTATACAAAGATAATCCGTTAAAGCCACATGATGCAATTGTTCCATAAAAGCCGCAAGGGCCGTATATTCCATTCAATTGTGCGATAAGAAGGGATTATTCCCCAAAAGCCACATAGGCACAAACGGTCCACAAGATGATAAGTCCACAACGTAAATTTATTTAATCCATAATATAGGTGGCCACTAGTTTAAGAATTTCCTAAAAACACCATCAAGCAAGCACAAGTGGTAGAACAAGTCACATATAATGTTATTAGCACTCACACATATAAAGTACACATCTTAAATCAGAATGAGGATCCTAGAGATCCATAGCATTTTAAAATTACTTGAATTTAAATCTAAACATGTTGGATTTATAAAAGGTTACTCAAAATGAAATTAACATTCATAATTATTTCCACATTGCAGTATATTAAGAAATCAACAAACTGAATGAACTAAGTTAACTATCATGACATAGAAAAGCTTGAAAGTTGATCCTCACCTTGAAATGTGGATTCTCTTCTTGCTAGGATTGAATGTTCGCACTTTAAGACTGACATCTCTCTTGATTAACATAATTAGTGTGGTTAGATCACCATATACTTGTTTTATACGATCAGGGTTAAAACTAGGTATTTCGGTTGGTAAATTTAAGGTTTTGGTGTAATGTTTAGAATTTGGGGATTTGAAATCTAGTTTGCTCGATAAAAATACAAATCAATAGTAATGATTGCTTTAAGAGTTTAAAATTTAAAATACAAATAATTTTTAATAATATTATGAAAATAATGATCCAACCTACAATATTAAAATCCGGTATGATAATAATAGAATTATTTAACGGCAATAATTCAATATGAATTTGTATTGATAACTATAGTAATGACAAGTATTATTCTAAATAAATTAACAACATAATACCTCTCTTTCTTCCTTTCTTCTCCTTTCTTCTTCTCTTCCTCTCTTCTTACTCTTCCCTTGCTGGAACTCCAGCTGGACCGAGCCTAACTTGACCCGAACTCGGCAACCGTAACCTGGCAGCGAGTTGACTTGATTTCAGCTGAGTCAACTCAGCAGCCACCAAGTCCCCCTTTCTCTCTTGGTTCTCTTCTCTCTTTCACTTTCTCACTCCCTTCCTTTCTTTCTTTCTTTTATTCTGTTTTTCTTCTACTCTTGCTGGTTCTTCTCCCTCTCTACCTTTCTTCTGTTTCTTCCTCATCCTCTTTCTTTCTTTTCTTCTTCTGCAGCGCCCAACAGCTCGGCCAGGGGCGAGACTCAGTCGATTGAGTTGGTGCGACAACCGACATGCACCCCTTTTTCTTTCTTCTTCTTCCTTCCTTTTCTCTACGCCACATTTCCCCTCTTTCTTCCTGATTTTCTTCTTCTGCCGCTTCTTCTCTTCTTCCTTTCTTTCTGCTAGGAGGACCCAAGGCACGAGATACGACTTAGATCTGGCCCAGACTTGGACCGAGTCACCCAGTGGTAGTAGCAACGACGCTCTTTCTCTCTTTGCTGATTTCTTTTCTATTTTCGAAAAGGCTGCCCTAAAAGGTAACCTCTTATAAGCTACATTAAATCCTTCTGTCCCAACTAATCGATGGATTAGTAACATTAGTTATGAGTTAGTGTTTTAACTCGTAAGAGTTTTGAGAAGATAATCTTGTCCACTGATTGTATGAAGAGATTATAACGTTAAGGATGAGTTTCTAGGGTCCTGACCTATCCAATGGACCACTCAGATCAGAGATCAGGGTCCCATGTACGGTGATGAGTTTTTTGGCTAGACGGAGAAGATGATCCAACCGTTAATCGCGGATCATCTTCGGACGGTTGATCATACGATCCATTGCACCCGGATGGTGTGGATGCGACCCTAGAACACCGTGGGACCCATAAAATGAGTGGTTATTCACATTTCTTAACGGTTCAGTTCTAACAGCGGCGGCAGGTGAAGTTTCTTGCAAAAAGAAAGAGACGTGCGGCCTAAAATGAAGAGGAATGGATGGCTGAGATTTTCCTGCACCAATCAATAGGATTAAAAGAGAATCCCGTGTGCAGTTAGCCAGTCTGTCAGCCAAACGGTTTCCATTTTTGGAAACCACCACAACCGCACTTGTTTTCACTAGTACCTGTGCACATGCATTCGTGCTACATGGTGTGGAAAAAACGTGAGTGTGGTCAAATCCTTGTCATGGACATGATGAACGACTCAGATTTCTTATACAGGCTGATGTAGTGGCCCAATCTGGATCAACTTCCTATTGTCCGCTCATATTCTAGTTGTTCGCACTCAAGTTTGTGTGCTCATACGTGAGCAGTAACAATAAATTCTGATAGGTTTTGGTCAGATTTGTCCGCCCTTCCAAATGGACGATTTGGATTATCCAAACAAGATCATATGGTGGCCCACTGAATAAAATAGTGGACGATTGTCCGTTTTCTAGTGAAAATATGAAGGAGAGAGGAGAATTTCTCCTTCGGGATCGGGTCAACCCGCCTTGACCGTGATTTCTGGGTTGTGCACCGCGGTTGTGCACAGTCTATGCACGCGCACCCATGAATGTAAGGTCCACATGGATCTTTTGTGAAATCTACTCTGTCCACTTCATTTGGAGGGCCCAATCACAGTCGTTGACCAAGTATTAGGCAGATCACAACTCAAGTGGGCCATATAAATCAAAATTTATGGTTTAAATGTCTATTAATACAATTTTAAGGGCCAGATTGCTTAAGAAATTTGGTATTCAAGGATTCTTGGGACTTAGGGCCCTATTTTATGAATGATGTGAGCAGGAGGGCCACATTACATGATTATGAATTTTATTATGATTTATTATAGAATTTGTGGTTATATTTGTCTAAATTTGTTAATCTTCATAAAATTGATGGTTAGGTAGTTTCCAAACCTAATCTATAATGGTCTTAGGAGTTCGATATTAACGATAGGTGGTTTGACCTGTCTATCAAAGTGATTGAGGTCTTAAAAATAAGTTTATTTAAGGATGTGATGGTCCAAGTTTTTAGGGTCCATTTTGAGTGATAGTCTATAATAAATTTAAGGGTTATATGATCCAATGGTGAGGATCAAATCTACGAATCATTAGTTTAATCTTGATCCGATGGTTAGGAATGTTCAAATCATCTAAACTTACCTTTACGTTGACTGATTTGAGGTGGATGTTTACAATATGTTTAATTGAGTAGTTAAGTCGATTATAGATGTAGATCGGGTCCTTCTTAAGCTCTTTGGTCGTTATGATGTAGAAGCATGGCCCATTCTTCAAATCCATGATCAATTCTACTGGAATTTCCCTTGACGTGGCTATAATGAAGGGAAATGTTCAAATAGGCTAGCTTTATATTTATACTGAGTTAGGTTACCAGGTAACACCCAAGTACTGAAAAGTACAGGGTGTTACAGACAATGGCCAACTTGACAAAGAGGAGAGTGGTAACAATGGCCAACTCAATAAAGAGAAGAGTAGCAAGGGCTAACTCAACAAAGTTGGTAAATGCTAGGGCAAGGCTTGTACCCATCTCCCCACATAAAAATAATGAAAATCATTCATAATTAACATCATAACATAATCCCAAAGGATAAATAATTGTTGATGGTAAATTAAACAATTACAGAGAGAGAATCATAGTAACATGAGAACAGGTAAAAGGTAAAATAATTCATATCAACTTAAATTAAGGTAAGATTAAAGGAAAAACCCTCACCTCGAGTGGTGGTTATAACACCCCGTACTTTCAGTACTCGAGTGTTACCATGTAACCGAATTTAGAAATAAATACAAGCCTAGTTTAAATGAACCTTTATGCTCGTTATAGCCAAAATCCAACTCATGAAAATAGTCCCAATCCACTTAACTGCAAATCACACCTAAATAATCCTTAGGGCTTCTAGGACTATTACTAACTAAGATAAGTCAAATTCAACCGTTGAATTAATAGAATCATTAGGGTGTCAGGAGTTAATAAGTGGACGCTCACTTGGTGTGGCTCACCTAATTGTTAAATTAGTTGGAAAATGAAGCATTTAACTCGAAGTGGTCGGCTCACATGGAGAAATATTTCCTATTAGAGGTGGGCCCTGTAATTTCAATTTATAATAGTAATAAATAAATGAATGAATAAATAGATAACGATGTATATATGTGGTAACGAGGCTAATGATAATAATGATAATAACAATGAAGAATAATTTTACAGTATATAAGTGAATTATAAATATTCACCCAGTATTAAACATTTTTTTTATATATAAGTATGTACGCAAAAATTACTAGCCATTTTAATAAGATAGTATATTATTTAACAACATGATTTTAAATATAATATTGTACAAATTTCAATTCATATACATGTGTATTATGAATTACATATTAATAAATATGTGACTAATGACATGTATATAGTAGTATGTTAATATTTAAATTATACTTGTATAAGTATAAATTGTTTTAATTAAGGTGACTATAAGTAATGCACAACAATGATAAATTTTATATTAATTGGCCAGAAATAGCGGATAGAAGCCTCGCAAATGGCCCATTAGGATCTTTTGATCGTTGACGTCCAATCTAGGGATGATCTGACCGCTAGATAATGGAAAGCCACCGTTAGAGATAGGAATCGACTCGTATGACCCACCTGGACCTTGGATCTGCCCCATCTTTGGTCAAAGGCCATGATAGGGCCCACCAAATAGAATGGACGGTGTGGATTCCATCGAAACATCACTGTGGACCCCACCCAAATTATGCGTGTGCACATTTCATGTGCACCTGCTGTGCACTGAGTCAGGGGGCTCGGTCAGATGCCTCTGACCCGTGCCTAGCCAAAAGAGGCAAAGTCCTCTCCTGTTTTCCTGCCAGCGTCCGTTTCAAATGGACAGACATTTACTCAATCAAAGACCCACCATCACGGCCTTGGGTCACGATCTGATCCGTCCATTGTAATCAGGGCGTGGGCCTTACCAAAACCTCACCTTACCTACACGTGGAAACGCACGCACGTGCTCATAGGGACGGGCACAAATGGCTGCACAAAACCAGATTTTCCAAAAATGGAAGCTGCTCCCCTTTGCCACGGTGGCAATCCGCGTGGGGGTTTTTCCTCTCATCTCGGCCATACACATGGCCTAATCCTAGCCGCCCAATAGCTCTCCACGTGGGAGAGGATTTCCGCCCACGGGAAAAACCAAAACGGCTGCCGGTTTGAGATAATAGCAGTATTTTGGAGTCGGTCCTGCTAGAACAAATCTGGACCGTTGGCTGTCGATCTTACGGTTCTAACACATGAGGGTAAAGGAATAAAAGGGCTGAGATCGAGCTCAACAAACCCTAACACCATTTCACGCCGCAGGAGAAAAACAGAGAGAGGGAAGGTAGTCATTTTCTTCTCCATTCGGACCCACCAACCTAAACCCCTTCAAGCTTCGATGAAGCTTATTGGCAAGCTCTCTAGGGACCTCACAGAGTGCCTGCTCGAGTCAGATTTGAAGGAGATGTGGTGATGGTGAGGACGCCATTGATGGCAGCGTCTTCTCCCTCGTCATTCTTCTGTACACTAGTGAGACTCAGCTCGATCGAGCTTGAGACAGGCCAGAACGTCCAGCAATGGACGTTCTCAACTGGAAGGGAGAAGAAGAAGAAGGAGAAAAGAAAGGAAGAAAAGAGAAAGAAACCGAGAGAAGGAAGATGGTGGGGGCATGCAGCTGTTGTGCCACACCACGCTGCTATACAGCGAACCGAGTCGCTGACTCGGTTCAGGTTTGGGGCAAGTCCTGCTATGGCTGGCCAGGGAAAGAGAGCAGGGAAGAGAGTGAGAAAGGAAAAGGAGGAAGAAGGAAGAAGAATAGAGAGAGGAAGTGGGAAGGCGAGTGCGTGTGTTGCATTAACTCGGCCCAAACCGAGCTACACCGACTCGTGGGCCATTGTCAGGTCAACTGAACTCGGCTTGCCAAATCTGAGTCGGATTGTCCTTGGGTTAGTGAACCCTGCTGAACTGAGAAGGAAGAAAAGAAAGAAGGAAATAAAGGGGAGAGAGAGAGAGAGAGAGAGAGAGAGAGAGAGAGAGAGAGAGAGAGGAGACTGAGTCGACCCGGTTTCGACCGAGTCAACTCGTTGGGCTGAGGGCTGACCCGAATCCTCAACCATTTTAGGTCTGGTTTAACCCAGCCAGCTTGCTGGACCTCGGATGTTAAAGGAAAATAGGGTGAGGGAAGGAGGAAGTGAGAGAGAATGGTCGTGCTTGGAAGCACCGAGTTGACTAGGCTGAGTTGACTCGCTGAGTCAGTGTGTTGGATCAACTTACTTGAGTTGAGTTGGGAAGCAGGTCGTCGATTTAGATAGAAGCCAGGTGGAATCACTGAGACAACAAGGTGAGCCCTCATTGAATTTATTTTTCCAAGTTACCATAATTATCGCTAATAAGAGCATTATTTAACCATCATCAATTCACTTATACTAATATTAATATCATAGGCAAATTACAAGTGTTAAACATAGAATGTTTTAGTCTTCACCCTCAAAGGTTACTATTGATAGTTATGAACATCATTATTAAATGATATTATCATGGTATTAGTATAATTTTGTTAATATGATTATTGGATGTTAGTCATCATTATATTATGGTTAGTAAAAATCTCATTACTAATACTTGTATTATATACGAGATTATAAGTCACTATAAGAGTATTAGGTAACGTCGGTATATTTGTTAATACCGGTTATTTAATACTTCCATTGTGATTATTACTTCATTCATGGTACAATAATAATAATAATAATAATAATAATGATAATAATAATAGTAAACAATAGTGATTATAATCAGAGTACAAATCCTAAAATATTAGCCTAGCACTAAACCCTAGGATAAAGCTCTAAGTGGTCTAAACCCTGGGTCAATACCTTGGATATAAATAGTGAGTTAAGTTTGGATCTAATAGTACGATTTCATAACTTATGATAGGATCCAAGTTTAAGGGCGTGCACTCTTCCTAATAACATTGGAAGGCAAGTCAACAAATAAGGTGATGATTCTTCCCCTTGAGCTTTCCATCTTCTCATTAGCTTAAGTTATAGTTTTTATTTAAATTCATAATTGACATCTCCATTTATAATCACATTTGTTAGCTGGTGGAAATCAAATTGTTGTATTACATGCTTTATGATTATCCTGTGTAATTGTTCATGCTTGTGGATTGCTTTTTGTGGATTGCTTATGGAACTTAAACTGGTACATTAGTGGGAAATTCCCACATATGAATGTATACCCATACTTGGGATGTAACTTGACTAGTTGTGATTGTAGGACCTTCGACTTGATGGTTACTGAGTGTGGTTTATATGGATCATTGATGTAGGCCTACCATCCAGGGTTGTTGTGTCCAGTGGTTTTCAAGGATGGTCTTTTATCGCATGGTTCTGATACTCGCCCTATGTGGCCTACTTTGATATCGCCCTATGCGGCTTTGTTCTAGTATTTTTTCTATATGGGTTGAATGTTTTATACTGTACAACCATGCGATGGTAAATCCCATATATTGTAATATGATTGACCACTAGTCGACGGAGTACCATTAAACATCCTAAGGTGGTAGTCTCATGGGCCGGGGATGGTGGTCATGGGACACTATGCCCTAGCTGTCGACCTACGCTGGGCCATATGCTCCCCGTAGTGACCGTGAGCTTACTTAAATTGGCTGGTTGCAAATGGACTAATAATGGGTTGACAAGTCATGCATATATGACATATTTCGATAACTTAGATCACTCTGCCCTGCGATTATGCTGCGTGTTGCGCTTATGGCCAGTCATTCTATTATGATATTGACTCGGATTATCATGCCCTATGATTACGCTACGTGTTACGCTGATAACCAGTCTTATTCCTGGGTGACGACCCCAATGTCCGTCTGGATGTTTTTCTCGGGACATAGGCCGTCTGGATGTTTTACCTGGGCCGACGATTGCATTCATACATCCATGCATCTAATAAAACTGCATTTACTCTGTTTTGGTTGTCTGAATGTTTTATACTATTTCTTACCTAATGCGGCGGTGTGTAATCTTGAGGGGAGTTCACACTAAATTGGTCACTCATCCATCAAATATATAACCGTACAAGTAGCACAGGTGGCCCAGGTGAAATTCATGTTTATATTGACGAGGAGCAAGTTATAATTGATAGGGACGCATGATTGTGAATGCTAAGAGTTGCTACAGGATTTCATATATCAAATTTGTTGTAATTTATTTTATTTCATATATAATATTATTTCATTTTGTAATTGTAAGAATGGGGACATTGGTTTGTATAAGTCATTATGGGCAACCTTTTGTATATTATAAATGAAATTTGAAATTTTCCTTTTATGCTTACTTGTCCATTCTACGCTCATCTGCTTACTCTGATAAAAGACAAAAGAATATATATATATATATATATATATATATATATATATATATATATATATATATTATCTGACCATCCTTTAAGGTTAACACTCGGGTTTTTGGGAAACGGGTCGTGTACTCGGCTCCTAAAGATTCGGGGTGTTACAGTGGTGTAGTCTCCTACTAAGTTAAATGATTAGATGCGTACGATCAGGTTCTATTATAATCTGCCTATTTTGAATTGATTTAGATGTCAGATTAGAGTTGAGGAAAGCTGGACCTAAACCATTCCCATGCGGATAAGTTTTCAACTTATCCTGTTTAAGCCCTTCTTATCATTGACTTGATTTGGTTTTAATGTAAATGAAATTTCATTGTTGAGGGATAGATTAAATTTGGGAAAGAGAAGATAATGATAGAAAGAAAAGGAAGTTAGGAGTCGAACCAGGCCTTGGTGGTAGCTCAACGTGCAACTATCCTCTGCCTTCACGTCTTCTTCTTCTCTCTCTCGTTTCTTTTTTCTTTCTCTTTCTTGTTTTCTTTTTTCTTTTCTTTTCTTTTCATTCTCATTCTCATTCTCTTTCTCCCTCCTTGGACGTTTGAGAGGTAAGTGTGTGAGTGAAGAGGGGAACGCATGCCCCCTTTTTAAAGGGCGTAGGTGTATGAGAGGGACATGTTTCACATCACACTTGGATTGGGTTTCTCCAATTTTTTTATTTTATGACGATATTTCTTTAAGTCTAATTTGTCCATTGTGTCAGGGTCGTCGAATAGAGTCGGGTTATATGATTTTCCTGGTGATCCGAAATTTAGATTAGCTAATCTTGAAAATTCTCCTAAGGAGTGTCAAAATGAACTTGATCTTAATTAACGGTCCACACTTAATGATCAGGGCCCAATTTTGGAAGAATTGTGTAGTAGGGATAGGCAAACAATTGGGCAAAATTTGGTAGTTGATCGATGGTGGAAAAGGCATAGATAAAAAATATCATCTTTTGCATAAAAAGGAATGAACTGGCTTCAGTGTTCAACGGTGCAGGATCATAGATCAGAGTCTAAATTTTGTATAACCTCGTAGTCATATGAGACCAGAGTGTGGTCTAAATTTGAGTTGCAATGGATAAAAGGAAGTGGTTAAATCGGAAGATCCATATTTATAACGAGTCGATAGGCTTTTAAAAGATAACTTTGTGCCTAAGGAAGAGCCTACCAAAGTGGAGTCTTTATATTTCACACTAGGTCCATATTATGGGCAATTCAAGTCGTTTATGAAGGAAAATATCCTACTACGACTACTCATGAGGTTTTTTCACTCGATGGACACCAAAATCAACGGTTAAGGGGCTGATTTGTCAATTAGGTCAGTTTTACAATGCTCTAAGGGTCGAAATTTGACATGTATGGTTAATTTATGATACATAGGCACTCCATCGTGGACTGAGATATACAAGTTTGCATCTAAGACTTCCAGGATATTGCAACTCCTTCAAGAATAAGCAAATAGTCATTAGTGGACTTGGATTCCATTGAATCTGATATCTAGTTTGCACAACCATACCGTCTAGATATCTAGTATACCTAAGACCATAGCTACAAGTATTTTTCGAGTATCTTAGTAATCTATTTACGGTATTCCAGTTACTTTCTCCAGGATTACTGGTGTATATATCTACTCAGCTTACCAACTGCATATGCAATATCAAGTCTAGTACAATTCATTAGATACATTAAACGCCCAATGACACTAGAGTACTCAAATTATGATATACTATCACCTTCATTTTTACACAATTTTACATATAGATCAAAGGGAATGCTTGCTGGTGTATAATCTAGAAAATTAACCCTAAAATTATATTTTTCTCATAATTTCTCTCTACATAGTGTGATCGAGATAAAGTGATTCCATTGGAGTCTTTCACAATTTTGATTATAAGAATCACATTTGTTTCTTCTAAATTCTTCATGTCAAATTGTGAACTATGATGGAGATGTTATCCTCATGGCTCAACCGGTCCAGTGCCTCGCACGACCGGTCGAGGGTGGTGTTCGACTCAAAGTCCAGCTTGTGTTAATTATTTGCGCTGCTCGACCAATCGAGGAGTCTGATCGACCGGTCA
The DNA here is from genome assembly GCA_021015155.1 of Magnolia officinalis. Lineage (NCBI taxonomy): Eukaryota > Viridiplantae > Streptophyta > Magnoliopsida > Magnoliales > Magnoliaceae > Magnolia > Magnolia officinalis. The sequence goes on from JAJHSJ010000002.1 coordinate 94,898,965, forward strand.
AGGGTCCACTCAACCTCTCGAGGACCCTGTTCGACCAATCGAGGTTACGCAGATTCATGTCCGAATTTTGTGCGGATTGCGTAAATTTGAGGCAGTTTTCTAGAGGTGCGGAAAGGAGTTTCCTAAACTATAAATAGGGGTCCTTGGGGATTTTCTAGGGCATGCAATAGAGTTTTCTAAAGCTTTACAAGGGTTTCCTAAAGGATTTAGGTTTATCAAAGGGTGAGAGAAAGAGAAAAAGAGAGAGAGGAAGCTTGTGGAAGAGAGGTTATGCTCGTAGAGATGATCTACTGTGCAATCAACGTCTCAACACTTCTACGTCCTCGTGATCGGTGAGATCTCTCCATTTTCTTTATTCTCTTATTGTTTATCCACTCCTCCATGAGTGAAGAAGGTTTGATTCAAGTGGTGTGTGCTTGTGATCGGTTATAACGTTCTACTTCATAGTAGATTGTTGATCTGGACGAGGTCCCGTGGTTTTTACCTCTTTGAGGGTTTTCCGGCGTAAAAATCTCTTGTGTCGTGTGGTTTATGCTTTCATTTATTTTATTGCTTTATTATCCCATAATTCTGGTGTTTTTGGGAGGCTATATCCTAAGGTTTTATGTAACGGCCCCCAACAATGCGGTATCAGAGAGTTCAGGTTGGTTGAACGAAGTGGGATCGATTTTGAATTATGGAAGGTGGCTCATCAAGGATGATTAGTCTCAATGGTTCAAACTGGACCATATAGAAGGCTAAGATGGAGGACTTGCTTTTTTACAAGGACTTGTATTTTCAATTCAAGGCATATCAGAAAAGTCAAAGGATATGTCAAATGATGATTGGAAGAAGTTGGACCGAAAGGCGGTGGGGTTTATTAGACAATGGCTGGACAATTCCTTATTCCACCATGTGTCTACGGAGACCTCAGCCGCTAGCCTATGGCTGAAATTATAAGGGCTGTATGAGAGGAAGACAACCGGCAATAAGATATTTCTGATAAGTCGACTTATGAATCTTAAGTTCAAGATGGTGGTTCTGTGGCTGAGCACATGAATAAAGTCAACAATATATTGAACCAGCTCTCCACCATGAAGATGGTCCTGGACGATGAATTATAGGCTTTGTTGTTGCTTAGTTTATTGCCTGATAGTTGGGAGACATTGGTGGTGTCTCTAAGTAACTCTGCGCTAAACGGAAAGGTGTCCATGGAACAGGTAACTAGTTGTCTCTTCAATAAGGAGACAAGGAGGAGGTCTCAAGGGTTTGTTTAGCAAGAGGCCCTTGTGACACGAGATCGAGGGAAAGGAAAGAACAGAAAGGGCGAGAAGGCCCGAGATAAGTCAAGAGGCAAGTCTAGTACCAAGAAGGATGTTGAATGCTGGAATTGTGGCAAGAAGGGCCACTACAAGCATGAATGTCGTAAGAAGAATGACAAGAAAGGAAAAGGAAAGGAGAATGAAGATGAATCAGATTCCACTGCGGTCACTTCAGATGGCGACGTTGTAATTATTTTTTAGTGGATCAAGATGTTTGTCGCACGGCTACGAGTCAGGACACCGACTGAGTGATAGACTTGGGAGCCTCGTTTCATGCGACTCCACATAGAGACTTCTTCACAAGCTACAAGTCAGGTGACTATGGGACCGTGAAGATGAAAAATTATGGTATATCGAAGCTCGTAGGGGTCGATGATATTTGTGCGAAAACTGATGCGGGTTGCACATTGGTTCGCAAGGATGTGAGACACATTCTATACTTTCGCCTCAACTTGATGTCAACGGAAATGTTGGATGATGATGGCTATGAAAGCCGCTTTGTTGGTGGGCGATGGAAGCTCATCAATTTATCGCAGCCAGAGGAAAGAAGTGGTGAACCCTTTACAAGGCAAGTATCAGTGTGTGCAAGGGTGGGTTAAACGCTGTGAAAGATTCAGCTATTGACATATGGCACAGGCGTCTAGGCCACATGAGTGAAAAAGGGCTTCAGATACTAGCGAGGAAGCGACTCCTTTCAGACTTGACATGTATACATCTCAAAACCTATATTGCTTGTTTATCAGGGAAACAACATAGAGTTTCATTTGTTAAATCTGTTTCTCATGTTAATAAAGTGTATGCATTAAATTTGGTTTATTCTGATGTTTGTGGTCCTATGAGGAGAAAAACCTTGGGTGGGGCGTTGTATTTTGTCACTGCTATAGATGATGCATCTAGGAGGGTTTGAGTTTATGCTTTGAAATCCAAGGACAAGGTCTTTGGTGAGTTTAAATTATTTCATGCTATGGTTGAGAGAGAGACAGGTAGATCATTGAAGTGCATCTGCACTGACAATGGTGGTGAATACATCGGTGACTTTCATGAGTATTGTAAGTCCCTGGGTATATAGCATGAACAAACGGTTCCCAATACCCCCCGGCATAATGGTGTGGCCAAGCGAATGAATCGCACCATTGTTGAGAGAATCAAATGTATGTTATCCCATGCGAAGTTACCCAAGATCTTCTGGGGAGAAGCAATGCGCACGGCAGTGTATTTGATAAATAGGTCTCCATCAGCCCCATTGAATGGAAAAGTACCCGAGAAGGTGTAGACTGGACAAGATCCATCGTACATTTATCTCAGGGCATCCATTCATGTACCAAAGGACGAGAGGTCCAAGCTTGATATGAAGATCAGGCAATGTGTGTTCTTGAGGTACGGTGATGAAAAGTTCAGCTACATATTATGGGATCCGATTGAGAAGAAGCTCGTTAGGAACAAAGATGTGATTTTCTTTGAAGACCAATGTATTGAAGACATTTGTAAGCCAAAAAAGACGCAGCCTAGTTCAAGAGAGCTAGAGGATATGGATCAAGTTATTCCTCTCGTGGTGCCTGATGACGGGGGAGTACAACAAGGTGCAGAGGACAAGGGAATTCTTACAAAAGATGAACCGAGGGATTACCTCGCACGACGTGTTGAGGGTGATGCTCCACCAGTCGAGTGGCGTTCAATTCAAAGTCCAACGACCAATTGTGTTAATTCTTCCGCGCTGCTCGACCAGTTGAGGAGTCTGCTTGATCGGTCGAGGGTCCGCTCAACCAGTGGAGGTTACACATATTCATGTTCGGATTTTGTACGGACTGCGTAAATTTGAGGTGGTTTTCACAGAGGTGCGGAAAGGAGTTTCCTAAACTATAAATAGGGGTCCCTAGGGCTTTTCTGGGCATACAAGAGAGTTTCCTAAAGCTTTAGAAGGGTTTGCTAAAGGGTTTAGGTCTATTATAGGGCGAGAGAAAGAGAAAAAGAAAGAGAGGAAGCTTGTGGAAGTGAGGTTATGCTCGTAGAGGTGATCTATTGTGCAATCGACGTCTCAGCGCTTCTACGTCCTCGTGATCGGTGAGATCTCTCCGTTTTCTTTATTCTCTTATTGTTTATCCATTTCCGCGTGAGTGAAGAAAGTTTGATCCAAGTAGTGTGTGCTTGTGATCGGTTGTAACAGTCTACTTCGTTGTGGATTATTGATCTGGACGAGGTCCCGTGGTTTTTACCACTTTGAGGGTTTTCCATATAAAAATCTCTTGCGTCGTGTGGTTTATCCTTCGATTTATTTCATTGCTTTATTATCTCATAACTCTAGTGTTTTTGGGAGGCTATATCCTAAAGTTTTGGGCAACGGCCCTCAACGAACTAAGGAATGACTTAATTTCATTCGCCGCATCAATGTTATAACCAAATTAAGATCAACATGTCATACACATATAAATAAATGATAACGCATAAATTTTCAAATAGCTTGATGTACATACATTTATTTTACTTATTAATTTGAAAAACTATTTGGCAACAACGCTTTGTCAAATTTCTCATGCCATTGCTATGGAGGCTGCTTTAGCCAATAAAAAGATTTAATTAGTTTGCACCCCTTATTCTCATGACCTTTTATCAAAAACTCGGTTGGTCCATGTAGATCCCTTCCTCTACTTTTCCATTTAAAAAATCGGTTTTCACATCCATTTGGTGGATCACAAGATTGTAAATGGATGTAATAACTATCAATACTTGTATAGTTGTGATCTTGGTGGCTAGTATATGATGATGAATCATTTTGAAAATGAATTAATCTCACTATTAATACTTAAACCATTTACAAAACGAATTAATCTCACTATTAATGGCTTCTTCCAAAAGATTGCATTAAGAGAGTTATAGCTTCAGTATATGATGATGAATCATCCTCTATAAAGAAGGTGTAAAAGTTAAGTCCAAAACTAGTCTCAACTTTGACCCTCTTACTTCTTATATGCTCCAATAACTCTTCTATTATATCATTCTCTATATCAATCCTTACGGTTGAATCCGTTACTTCCATATGAAAGAAGTAACATTAGATTTAGCTGGGAACATATTTTTAAAGAAATTGGCATTCAAGGATTCAATGAAGAAATTAGCATCAATATGACTATGAGACCTCAAAACCAAGAATCTATAAGTCTTACTATTATGCACATATCCTATGAATGCACAATCAAGAGTTTTATTTTCTAATTTTGTTTTATTGGGTAAAGGTAACCCTAACTTGGCTAGGCACCCCTACACTTTAAGATATCCTACTTTGGAGGTTTGTTCTTTCAGAATTCATAATGAGTTTCATTAGAATGCTTATGAGGTACACAATTTAAAATATGACATGCAGTAATGAGGGTTTCTCCCCACATATTAAAGGGCAAACCAAAACTATAAAGCATGATATTTATCATATTTATCGGAGCTCTATTTTTCCTTTTACATGTTTGATGTTTCATTTTGTTGAGGTGAATATGGTGCATTTACCTTATGTATACTCCATTTGGCTTCACGGTAAGATGCAACGTTATAGTAAATGTATTATCCACCTCGATTAGATCTAAGAATCTTCACAATTTTTTAAAATTATTTTTCACCTCATTCACAAAGGCTATGAATCTATCTTTTGCTTGCATATCTAGAGTAATCATGTATGAAATTTATGAAGTATTTCTTTCATCCATGAGTTATAATATTTTAATGTTACATATGTCACTGTAAATCAAATATAGGACTTAGTTATCCATTTCAACTCTTTTTCAATGATTTTCTAGAATGCTTAGATTGTACACATATTTCACATTTATTTTAGTTTTTTCCTTTCCACTATAGGAATAATCCATATACTAATCACGCTTTCAAGAGAATGATAATTCACATGACCTAGTATAACATGCTACATATCAAGAGACTCAATCAAGTAAGTAGACGAATTAGCCCAATTATCATTCATAACACTCAGTTTGAACAATTCATCAATTACATAACATTTCCCAACAAAAGTATCATTCTTAGAGATAACACATTTTTCGAATCCAAAAACTAACTTAAACGTACCCACTCTTATCGAGAGCAGAGCCAAAGACAAGATTCTTCCAAATGTCAGGCACATGCAGCGCGTCAGGAAGAGACAACACATCTACAAAAGTAAGCTTTAGGCTCACCTTCCCTTTGCCAATGACATTTGCATTTGAAGAATTTTCCATGAAAATGTCCCTTTCATACTTCACCTTCTCGTAAGAGAAAACACATCACAGTTGTAACAAAGATGCTTGGTGGCACATGAATCAATCAACCACTTATTTGAGTCAGAAACAATGAGTGCTTCAGTGATAACTCCTACAAACTCCTCAGCAACATGTGCATGGTCTTTTTTCTTCTTATCGCCTTTGCAGAATATGCATTCCTTAGCAAAGTGTTCATTTTCCCACACACATAACATCATTAATTCTTCTTGTTGTTCTTGTCTATTTTCTTGTTTCTTTGACCATGTAGATGTTTTTTCTTTTGTGGTCTAGACCTTCGGTTTTCTTGACTCTTCTGATTATTCTCAATAAGGTGTGCCTTAGTTATAAATTTTAAATCCAGAGAATGTTTATTACGATTTCTAGCTTCATCTTCTATAAGTATGTGAAGGATGAGGCCATCCAAACTCATGTCATTTCTCTCATGCTTCAGATGATTTTTACACTCTTTCCAAAATGATGGAAGTTTTTTTTTTTTTTTTTTAAATATTATTATTACAATAAATTGGAAAGCCTCATTAATCAACATCCCTTCAAGTGAGATTTCATGAGACATCTTCTATAAATTATGCACCTGATCCACTACGTGCTTATCGTAAGATATTTTAAAATCAACATAACAACTAACTACACACTTCTTTGTTTCAGAATCATCCGTTTGATTTTTTTTTCAAGATGAATATTCCATATTTCTTTGGCGGTGGAGAGATGACAATAGATATCATGATTTTTATTAGTCATCGCATTCAGAATATGATTCTAGCACAGGTAGTCATCGGTCTTCCATTTTGATAGTTCAAAAGATGTCGCTAGTTCACTCGCCTCAAGAGATGGGGCAAAATCTTTGATAACGTAAATCAACTTGAGGGTAGTCATATATAACCTTATTTTCTATTATCAACTCTTGAAGTTCTTCCCATAAAAAAAAAAAAAAAAAAAACTCAATTTTAAAAGTCTTAGAAATAATAGCCATAGTGCCAAGATTTTTTAGAGAAAAAATCGTCTTTAAGTTGTTGGTTCTAAAATATAAAAAAATAGTAGAAAATCTAAACTAATAAACCATAAATAATAACAGAAGAATCTGGAGAGCTGTGGCACGCTACTAGCATTGTCTTAAAGACATATTTGCCCCCCACAAGAAGATCTCTAATGCACTGGGTCTCAGCAAATCTACATGAAGGATACCACAACTTTCCCTTAAGATGAATGACTTTGATTAGATGTACTCACGATCTTAGCCATACGAATCCAAGAAAGCTCAAACTGAATTGCCCATAAAGTTCTCGGAGAAAAAACCATAGAGAAGAAAGATTTTTCGGATGCTTTTCTAAAGAAAATGAGATGTCCTTATAAAGGAAAGGCAGGTAGTCATTAGAGCACGAAGTGCATGCGAGCAGTGTAATAAATGCATGCCGGCACATGCCAGTTCATTAATTTTAGATAGGTGTACAACAACTCTTTATCTCCATGTGCATGAGTACAAAACATATGCCGAGAAAATCAAAAGTGTCATATCAAAGACACACCATGTCACAGCCGTGGCCATAACACGCATGTGCGAAGTTACTCCCCATAGTATACCGTCGTTTTCCAATACAAATTATTAGTAATGAGTTTTAATATAAAGACTTAATTTTCGTAATAATTTTTCAAAATGAGACAAAACTAAATCCAATTTAAATAAATTAGTTAACGAAAGCAAAATTTAATTCTCCTAAAATTTTAAATTCTTTTAATATAACATATCGGGTCAGGAGAATAGCAGGACGAGGTGATGTATATATTTTTTCCATTTCAGAGCATAAGCCCCCCAAAAAATAAAAACCAATTAAAGACTCAAGTGTTAAGAGAAGTCTTTAATCAGAAGTTTTTTAGGTCATTCGACCGGTCGTGGGACAGCCACGACTGGTCGTGGGAGGCGCTCGACCAGTCGTACGTTCGAGTCCTGGCACGACTCAAAGTACAGCGGCATTGTGCTGTTTTTCTCCGAGGTCTACGACCAGTCGTAGGAGAGCTACGATTAGTCGTAGGTTACGCAGATTCATTCCGCGATTTTGTGCGGATCGCGGATTTTGAGTCCTTTCGCAACAAGGATGCGGAAGGAAGTTGCCTAAACTATAAATAGGTGTTCCTAGGGTATTTATAAAGAATGAGAAAGTATTCTAAGGATGAGATTCGAGGTTGTTCGAATCGGGTAAGTCCTCTCTCTTTGTAATTTCTATTTTCATAGTGGAGATCTGTCGCTTTGTGCCATGGTTTTTTCCCATAAGGGTTTTCCACGTTAAATTTACGTGTTCTCTTGTATGCTTGGTGCCATTGAATTGCTATCCTAGATCTAAATCTGTGTGATTCCGCAGGTGAAAATCCCAACAAGTGGTATTAAAGCTATCGTTGGGCATAGATCTAAATCTGAGGGATTAGTAATAATGGCGAGCACCAGGTATGAGATTGAGAAGTACTCAGGGAAAAATAATTTTGAGTTATGGAAGATCAAGATGATGAGTTCCTTAATCAAGCAAGGCGAAGATGGTGCTCTTGAGGAGTGAAAGTCTACTCTGACTGATGGTGATTGGAATACTCTTGATAAGAAGGCTTTATCATCGATCCGTTTATGTCTCACGGATGAGGTTCTCTATAACATCATGAGGGAGAAAACTGCGGCTAAGTTATAGGCGAAGTTAGAGGATGTCTATGCGAAAAAATCCTCTGAAAATTGCCTACACTTGAAGCGGCAGTGGTATATCTTCAAGATAACAGAGGGTGGAGATCTGGAGGCTCACAGCAGCAACTTTAATAAATTAGTTTGCAAATTGTTGGATATGGAGGAAGTGATGAAAGATGAAGAACAAACATGTATGTTACTGAATTCTCTTCCGGCGTCGTATGAGTCATTCAAGGACACTATGTGAGCATGAATAAAACCCTGAGTGTCGACACCGTTATCTCAGCCCTTAAGGGAAGGCTATGAGACAGCTAAACGGCGACATGGAGACATCTTCTGATGCACTGTTTACAGTGGGTAGGAATTTTAAACAAGGTACAGGTTCTTCAGGTTCTAGATCCAAATTCAAGGGCAAGGGCAAAGGAAAGGTAAAGTGCTGGAATTGTGGGAAGGAAGGACATGTGAAGAAGTATTGTGGAAATCTTAAATTGAAGAGAGAAGATTCTGAGGCTTTGTACAGGGAGGCCAATGTTGCCACGTCAGATAGATCGAGTGGATATGATGGTGATGTTTTGTCTGTGTCTACTATCAGGCAGTCATACGATGATCGTAAGGACGAGTGGATGCTAGACACAGGGGCATCTTTTCACATGACTCCTCATCGAAATTAGTTCACCAGCTACAAGGAGTGCGATGGTGGACAGGTATTTATGGGCAATGATATTGCCTGTAATGTTGTGGTTGTTGGTTCGGTGTGTATCAAGATGTTTGATGGGGTGGAGCGTACCTTGACTGATGTCAGGCACGTTCCTGATTTGAAGCAGAATCTGATTTCTCTTGGTGTGCTTAAGGTAAAAGAGTGCAAGTACACAGGTATTGATGGTGCTCTTAAAGTATCTAAGAGGGCACGAGTAATCATAAAAGCGCAATGACTCGGTACCTTGTATAGGTTGATCGGGAGCACTTCAAAAGGTGGAGCTACAACGGATGTAGCGGATTCCACCTCTGCACGTGTGTGGCATGTTAGGCATGGCCACATGAGCGGGCATGGCAGGAAGGCTGAGATATACGGACAGGGATACAGAGTAGGTGGAGCAGCCACCTGTGAGAAGAATCACACGGCATGATCGTAGGATATCGGCGAGGTACATGGACGACTCTAATATCGCAGATGATTCATCTTCTATTCAGATGGCTTTAGGTGAGTTTGGTGCTGAGAAGTGAAAGGTGACTATGGGTGATGTGATGGATTCGTTGTACCAGACCGACATATGGGAGCGGTGGAGCTTCCAATGGGCCGGAGAGCGGTTGGATGCAGGTGGATCTTCAGGAGGATACAACATAGATACATGGTGAGGTTGGTAGCGAAGGGTTATGCTCAGAGAGAAGGGATCGACCTCTCAGAGATATTCGCGTCGACGGTATAGTAGGTGTCTATTAGATCTGTGATTGGCGCTGCTTGGCCAATGTGATCTTAAGCTGGAAAGATGGATGTGGAGTTTACACTTCTGCAAGGGAAAGTGAAGAGCATATCTACATGAAGCAACCAGAGCGGTTCAAAGTTAAAGGGGCTGAGAAAAGACTTTGCAGGAGGTCGTGATTCGACCTGTCGCTTAAGCAGTGGTTTGATTCCTTCATGGTGAGTCAGGAATTGATGACATGTAGATTGCCAATTATGACATGTCTGAAATCAATATACTGAAGACTCGGTTAAGTGAGACATTCAGGATGAAGGATAGGGGGCTGCAAAGATGGTTCTCAGCATTGAGACTGAAGGAGGAGTAGGCCTTGGTAATCACAGGAGGAATACCTTGTGTGCAGATATTGATCAAGGATGTGATGGGCCAAGTAAAGCCGGAGAGCATTCCCTACGCGTCTCTCCTCAAGTTTTTCTCAGGACATGTCCCAAAACAGATGAGGAAAAGCAAGATATCTCATGAGCCTTATTCGAATGCGGTTGGCAGTGTATGCCCTGGTCTGGATTAGACCGGTTATTTCACAGGTTATCAGTGTTGTGAGCAAGTACCCCGACAAGCAATATTGGGCAGCGGTGAGATGTTAAGAAGACTACGTCTTTTTTTTAAGTAGACAGGAGCAAAGGTGGTTGAGCACGTGGATTTTGATCCGACAGACACATTCACCTAGATCGTTCCTACAGAGAAGTTCAAAGTTCTGTGTAAACTTCTCTGGGCTTGGTGATGGCATAAAAAAGGACAGAGTGTGCACGAGAAGCGTTAATTGAAGCTATGATGCGATGAAGAGATAAGAGAAGAGGTCAAGGAGTTACACGGTTGAAGATTGAAGACTTGGTGGAGATTGTTAAGAGAAGTCTTTAGTCTGAAGTTTTTGAGGTAGTTCGACCGGTCGTGGGACAGCCACGATTGGTCGTGGGAGGCGCTCGACCAGTCGTAGGTTCGAGTCCTGACACGACTCGAAGTACAGCGACGTTGTGCTGTTTTTCTCTGAGGTCTACGACCAGTCGTAGGTGAGCTACGACCAGTCGTAGGAGAGCTACGATTAGTCGTAGGTTACGCAGATTCGTTCCGCGATTTTGTGCGGATCGCGGATTTTGAGTCCTTTTGCAACAAGGATGCGGAAGGAAGTTGCTTGAACTATAAATAGGTGTTCCTAGAGTATTTCTAGGGAATGGAAAAGTATTATAAGGGTGAGATTCGAGGTTGTTCGAATCGGGTAAGTTCTCTCTCTTTGTAATTTCTATTTTCATAGTGGAGATATGTCGCTTTGTGACATAGTTTTTTCCCGCAAGGGTTTTCCACGTTAAATCTGCGTGTTCTCTTGTATGCTTGGTGCCATTGAATTGTTATCCTAGATCTAGATCTGTGTAATTCCGCAGGCGAAAATCCCAACATCAAGTGGAACACACTAGTAGTGAGGATTAAATTCCTACGGGAGAAAATTTCCTATAGCCCACCCTGGTGTTTATTTGCCATTCAAACTGTTCATAAATATTAGCTTGATCCAAAACTTCATCATGGCCATGGGAAATTTTCAACTCTACTTGAGCCTTTCGCTTTGCCTACCAAAGCTCCTCATAAATGATCTATCAACATGAATGGAGGGCATTGATAAAACATATACACCGGGTGGCCGAGAGGTATCCTTACAAGGGAAGCGGATTGGCTAGTGTACCCCACACCCACACCAGCTATATATCTGATCATGTAGATATGTGTCATATGAAGACGAGCGCGTACGCTCCTCGAGCTCGGAGTTGTACGGACAATTCAAAGGAGATCAAAGTTACATAGGCCCGACAATGATGTATTTATTATATCCACACTGTTCATCCATTTTTCGAGATCATTTTAGAGCATTAAATAAAAATTGAATCATATCCAAAGCTCAAATGGACCACACCAAAAATATAGCAGCGAGGATAATGATTTTCACCGTTAAAAAATTCGTAAGGCCTGGAAAAACAAATTTCATATTGATTTGAAACTTTTGTGACCCCCAAAAGGGTTTCAATGGTAGACACTCAATCCCCCACCTATTTTTGCAGTGTGGTCCACTTCATCTCTAAATCTATCTAATTTTCCAGCTCAAGCTTATAACGAGCTCAAAATCTAGATGAATGGTTTGGATATAACACATACCTCATGATGGGACCACAGAACTTGCCAACGTCAATACACCAGCTACGTAGCTGGTGTGTGGTACACCAGCCAATCCACTTTCCTTTACGAGACCGTCTGTTCCTAGCTAGGTTAGTACCCAAACGATGCCCATTAATTATACTGCAGTGGCACGTGCTGATTTGACAAGCACATTCGGCACTACACGTGTATACACATTGAAGCAGCCCATTAAGTGGGCCACGTGTGCACATTGAAGGGGCACTGTCAACAATTACTCTTCTAACCATTCCTTTTCTGCGGTGATGTGTTGGCCCCCTAACAAGTTTCCACATCTGTGGACGGAAATTTCCTACAACATAAGTTACAGGATCCCATATAAGGCAAGAGCTATGTGGGGCCACCATAGTGTCAGTGTGACATCAACTCCATTCATTAGTTTCCCATCCCATTCTAGAATTTAAGCATAAAAGCAAATACAAAACTCAAGTGAGCCACGCTACAAAGAAACAGTGAGGATGGAAACAACCACAATTCAAACTTCATTGGGCCCATGTGATGTGGTTCTATGCCATCCAAACTGTTTATATCAGCCTGATCCAAAACTTCATGGACCCAAGAAGGTTACAATGCCGAGTATCTATTCCCACTCTTCTCATGGTGTGGCCCACTTGAATTTTGTATCTACCTGATTTTTGGATCTCACGTCCTAAATTGAGCTGGTGTGACGGATGGACGGAGTGGATGTCAGCTCACAGGTAGTCAGATTGGGAGAGAGATTATCACGTGCTTAGGATCGGATTAGGCTTAATGCCTAGCCGACCTAGGTTTCAGAAAGCGAAATACAATTATATTCAACCAAAATAAGTTGACAGATTGAGATTTGAGGGATGTGGTCCATTCATGGTGGGCTAAAACAGATCAATGGTCAGGATTGCCAAAACATGGGTGCTAAACACATTAATCTGCAAAATCTAAAGTGACTGTATCATGTAGTTCCTCTTTAAATAAATAAATAAATAAAACTACATAGAAAAGCATAGCTTAGGCTTTGTGAATTCTTAGAAGTTTCCAATTTCATAGCATTCTCGCTCGATGGGAACGAATTTTATTGTGAATTATATTAGTTATATGTTGTTATATTGCGGAGATATTTAATACTATGGCTGCATATGATACGACGCTTCATAATCAGGTGCTTAGAAATTGTACATGAGCTGTACATTAGCTTGAATAAAACTGACCAGATGGTGTGACCGCTGTCTCTGATAAGTCAAGAGTCCCAATAGCAGATTTGATCGAACAAATCCTAACCGTTGATATTTTCATTTTTTAGCCATCCAATGAATGCCCAATGGTTAATTAGTCAGCTAATCAAATTAGCGTAATTTTTGGTTCATGGGACGTGGATTGCATACTACCCCCGCCCGTCCCTAGCTCCGAATGGGCAGTTCTGTGGGCGGGCCCATCGTGATGTATATGTACATCCAAACCGTCTATCCCTTTTCTCAGATTATTTTAAGGCATCAAAACAAAAATGAGGCATATCCAATGATCAAATGGACCATAACTTAGATGACTCTTGCATTTAATGTAAGTGAAATTTAACGCTTTGTGCATTTTAATGCAACCAAGCTTATTATTTGGTGTGGTCCACTTGAGTGTTGGATCTCCCTCATTTTTGTGTTTATGCCTTAAAATAATCTGACAAAAGGGATTGACAGTTTGGATGCACAGATACATCACGGTGGGCCCGCCCACAGAACTGCCCATTCGAAGCTAGGGACGGCGGCGGTAGTACGCAATCCGTGTCCTGGTTCATGATTACAGCAAACTGGGACCCACAAATTGGACATGTTAATTTGAATTTACTTGCATTCAACTCATGCAATTTTTAAGTAGTTTTTTCTTAGGGCAAGCTTATCATCCATCATCGTCTACCACCGGAGTATCAAAGTTTTTCACTATTATGTTATCTTTCTCATTATCTCTATCCTTGGATTAGTTGGAATCTTCCCAATTAGCATTGTTTATAGCTGGGTCAAACACTTTGTAATTATAAATTGGATTTTGCCAGTGGGGCCCAATTTTTGACAGGTAATGTTGGATTGTCTTATGAGTATCATCTACAAAAGTAGGATCAATGTGCAGTCAAGCTCGTTGAAGCACGCGAATGTGTGAATCCAAATCCTTTACTTGCCACGAACAGGAAATTTTTGTTTGTTGCAATTTGATTGAGCCACATCATCACACTGCATTTAATGCAGTAGTGTTGACAATGTGACCAATCACCATGCAGGAAAACATAAATTTTCTGTCTATGGTAAACAGGATCTGAATTCTTAATGTGTGGTAAAATCCATTGAAGCACGCAAATGGAGGATCATGTAAGGTTGAGCCCATTGGAGTACACAAACATATACCCAGCCCTCTATTTCATGCCCTGACAAAAAAATGACCACCCATTTGTTAGGCATGTAGTTGACCTGATTTTTGGGTCATCGCATCATGATGGGGCCCACCTGATGAACGTCTTCGATCTCATCCAAGTTTGCCACATTAGTACACATAATAATGTTTGCATGGACCTCACATGATAAAATCCATTGCCCATTTATCCTTCAGCCTAAAATTAAGGTTCATACCCATTTCCAGATGAGGCCCGTGACATCGATAAATGGGTCTAGTCTAAGTTTCAGACCGGGTTGGCTCATCAAATTGGAAGCATTTTGGAACCAATGAACAACCAAGTGTTCAACAACTAAATACAGGTGCGGCCTACATGATGAATTGATGTAGAGTGGGTTGCAGGCAGTTTCATGGCTAAGATGGATCAGAAAAGGCCCGATCGGAAGTGAAAGTTATCCGTATCCTCAGAACTTAAAACGGACGTATCTTGCAAATCGAAATGAGTTATCAGACGTACCATATATGATTTTGGGACAAGCTACTTTAGTCACCCAACCCTCTACGCTGGGTTACCCACACCAAATTTGTGAAATACCATCAGATCAGCGGTCGAATTCCCATTATTTTTGTTTTTACTATTTATAGTAAGTTTTAGTTTGAGTATAACTCTTCATCTGTTGGGCTTTAGGAGTTGCGCCCAACATGAAAAGTGCTTAGAATAATTAGGAGTTTGGCCAAATAGGACACTTACTATTTCTGGCCGAAAACCATGCGCACTAGTAGACATCATGACCATCTATAAATAGTGAGTTTACTATTTATAGCAAGTCACGATTTCTAGGAGTTTTAGTTGTAGTTTGATTCTGAAACTTCTCCATGGCTTAATATCCCTATTTAAAGGGTTGTAAGCTTGATTATTTCAATTATCAATCAAATTACGAATTTTTAAGAATTTATTTCTATTTTTCTTGTTCTTTTCCCCGTGGAATTGAGAAGTCTATGTGAGGAGTCTAGAGAAGCTTTGTGGATTCGGAGTAGTTATTCTCGAGGAAGATAGTGATCGACCTCATCACATTCATCCCTACATCAATTGGTATCAAAGAGAGAATTTCCCTCAGGCCGATGGTAAACAACGAATGTATGAACCAAAATCCTGTGGACGGTGATCCAGGGATTCGTTATCTTTCAGAAAGAATGAAAGTTTTCCACCGGGAGATTCAGTTGACCATGCAAGGGCTACAGGCAACCCTCGACTGTCTTGCGGATGCGTTACTTCCACTCCGAGCCATATACGATGCTGCACCGCCTGTGGTTGTTGTACGGCATAACCCCGATTTCCGTAGAGCACTACCAATGGTAAATCGTACGAATACACCAGATGATTTGAGCTCTAGCGACGAGAACCTTAATGAAGGCTTTGCCCGACGACCAATCCATGTAGGCGATCATCTATATTATGCTAAAAGATACTATCAAGGTAAGGCCGAACGTCTTAGTTTTAACGATTTATTATGCATAAAAGATTTCCTTAACTGACTAGCTGAAGTAGAAAGATATTTTGATTACATTAACGTGTCATAGCATAAAAAGGTGAAATTAACGACATTTAAAATAAAATTCGGTGCTTCTGCATGGTGAGAGAAATTACAACTCTCACGTGCCCGGCAAAACAAGACGCCCATATCATTATAGTCACAGATGAGACGCCTTCTTCGATCACAATTCATCCATAGTGATTATGAGCATGTATTGTTCCAACAATACCAAAATTGCCGACAGAGAAATCAAACTATTAAAGATTACATCGAAGAATTCCAGCGATTGGCAACACGAAACGATCAGTCAGAATTTGAATCACAAAATGTAGTACAATTTATAGGTAGGTTACCATCAGCAATTCAAGATTGAGTTCTGATGCACACAATCTGGACAGTAGATGAAGTGGTTCAATTGGCAGGTAGGGTAGAAACGCGACTTGCAAGAATTCTTGTTCGCCCTTATCATTCAACTCGACCCCCCATGATGGGTCTCATGTAAGATCCAGTGTTGGCACGGGAAAAAGAACCAGTAGGAGAACTATTTTAACCTCATGCAACTGCAAACCGTGATACAGGGAGCGGCTCATTTAGGCCTCAACGTGTAGCACCCACAACAGTGGGCCCAAGTAGGATTCTAAATCCTTACATTCGGCAAAGGTTGAACAATTGTTATCGCTGTGGCCAACTGGGCCACTTATCAAACACATGTCCTCAATGCCCTACAACCCACTTAACTATACACAAAGGGGGCAATGAAGGTGAGGCTGCAGAAGAAGACCTTGGCTTTGATGAACATGAACAAGCCACTGAGGAATAAGCAAATGACGATGAATGAACAGGCAAGGATAGTAGCGAATCTCTAGTTATGAGGCGATTACTGCACACCCTAAGGAAGGAATTGTATCCACGACGACACAATATATTCCATACGCGGTGCACCATCAACTACAAAGTCTGTGGTGTAATCATAAACAGTGGCAGTAGTAAGAACATCATCTCAAAAGTAATGGTGGACAAGTTGCAGCTACCAACAACAAAACATCATTCCCCGTACTCGATTGGTTGGATAAAAAAATGAACGAGATCAAGGTAACTGAACAATGCACTGTCTCATTTTTAATTGACAAAACTTATAAGGATCAAATAATTTGTCACGTGGTCGACATGGAAGCATGTCATATGTTACTCAGTCAACCATGACAGTTGGACCGTGATGCGACCCACCGAGGATGAGACAATGTTTACACATCTTCGTCAAGGATAGTCGAAAGATAATCATTGCCCCTATGGTACCAGAGAACCATCCTGAAGCTTCTAAAGTGGAGGGGAGTTCCCTCCTGACCATTCGGGATTTCATGGAGGAATCCAAAGAAACCGGTGAGGTATATGTCGTAGTGGTGAAGGGCGGGGAATCGGAACTCTCAAACATTCCTCCAAGTTTAAGCCTATTGCTAAACGAATTTAAAAAAGTCTGACCCAAAGATTTACCCGATGGATTACCCCCCATGAGGGACATCCAACATCACATAGATCTCGTCCCTAGGGCTAGCTTGCCCAACCGCCTTCATTATCAGATGAGTCCAAATGAGTATGAGATACTTCATGGGCAAGTGAAGGAATTGATCCGTAAGAGACTTTTGAGAGAGAGCATGAGCCCATGTGCCGTACCAGCGTTATTAACGCGAAAAAAAGAAAAAGAAAAAGAAAAAGAAGATGGGATCTGGTGTAAGCGAGTCGACAGCCGGGTAATCAATAAAATTACCATTAAATATCGGTTCCCTATACCGCGGTTGGACGTCTCTCTCTCTCTCACATTTTCTTTTTTATGCCCTACTTAAATTACAAATCCGTATGTTTCTTAGGTATGGGCCTAAAATGGGATTGTATATCTGATGAACGGTATGGATCTCACAGGCACATCACGATGGATGATGTAAAAAAAATTCAAGTTAAGGCGTCTGGTCTCCTACAAATTCAAGGATAAGCTATTTATAAGCCCTAAAGCAGTTTTTTAGCCCAATTTCCAAAAGAAGTTTTTTAATCCAATTTTTTTTACCACAAGCTATGTATAGTGAACCTATATGCCAACTTTAAAAGTGTCAAGTGCATGTGAAATCTAAACCTTCCAGTAAGTTGGCTCCACCATGAGGATCGTCTGGTGCAATTTTCAATCCTATCTACACATAAACTAGCTACACCATATAAAACAATGTCCATATGCATTGGTAAATAACGAAACACAAGTGTGGTCCACTCGATAGTTGGATGTTACTAAGGTTTTCATAAGTGTGGTCCACTCAATAGTTGGACGTTAGCTCTAGTTGGACCTTAACCAATACTCCAACTAGTTGGACGTCAGACGTTCTCATTTTTTCCTGTCGACTTGATTTTTTACATCGTCCTCTGTTATGTGTGTGAGAGATCCATGCCGACTATTAGATGTGCACGTAATCTCATTTTAGGCCCATATATGAAAAATCAGATTGATTTTTTATTTAAGTGGGCCACAACAATGGAAATAGTTGGGAGAGAGAGGTCCGCCCTTGATATTTATAGGCCCCACCATTGATTATCATATTGAATCCACTCCAACCAGTGGATGCCACACTAAAATATAGTCTCGTAGGCCAAAAATCATGCTCATTAGTGATTCATGTAGGCAATACTAAGGGAAATAATTTAGAGGGTGAGCTTTGACATGTACACTATTTCTAATTGTGTGGTCCACCATAATTATTGATGATGCTGCTTTTTGAATCATGGGGCTAATATGGAGTGATGCACATGATGGTTGGGGTGGATTGCACATAAACACTACAATGGTGTCCACTCAAGCTAAGACCCATTTTCCTTCTCTTCCTCTGTATTTATATCGATATTAATTAAGTGTGAGTTGCTATGCTGATTGAACCTCGCTGTAGTCCAACTAGTTGAACTTGAGAGTGCCTCTACATACATATAGGGAAAATGAATTATGAGGTTGAGCTCTATGGTCCCCACAATGAACTATGTTAGACATCCACCCTATAAATCATATGAACCCTTCCACAATGGGCCACAAACCTAAAACTCATAGTTCAACAATGGGGACCACAATGAGAGGCCCTCATTGAATCACAACCCTTTTAACCAGAACCATGGGGGCCAACCATTAGTTCCGTCTGCAAGGGATGCATTGTGCCACCAGATGTCTCTCATCCTGGACATCAATCCTGGGAATCTGTAGACCAGATTAATATGAACCATAGTTGTATCTTTTTTCTTTACCATCTGTTCGAACGCCACAAATTCAAAGTATAAAATCATCCCATTAGTTAGATTTTTGGGCATGCTACATCAACGGTGTGGATGCAACTAGACTTTGGATCACCGAACCTAGGTCTTACTTGCCAGAATTCAAAACCCGAGTATACTTGTAGAAGCTCGAGAATCCTATGATTCATCTGCATTACCTACCCCTCTTTTCATATTTTGCCATCCTATATTCAATCCACCACCACCAAAGATACCGTTTTTAGCACAAAACATCTAATAAGGAGTCATTTGATACAATGTCATAGTATAGACATTCATACACCTGTACATAGTTGTGGAATGATTATCATATGTATTCATCAATCTAATGGGAAAATTTATTATTGAAATTAATTTTTTGGTTTTGTATATATATATATATATATATATATATATATATATATATATATATATATATATATATATATATATAGGAATATAAATCGAGCCGATTCAAGATGAGCCAAATCGAGTCAAGTCGAGGTCGTGCCAGTTAGAACTTGGCTCGAAATGCTTTTGAGCTAAAAAAAAAAAAAACAAATCAGCTTGGCTTGGCTCAGCTTAAACCCAACTTTTGAGCCAAGTCGAGCCTAGTCGAGTGAGTTAACCGAGCTAGCTTGGTTCGTGTCCATCTCTAATCATAGACAATAGTCTAAAGTAGATGCCCACCCATTGAAGCCTTCATGATCGTTTATAAGATCCACACATTTGAGATCTTTAAATTCGATGGACAAGGGTTTCTACGAGGGTAGTGATTTCTCTAATGCTAGGGTTGAGATAGGATAGAGGTGTGCGAAATCAAAGCCACATACCTCTATTTATAAATCTCTATCATAGAGAATTCTTAACGAGAGAATAACTCTTGCATATCTTAAGTTCTGTGGTAATGAGATATACCAAACTACCGTGCTCCCTCCTAATTAGAAAACCCAATCTATACTCTCCAATCAGGTAGATCTAGCATATGATCTCTGAGACTATAATTCTCCTCAAGAGAATAAGATTGCACTAAATCTACAAAATGAATAAAAAATGATACGTCACAATCTTTAACTACTTGTGATAGACCATTATTTTGATTACATTTAATCAAACATATTGATTCAAATTATGTGTGTTCTGATTGTGTTACATACTTATATACTTTTGAGAACAAATAAATTTTATCTTTACAAACTATAATGATCAAAGTTCATTGAAAATATTAATATGATAATTATGAACGTTGTGCGTGAGTGGTTCCCTTACTTTCTTACTTTATTAGTACAGTTAGAGTGTAGTGTTACTCAGAAATGCATTTAATTTGGAGTAGCTAACAACCAAATGAGGCTTAAAATCTATATATGCCTAGAAACCGTAGAATCGCTTAAATATTAGGGAACTATAAGATTTTCCAATTTAAGTAACTCGTGTAGTTGATATGCTACTTCAGATTTTGGATAAGGGCCTTAATGACAGAAAAGAAATGGCTTTGACACTATTTTCCACCCGCATAGCTCGTGATCTCTACTTTACTGGATTTAACAGATTTTGTGAGATTTAACATAATTTTAACATTATTGCATATAATCATGATTCATAGAATTTAAGACTCCGGATAGGCAAAATAAATAAATGACACTTAGCCTTATTTTACAGGATTTTAAATTATATGTAGATGAAAATAAAATAAACAACACATACCATTACTTCACAAGGTTTAAGACACCAAGTAAGAAAATAAAGTAAAAGAGAATGTGGATAGGAGAGGATGGTAAAAATAAAATAAAGTGAGTTGGTGTTATTGATGCGCATGAAATATGTGTAACAAAATGTAGGTTGAATTAAGATGTGGGAAGGAAGAAGGGAGACCAGACACCCTTTTTTATAAAATGGATAATCAGATATCGCCGCTTCCAACCCTACTATTAGTTCTAGTGGCTTTATTGATTTGAAATCATCTCTTGAATCATGCTAAGTTTTGACGTAATCATCTCCTGTACAGACCCCTGTTAGGGGCCGTTGCACAAAACTTTAGGATCTAGCCTCCGAAAAACACCAGAATTATGGGATAATAAAGCAATGAAATAAATCAAAGCACAAACCATATGACACAATGAAGTTTTACATGGAAAACCCTCAAAGAGGTAAAAATCTCGGGACCTCGTCCAAAGCAACAATTCACTATGAAGTAGAACATTACAACTTATCACAAACACACGCCGCTTTGATCAAACCTTCTTCACTCACGCAGGAGTGGATGAACAATAACAGAATAATGAAAAATAGAGAGATCTCACCGATCACGAGGATGTAAAAGCGCTGAGACGTTGATTGCACAATAAATCACCTCTACGAGCATAACCGCCCTTCCACAAGCTTCCTCTCTCTTTTTTCTCTCTCACCCTTTGATAGCCCTAAACCCTTTAGCAAACCCGTTTAAAGCTTTAAGAAACTCTCTACATACCCTAGAAAAGCCCTAGAGACCCCTATTTATAGTTTAGGCAACTTCCTTCCGCACCTCTTGCGAAACCGCGTCAAATTTACGCAGTCCGCACCAAATTTGGACTAGAATCTGCGTAACCTCGACTAGTCGAGCAGAGTCCTCGACCGGTCGAGCGGCCCACTCGACTGATTGAGCCTGACCCTTGACTGGTTGAGCATCATGGGATTCCAAAACCAAAACTTCGTTAGACTTTAAGTTGAGTAGCTCACTCGACCGGTAGAGCAGCTCGGCTTGAGGAGGAAAAAATTCCATCAAATCTCCTCCTTTACGACTCAGGAGGAATTCACATTCTTCAAGCTAGCCAGGTTTTTTTACAAACCTCAAACTTGCCATTGAGCAATGCCTTGGTCATCATGTCTGACCCAGTATCGTCCGTTTGGACCTTTTCAAGCCGTAACACCTTCTGTTCCAAAGTATCCCTGATCCAGTGATACCGAATCTCTATGTTCTTCGACTTAGAATGCTGACTTGGATTCTTGCTCAATTATATAACACTTTGACTATCGCAATAGACCATGTGCTGCTCCTGCTTCAGGTTAAGTTCCTGTAGGAACCTCTTCATCCAAAGCATTTATTTATATACCTCTGTTACCGCAATGTACTCGGCCTCCGTTGTCAACAATGCTACGACCTTCTATAGCTTTCTTTGCTAAGAGACCGCTCCCCCTGCAAACATAAACATGAACCCCGATGTAGACTTCCTGGAGTCTATGTCGTCTGTCATATCTGCATCTGTATAGCCCACTAACATGGGTTTTCCGTCACCATATCATTGGCTCAACCTAGATAAGCCTCTTAGATACCGCAATATCTATTTCACCATATTATAGGTGTGGTTCTTATGCAAGGATCTCATCTCCTCTTGCATAGCTTTCAACCACTCCCCCTTATGCTCGTCGGCTAGGGCCTCAAAATAATCTTCTGTCTCTCCCCTATTTATCAGCATAATGTATTCATGTGGCGAGTATCTCTTGGACGGTTGTCTGTCCCTATATGACCTCCTCACCTGTGGCTCAACAGGTGGATCAGGTGGGGGCTGCTCCCCCGGTCCATATTCTGTAGGAACTCCCTCGTCCTCTACACTCTATTGTACTTCCCCATCATCAGGCACCACTGGAGGAATAACCGGATCCATGTCCTCTAGCTCACTTGAATAGCATGCGTCTTTGCTAGCTTACAAATGTCATTTATACACTGATCTTAAAAAAAAAAACCACATCTCTGCTCCTGACGAGCTTCTTCTCAATTAGATCCCACAATCTGTAGCTGAACTTTTCATCATCGTACCCCAAGAACACACATTGCCTGATCTTTGTATCGAGCTTGGACCTCTCATCCTTTGGTACGTGAACGGATAGCCTGCATTCAAACACCCTGAGATGACTATACGATGGATCTTGTCCAGTCCACACCTTCTCGGGTACTTCTCCATTTAACAGGGCTGATGGAGGCCTGTTTATCAAATACACTGTCGTGTGCATTGTTTCTTCCCAAAACGTCTTGGACAACTTTGCATGGGATGACATGCATCTGATTCTCTCTACAATTGTGCGATTCATTCGCTCAGCCACACCATTATGCTGAGGGGTCTTGGGAACCATCTGTTCATGTCGTATACCCAGGAACTTGCAATACTCATGAAAGTCACCGATGTATTCACCACCATTATCAGTGCGGATGCACTTTAATGATCTACCTGTCTC
Organism: Magnolia officinalis; assembly: GCA_021015155.1. Taxonomy (NCBI): domain Eukaryota; kingdom Viridiplantae; phylum Streptophyta; class Magnoliopsida; order Magnoliales; family Magnoliaceae; genus Magnolia; species Magnolia officinalis. The sequence continues at coordinate 94,922,206 of JAJHSJ010000002.1, forward strand.
TCTCTCGACCATAGCATGAAACAATTTAAACATACCAAAGACCTCGTCCTTTGATTTCAAAGCATAAACCCAAACCCTCCTAGATGCATCATCTATAAAAGTGACAAAATATAATGCCCCACCTAAGGTTCTTGTCCTCATAGGACTATAAACATTAAAATAAACCAAATATATTGCATGCACTTTATTAACATGAGATGCTGATTTAACAAATGAAACTCTATGTTGTTTTCCTAATAAACAATCAATACGGGTTTTGAGAGGCATACCTGTCACGTCTGGAAGGAGCCATTTTTCACTCATGTGGCCTAGACGCTTGTGCCACATGTCAATAGTTGAATCTTCTACTACGTTCAACCCACCCTTGCACACACTGACACTTGCCTTGTAAAGGGTGCAACACTTCTTCCCTCTAGCTGCGATCAATGAACCCTTCATGAGATTCCATTGCCCACCAGCAAAACGGCTTTCATAGCCATCATCATCCAACCTTCCCGTCGACATCAAGTTGAGGCGAAAGTCTGGAATGTGACTTACATCCCTGAGAACTAATGTGCAGCCCACATCGGTCTTCACACAAATATCACTAACCCCTATGATCTTCGATATGTCAGAATTTCTCATCCCCAAAGTCACCTGACCTGTAACTTGTGAAGAAGTCTTTGCGTAGAGTCGCATGAAACAAGGCTCTCGAGTCTATCACCCAGTCGGTGTCCTGACTCATAGCCATGAGATAAACATCATGATCTGTTGAAAGAATAACTACAACATCACCATCTAAAGCGACCGTAGTAGAATCTCATTAATCTTCTTTCTCCTTTCATTTTCCTTTCTTGTCATTCTTCTTCTTATGACATTCATGCTTGTAGTGACCCTTCTTGCCACAATTCCAGCATTCAACATCCTTCCTGGTACTCGACTTGCCTCTTGATTTATCTCGGGCCTTCCCACCCTTTCTATTCTTTCCTCTCCTCTGATCTTGTGTCATAAGGGCCTCTTCCTGAGTAGACCCCTGAGACTTCCTTCTTGTCTCCTCAATGAAGAGACAACTAGTTACATGTTCCATGAACACCTTTTCGTCTGGCGCGGAGTTACTCAAAGACACCACCAATGTCTCTCAAATATCAGGCAATGAGCTAAGCAATAGTAAAACTCGTAATTCATCGTCCAGGACCATCTTCATAGCGGAGAGTTGGTTCAATATATTACTGACTTCATTCATGTACTCAGCCACAGAACCACCATCTTTGAACTTGAGATTCATAAGTTGTCTTATCAGAAAAATCTTATTGTCAATTTATCTTCCTCTTATATAGCTCTTACAATTTCAGCAATAGGCTAGCGGTCGAGGTCTCCGTAGACACATGGTGGAATATAGAATCGTCCAGCCATTGTCTAATAAACCTCACCGCCTTCCGATCTAATTTCTTCCAATAATCATCTGACATATCCTTTGACTTTGATGATATGTCTTGAATTGGAGAATATAAGTCCTTGCAATAAAGCAAGTCCTCCATCTTAGCCTTCCATATGGTCTAGTTAGAACCATTGAGACTGATCATCCTTGATGAGTCACCTTCAATAATTCAGAACCGATCCCGCTTCGTTCAATCAACCTGAACGCTCTGATACCACTTTGTTAGGGCCCGTTAAACAAAATCGTTAGGATATAGCCTTCCAAAAACACCAGAATTATGGGATAATAAAGTAATAAAATAAATTAAAGCACAAACCACACGACACAAGGAATTTTTACGTGGAAAACCCTCAAAGAGGTAAAAACCATGGGACCTCGTATAGAGCAATAATTCACTATGAAGTAGAATGTTACAACTGATCACAAGCACACACTGCTTGGATCAAACCTTCTTCACTCATGCGGGAGTGGATGAACAATAAGAAAATAATGAAAAACGGAGAGATCTCACCAATTACGAGGACGTAAAAGCGCTGAGACGTCGATTGCACAGTAGATCACCTCTACGAGCATAACCTCCCTTCCATGAGCTTCCTCTCTCTCTTTTTCTCCTTCTCTCACCCTTTGGTAGTCATGCACCCTTTAGCAAACTCTTGTAAAGCTTTAGGAAACTCTCTTGCATACCCTAGAAAAGCCCCAGGGACCCCTACTTATAGTTTAAGCAACTTCTTTCCACACCTCTTGCAAAACCACCTCAAATTTACGTAGTTCATACCAAATCCGCACTAGAATCTGCGTAACCTCAACTAGTCGAGCAGAGTCCTCGACCGGTCGAGCCTAACGCTCGACTGGTCGAGCGCTATGGGATTTTAAAACCAAAACCTTACTGGACTTTAAGTCGAGAACAACTCGACCGGTCGAGCAGCTCAGATTGAGGAAGAAAAATCCCATCAACCCCTACAAAACCCTCTCTCGTACGCTCTCTCTGCCTAATTGCTAACTGTCAACTGCTTCCCCCCAAGAGCTTGTTGTTGTGTGATTTATATAGATCAAGACAAGTTGTCATTGAAGAGTTGTCTATGGGCTATAGACATCTTTTTCTTTCTTTTGGCCATAATAGCTAGGTAATGAGAGCTTATAGTAAAATATAACTTCTTTAGATATCGGCCCTTGAAGGGCCTCCTATCAAATTTTTTTTTCTACATATCAACTGCTACGTACAAAGCGTTTTAAGGTTCTCATATTCAAGATGGATGGCCTTGGTTTTTTTTTTTTTACTGGATTTAGTGTTGGCTGAGTGGATTCGGTGATTGTCTCAGGGAGAATCTAGGGATCCTTTATACCTAATTCACTTGAATTTTTTATATTTGTAAGGGCCACTAAATGAGGTTTAATCAAAGCCATGTGTGGTCAAAGTTTTCAACTATCATGGACAATTGGCCATTATAAGATTTTATCGAGTTATGGATTTGCCAATACAGTTCATTGGTTAAATCATGTCGATGACCTTTATTGTCTGATCCATCTAGATTTTAAGGTTTTTTAGATCGATAGGGTGTGATTCTTAAAGTAGTGCATGTTTCAAGGATTTGGAAGGTTTTCATAATTTAGTCAAGATCAAATTACCCAAGCTCTTTGATCAATTGATTTAGTTCATAAATTATCCTCGGGGCATGCGAAAAATGTTTCCTACCTAGCTTGTGTAGTTGTTTAATGATTCTTGAATCACCTTGATATATTTTTATTAAAGCCTAGCTAAAAGTCAAAGAGCTAATTATTCTCATTTTGGGTGGGATGTCTACAAATGCTTATCTTTAGCAGAGGTTGTGGGCAACCAAATACCAAAGTGAATGGACACCACACTCTCTAATCAGTTAGATGTAGACACGGTTTGCTATGTTTCAACCAAAGTGTCATTGTCAAAAGACTCATCTAATTAAAGAATAACTCAGACGTGTTCTAAGGGTTAAGAAAAACATTGCAATTCGTCACTGTACTTTTTATGGCTTTACGGGGCATTAAATCGTAATAATTTCACATTGCGATCGGCATTGATCTTAAGTATACACACCGAGTAGCACCACATTATCATGACTTTGACACGTAGCGTAGAGTAATAAAGACATAAGAGTTTGTGAATGCTACCCTATGGAGCATGTGATGGGGTTTTCCTCCTCACTTCAGAGGAGAGGTAGTGCGGCCTGGTATAAATCGGATGCCTTTTACCGCGCTGCTCGACTGGTCAAGTAAGCTCCTCGACCGGTCAAAGGGAGCTGCTTGACCAGTCGAGGCTCACTCGACTCAAAGTCCAGCAAGCAGTATTTTTTGGGCTTGACCAGTCGAAGGGGTCCTTCGACCAGTCGAGGACCCGGCTCAACTAGTCGAGGGTTACGCAGATTCTGCGCGGATTTTGTGAGGAATGGTAAATTTAAGGTGATTTTCGCAGAGGTGCGAAAGGGGAGTTGCCTAAACCATAAATAGGGGTCCTTACGGCTATTCTAGGGTATGTCAAGGCTTTCTAAAGCTATTGTACTAAGGCATTTTTATCGACCAAGGTGTGTGTGTGTGTGTGTGTGAGAGAGAGAGAGAGAGAAAAGAGAGAGGAAGCTTGTGGAAGGGAGGATTCTGCTCGTAGAGGTAATTTACTGCGTAGTCGATGTCTCAGTGCTTTTATATTCTCGTGATTGGTGGCATCTCTCCATTTTCTTTATTCTCTTATTGTTTATCCACTCCTGCGTGAGTGAAGAAGGTTTGATCCAAGTAGGGTGTGCTTGTAATTGGTTGTAACGTTCTACTTCATAATTAATTGTTGCTTTGCACAAAGTCCCATGGTTTTTACCTCTTCGAGGGATTTCCACGTAAAATCTCTTGTGTCGTGTGGTTTGTGCTTTGATTTATTTCATTTTTATTTATATATCTCATAATTCTGGTGTTTTGGGAGGCAAGATCGATCCTAGGGTTTTTGTGCAATGCTCCCAATGAAGCGATATCAGAGAGTTCAGGTTGGTTGAACGGAGTGGGATCAGTTCCGAATTATGGAAGGTGACTCATCAAGGATGATCAGTCTCAATGGTTCTAACTGGACCATATAAAAGGCTAAGATGGAAGACTTGCTTTATTGCAAGGACTTGTATGCTCCAATTTTAGGCATATCAGCAAAGACAAAGGATATGTAAGATGATGATTGGAAGAAGTTGGACCAGAAGGTGGTGGGGTTTATTAGACAATGGCTGGACGATTCCGTATTTCACCATGTGTCTAGGGAGACCTTAGCCGCTAGCCTATGGTTGAAATTGCAAGGGTTGTATGAGAGAAAAACAGCCGACAATAAGATTTTTCTGATAAAACGACTTGTGAATCTCGAGTTCAAAGATGGTGGTTCTATGGTCGAGCACATGAATGAGGTCAACAACATATTGAATCAGCTCTCCGCTATGAAGATGGTTCTGGACGATGAATTACAGGCTTTGCTATTACTTAGTTCATTGCCTGACAGTTGGGAGACATTAGTAGTGTCTCTGAGTAACTCTGCGCTAGACGGAAAGGTGTCTATGTAACAGGTCACTAGTTGTCTCTTCAAGGAGGAGACAAGGAGAAAGTCTCATGGGTCTACTCAACAAGAGGCCCTTGTGACACAAGATCGGGGGAGAGGAAAGAACAGAAAGGGCGGGAAGGCCCGAGATAAATCAAGAGGCAAGTCGAGTGTCGGGAAGGATGTTAAATGCTGGAATTATGACAAGAAGGGCCACTACAAGCATAAATGTCGTAAGAAGAAGAATGACAAGAAAGGAAAAAGAAAGGAGATGGAAGATGAATTAGACTCCACTGCGGTCGCTTCAAATGGCGACGTTGTAGTTATTCTTTTAGCAGATCATGATGTTTGTCTTACGGCTATAAGTCAGGACACCGACTAAGTGATAGACTCGGGAGCCTCGTTTCATGCGACTCTACACAGGGATTTCTTCACAAGCTACAAGACAGGTGATTTTGGGACCGTGAAGATGGGAAATTCTAGCGTATTGAAGATCGTAGGGGTCGGTGATATTTGTGTGAAGACTGATGTGGGCTGCACATTGGTTCTCAGGGATATGAGACACATTACAGACCTTCACCTCAACTTGATGTCGGCGGAAAGGTTGGATAATTATGGCTATGAAAGCCGATTTATTGGTGGGTGTTGGAAGCTCATCAAGGGTTCGTTGATCACAACCAGAGGGAAGAAGTGTTGCACCATTTATAAGGCAAGTGTCATTGTGTACAAGGGTGGGTTGAACGCAGCGGAGGATTCAGCTACTGACATGTGGCACAGGCGCCTAGGCCGCATGAGTGAAAAAAGGCTTCAGCTACTAGCGAAGAAGCGACTCCTTCCAGCAGTGACAAGTGTACCTCTCAAAACCTGTATTGACTATTTATTAGGAAAATAACATAGAGTTTCATTTGTTAAATCTGCTTTCCATGTTAATAAAATGCATGCATTAGATTTGGTTTAATATGATGCTTGTGGTCCTATGAGGACAAAAACCTTGGGTGGGGCATTGTATTTTGTCACTTTTATAGATGATGCATCTAGGAGGGTTTGGGTTTATTTTTTGAAATCCAAGGATGAGGTCTTTGGTGTGTTTAAAATGTTTCATGCTATGGTCGAGAGAGAGAGATAGGTAGATCATTAAAGTGCATTCGTACTAACAATGGTGGTGAATACATTGGTGACTTCCATGAGTATTGTAAGTCCCTGGGTATACGGCATGAACAGACGGTTCCCAAGACCCCTAGCATAATGGTGTGGCTAAGCAAATGAATCACACCATTGTAGAAAGAATCACATGCATGTTATCCCATGCAAAGTTGTCTAAGATGTTCTAGGGAGAAGCAATGTACACGACAGTGTATTTGATAAACAGGTCTCCATCAACCCTATTAATGGAAAAGTACTCGAGAAGGTATGGATTGGAAAAGATCCATCGTACAGTCATCTCAGGGTGTTTGGATGCAGGGCATCCGTTCACGTATCAAAGGACGAGAGGTCCATGCTCAATACGATGATCAGGCAATAATGTGTGTTTTTGGGGTACAGTGATGAAAAGTTCGGCTACAAATTGTGGGATCCAACCGAGAAGAAGCTCGTCAGGAGCAGAGATGTGGTTTTCTTTGAAGATCAATATATAGAAGACATTTGTAAGCCAGAGAAGACCCAGCATAGTTCAGGTGAGCTAGAGGATATGGATCCAGTTAATCCTCCTGTGGTGCCTGATGATGGGGGAGTACAACAAGGTGTAGAGGACGAGGGAGTTCCTACGAAGATGGACCGGGGTAGCAGCCCCCACTTGATCCACCTGTTGAGCCACAGGTGAGGAGGACATCTAAAGACAGACATCCGTCCAAGAAGTACTCCCCGCATAAGCACATTATGCTCACTGATGGGGGAGAGCAAGAAGATTATTCTGAGGCCCTAGCCGACGAGCATAAGGGGAAGTGGTTGAAAACTATGCAAGAGGAGATAGAATCCTTGCATAAGAACCACGCCTATGATATGGTGAAATGGATACTACGGTATCTAAGAGGCTCATCCGGGTTGAGCCTATACTATGGTGAGAGAAAACCTGTGTTAAAAGGCTATACAGATACAGATATGGCAGGTGATATAGACTCCAGGAAGTCTACATCAGGGTTCATGTTCACATTTGTAGGGGGAGCGATATCTTTGCAGAGAAAGCTACAGAAGGTCGTATCATTATCAACGACAGAGGTCGAGTACATTATGGTCACAGAGGCATGTAAAGAGATGCTTTGGATGAAGAGGTTCCTATAGGAACTTATCCTGAAGCAGGAGCAACACGTGGTCTATTGCGATAGTCAGATTGCTATACCCTTGAGCAAGAATCCAAGTCAGCACTCCAAGTCAAAGCACATAGAGATTCGATATCGTTGGATCAGGGATACTTTCGAACAGAAGGTGTTACAGCTTGAGAAGGTCCAAACGGACGATAATTAGTCAGATATGATGACCAAGGCATTGCTCAAGGGTAAGTTTGAGGTTTGTAGAAACCTGACTGGCTTGAAAAATGTGAATTCCTTCTGAATCGGAAAGGAGGACATTTGATGTGGTTTTCCTCATCAGTTCAGAGGAGAGGTAGTGCAGCCTAGTGTAAATCGAATGCCTTTTACCGCGCTGCTCAACCGGTCGAAGAGAGCTGCTTGACCAGTCGAGGCTTGCTCGACTTAAAGTCCAACAAGCAGTATTTTTTGGGCTGGACCAGTCGAGGGTCAGGCTCGACCGGTTGAAGGGGTCATTCGACTAATCGAGGGTTATGCAGATTCTGCGCGAATTTTGTGCGGACTGTGTAAATTTGAGGCGGTTTTTGCAGAGGTACGAAAGGGGAATTGCCTAAACTATAAATAGGGGTCCTTAGGGATATTCTAGGGTATGCGAAGGCTTTCTAAAGCTATTGTGCTAAGGCTTTTTCACAACCACGTTGTAAGAGAGAGAAAGAGAGAGAGAGAGAGAGAGAGAGGAAGCTTGTGGAATGGAGGATTCTGCTCGTAGAGGTGATCTACTGCGCAGTCGATGTCTCAGCGCTTCTACGTCCTCATGATTGGTGAGATCTCACCGTTTTCTTTATTCTCTTATTATTCATCCACTCTTGCGTGAGTGAAGAAGGTTTGATCCAAGCAGGGTGTGCTTGTGAACGGTTGTAACGTTCTACTTCATAGTGAATTGTTGCTCTGGACTAGGTCTCGTGGTTTTTACCTCTTCGAGGGTTTTCCATATAAAATCTCTTGTGTCGTGTGGTTTGTGCTTTGATTTATTTCATTGTTTTATTATATCCCATAATTCTGGTGTTTTCGGAGGCGAGAACCTAAGGTTTTTGTGCAATGCTCCCAACAGCATGCGCATAAAGAGTCGCACTCTTCTTTTGGATGAGCAGATGAGGGGGTGGTATTGACTTAAATGTGTTAATATATTTATTTGGAGTCACCGCTAGCCAACAAACATAAGATTTAGGATCAGATACAAACTGTATAATCACTTAGAGGTCGAGGAATCAAAAGATTCTTCAACTAAAGTGACTCTATGGCCGAAGATTTTAAATAAGGGCCTCAGTAATACAAAAGGAAAGAGTTTTGCACCATTTTTTGCTCGCACAGAGTGTGGTATATACTTTACAAGATTTTGAATTTTTAGATATTTAAAGAGTTCTAAAAGATACTATATTTTTGTTTTAAGTGAACAAATGACAAAAAAAAAAAAAAAAAAAAAAAAAAAAAAAAAAAGTGAAGGAAATCAGAAGTGAGATGTCTAAATCATATATATGGGATGTTGTTGTGAACTTATGGAGATGTGTGTATGACAGAAAGATGGAAGCTAAGCACTCTTATATTGATAAACTTTCTTGAAACTGGTAGCCTTCCGGTGTAGCGAAAATCTTCCAACAGAGTCTCTCTAATACACATTCCTCACCCGAATAGAACTTTATTTTCCTTTAACTCACTTCTTTATCTTTCTCACACTCTAACCTCTCTCAAGCTTTATGAGCCACACTTTTATAAGACTATACCAATGAAAATTCGACATGGCCGGATTTTATGTTTTTCGATGTCACTTTAGGTGAGAAGAGCTGGGTCCAGAGATAAGTAGATTTTAATTCTCATCGGTACTTTTTCATATTTTCCAAGGCATTATTGCCAACTCAGTTACCATGAGGCCCATCTAACGAACCCAGGTGGTGCCATATCACTTGCATAAATTGGATTCTCATCGGTAGCTTTTGGCCTATTCGGATTGTTAGTCGGCTTTAGGAGGTCTCATAAACCTTCTTTGTATGATTTATTTTCTTTTGCAATACTTCTCCGAGCTGATCTAGTGCCAATTTAAAATTTTATTGTGGTCCTATGAGTATTATCCATGATTTTGGGTGTGTGTCTATAAAATCACCTTATGACATTAACACACTTGCACAATAATTGGATTGAAATCTATATGTTGCTTGTAAGTCATTGCTCCTATAACACATGTGGCTCAATTCATACAATAGATGATCAAGCATTTGTTGTCTACACAATCATTACATGGGATCCATCCAATTAACCAACAATCATTCATATTGTTATAGACAGGGTTACATGACTTAACTATGTATGAAGCCCATTATAGTAATCTATGTAAGATCTTATCATTTTCACCTCATAAAATCAAGGTAAAGATACATCTTATATGTATGTCTATTTTAATATGCATCACTCTTGTTTTGCATACATTCATAGTGGTCTACGCCGTGAGAAAGTGGACTAAGCCTTTAATCAATAAATATTGGTCATAGTTACCATGAATGTTAGTATGAATATCTACGTCTACACATCATTTTAACGAATTCATACATAAAAATTCAAACATCAAAATTATTTTATATGATCCAATGAATAAATATGTACATGCGTTAATAATAGTCTGACGAGCCATAAGAAGTCTAAGATGACTAAGGGGTATTTTTCATTTAATATTTTTTTATGTAAGTATCTCACCAAGGCATTGTTTTTATATTTTTTTATATATAGCCATGGATACAAATTTGTAGCGAGCCATGCAACAAAAAGCTATGTGGGCCCACTAGTATGTCCATATGATATCCACTCCATTAATTAGTCTTCTTTGTTCACATTATAATAATATGAGCCTTAAAAAAAGATGCGGAACTAAAAAACATAATGCACTACAATACTAGAAATAGTAAGAATAGAGACACCCTCACTTCTCGGAGCTCATCATGGTGATTATATCCTATCAAAATTATTCATAAGGTAAATTCCACCATTATGAAGGAAAAAATTAGTATGATTCAAATTTACTTGGTTCCCCTTTTGTATATCTGCGGATTCACGCCAATCCATATGCATAAAGGTAAAAAATGAAGAACCATCTCTTAGTAAAATGACGATCTTCTCTCTCTCTCGTGATTGAATACATATTACCCCAAATGAATTAGGGTTTACATGAATTTCTTTTGAAATTATGAAATTTCTCTCTAAACCGGAGGCATGCCCTCGAACCCTAAAGTAATGGGGCACTATCCCCCTATAACCCCCAAACTAAGGAGGTCACGTAAACCTTCTTTGTATGATTTATTTTCTTTTGCAAAACTTATCCGAGTCGATCTAGTGCCAATTTTGAAATTTTAGTGTGGTCCTACGGAGTATTATCCATGATTTTGGGTGGGGGTTTATAAAATCACCTTATGAAATTAACACACTTGCACAATAATTGGATTGAAATCTATATGTTGCTTGTAAGTCATTGCTCTTATAACACATGTGGCTCAATTCACACAATGGATGATCAAGCATTTGTTGTCTACACAATCATTATATGGGATTCATCCAATTAACCAACAATCATTCATATTGTTATAGATAGGGTTACATGACTTAAGTAAGTACAAAGCCCATTATGGTGATCTATGTAAGATCTTATCATGTTCACCTCATAAAATCAAGGTGAAGATACATCTTAGATGTATGTCTATTTTAATATGCATCACTCCTGTTTTGCATACCTTCATAGTGGTCTATGCCGTGAGAAAGTGGACTAAGCCTTTAATCAAATATTGGTCCTAAATAGTGGCCATAATTACCATGAATGTTAGTATGAATATCTACGTCTATACATCATTTTAACGGATTCATACATAAAAGTTCAAACATCAAAATTATTTTATATGATCTAATGAATAAATATGTACATGCGTTAATAATAGTCTGACGAGCCATAAGAAGTCTAAGATGACTAAGGGGTATTTTTCATTTAATATTTTTCTATGTAAGTACCTCACCAAGGCATTGTTTTTATATATTTTTTTATATGTTTTATATATAGCCATGGATACAAATTTGTAGTGAGCCATGCAACAAAAAGCTATGTGGGCCCACTAGTATGTACATATGACATCCACTCTATTAATTAGTCTTCTTTGTTCACATTATAATAATATTAGCCTTAAAAAAAGATGTGGAACTAAAAAACATAATGCGCTACAATACAAGAAATAGTAAGAATAGAGACACCCTCCACTTCTCGTAGATCATTATGGTGATTATATCCTATCCAAATTATTTATAAGGTAAATTCCACCAGTATGAAGGAAAAAATTAGTATGATTCAAATTTACTTGGTTCCCTTTTTGTATGTCTGCGGATTCACGTCAATCCATTATGGATAAAGGTAAAAAATGAAGAACCAGCTCTTAGTACAATGACGACCTTCTCTCTCTCGTGACTGAATATATATTACCCCAAAAGAATTAGGGTTTACATGAATTTCTTGTGAAATTATGAAATTTCTCTCTAAATCGGAGGCATGCCCTCGAACCCCAAAGTAATAGGGCACTGTCCCCATATAACCCACAAACTAAGGAGGTCACATAAACATTCTTTGCATGATTTATTTTCTTTTGCGATACTTCTCTGAGCCGATCTAGTGCCAATTTTGAAATTTTATTATGGTCATATGGAGTATTATCCATGATTTTAGGTGGGGTGTCTATAAAATCACCTTATGAAATTAACACACTTGCACAATAATTGGATTGAAATCTATATGTCGCTTGTAAGTCATTGCTCGTATAACACATGTGGCTCAATTCACACAATGGATGATTAAGCATTTACTGTCTTCACAATTATTATATAGGATCCATCCAATTAACTAACAATCATTCATATTGTTATAGACAGGGTTACATGACTTAACTAAGTACGAAGCCCATTATGGTGATCTATGTAAGATCTTATCATGTTCACCTCATAAAATCAAGGTGAAAATACATCTTAGATGTATGTCTATTTTAATATGCATCAGTCCTGTTTTGCATACCTTCATAGTGGTCTACGTCGTGAGAAAGTGGACTAAGCCTTTAATCAATAAATATTGGTCATAGTTACCGTGAATGTTAGTATCAATATCTACGTTTATACATCATTTTAACGGATTCATACATAAAAATTCAAACATCAAAATTATTTTATATGATCCAATGAATAAATATGTACACGCGTTAATAATAGTCTACGAACCATAAGAAGTCCAAAATGACTAAGCGATATTTTTCATTTAATATTTTTCTATGTAAGTACCTCACCAAGGCATTGTTTTTATATAGCCGTGAATACAAATTTTTAGTAAGCCATGCAACAAAAAGCTATATGGGCCCACTAATATGTCCATATGACATCCACTCCATTAATTAATTTTCTTTGTTCACATTATAATAAATTAGCCTGAAAAAATGATGTGGAAATAAAAATCATAATGGGCCACAATACAAGAAATAGTAAGAATACAGGCACCCTTCACTTCTCAGAGCTCATCATGGTGATTATATCCTATCCAAATTATTCATAAAGTAAATTCCACCAGTATGAAGGGAAAATTAGTATGATTCAAATGATCAATGGGCCAATAAGGCTTCAAGTCAGCACCTTGTTGTTATTTCTTGTTCGGTTGCTTATTTGAATTTTGGAGCCGTCTTTTTTTTTTTAATCATATCATAATATAAGCATATCCAGCTAATGGGTGGAGGAGGTAGTGCACAAACATTAAAACACAACATAAAAAATCCTTCCCCCCTCCGTTTAGTTCATGGCTATGTTAGGATCTACTGAGCCTGATCATTATAGGTGTAATATTCATCCACTCAGCACTTACTTGAGTCGAGCTTTATGCTGAACTTATTAGGGTTATAGGGGGACAATGCCTCATTACTTTGGGGTTTGAGGGCATGCCCCCGGTTTAAAGAGAAATTTCATAATTTCACAAGAAATTCATGTAAACCCCAATTCATTTGGGGTAATATGTATTCAATCACGAAAGAGAAAAGGTCGTCATTATATTAAGAGCTGGTTCTTCATTTTTTACCTTTATGTATCATTGGCGTAAATCCGCAGACACACAAAAAGGGAACCAAGTAAATTTGTGTTGTAGTTTGTATCTTTTTTTTTTTTAATGTTTTCTTTTGATTCTGATATTGTTATGCACGTGGTTGAGAATTAATATTTCTCCCAACATCTTGTCCACTTTAGAAAAAAAATTATTAAAACTATGATAGGCAACATATAGACTCTTAAAATTTTCTGGCATAGTATAAAAGTAAGTTAAATTAAACTATTTAAATTATGACCCTCAATTTAAATGCATCATGATAGATTAAAAATCACAATTACTTGATTGTTTTGCTATAAAATTAAGGTTGGTAGACATTTATGAAACAATTAAAGATAAATAATATCCAATAACCCTATTTCAACAAACAAGTATTAGAGAATTAGAGAATAAGATTATTCAATAAATATAATCTTTTGTGTGTGACTTAGCAACCATGAGTTTTATAGTTTAGCTATTTTAATTTGAATCAGTGTTTTTCATTTGAAGTTTTTTTGAGTACTTGTATATCAAGCATGATGCGTTGCCTAAATATATCATGCAACTCCCCCCTCACTTCTTTTATACACGTGTATAACATTAACTCCATATTTATTAGTACTTAAATTACTTAGTCAACACCATTAGTTTACTAAAAAATATCACTAATAGCACTAAAGTATTAAATGAACTTGATAATTTTATGCATGCCCTCATATCATAGCAAAACATGTGTTTATCAGGGCTTCCTAATTTGACTTATATATGGGTAAGTGATGTAGGACATGGTCAATGGTTATGATCGAAAGAAATCGGGCTAAAAAGTATGACCCGATGATCACGTGCACACCAATACTTATATTCGTTCACACATAACATGACAGCTTGAATATACGTGGACCAGGGTATGGTCTCCACATCTTCTTAGTAGGATGTGAACTCATATATATATAACTGTGGGTCATAAAAGTTTTTTCTTTTATACGAAGTTTTATTGTCATTTTTCTTCATTATGTCCATAATTCATTTAGTTTATTCGACTAATGTGCACTTTTTAGTTTCATAATAATGTCCACTTTATGATATTCATTTTTCTCTATAAAGTAGTGTATATACAAAAAATTTATTATTGTGTTCTTTATAATACTCTTCATCCAATATCATGTAAACTCACATTGACTAATGTCTTTAATGGGGAAGCCAATGGTTTATATATTATCAACTTCTTAGTATGTAAGAATTCATATTGTCACTAATATATTTCATGAATATGGTTATGACCAATCATATTTCAAAAATATTATATACTATAGTAAGGTTTAAACATTAATAGAAAATCAACTAAAGATAAACTTGTACAATGCACAGTTTTTCGAAATGCACAAATAAGCTATATGTACATTTCAACAATGTCTGTCTAACATTGGCTTATGCTAATTTCATGAATGGTAAGATTCATTGTATAAAATTGCTCATACAATAATTAATACCAACAGTATAATATTCATTATTTTTGTAGCATGTATTTATTTCTATTATGGATGCGGTATTTGAATATGATTTTGAAAATAGTGACTTATATTATAAAAATCATAACAAAAACCACTTCCTTTCTAAATGAGTCAGTAATCTTGTAAATTGCAAAACATACATAACTATTATCCATTTTCTTTTTAAGTCAGTTGGTTGGGAAAGATATTTATTTTTAATTTGACACTTGAAATGGTAAAATTGAAGGAAAAAAAGAGTTGTCGGTTGAAATTTACAATCGAGAAACTTCAAAATATGAAGAATATACTTTTTCACAACTTCTCTAACAAGACAAATTGAATTAAGGTATTTTATTTTCTCCATGGTTACTTGAATTATATACTTGTTTTCTTCATTAACTATTTTGTACTTTCCTCGTTGAATATCTAGTAAGAACACGTAAAAGCATGTTAATTGTTGAAAATTGATTTTCTCAAGTTTCCATTCTCTAAGTAAAAAAGTCGAGGTGTGCATGTCAGGTTCCACCCCACACGTGACTTACTCGGAGATCATGTTAGGGTTTGATAACAATGTAGCATCGACCTCATCGTCATCTTCCTTTTATCCACGTTATCGAAGAAGGGCACGAGATCCTAGTTTCAAAAAGAAACCTAGTGAATTCTTCATACGTCATATTGAGTCGAGTAATTCCTTGGCATATGGCGATGTGTTTCAAGCCAACAAACAGGAGATGCTTAAGTACGACCTTCATTATTCCCTTGACCATATCAAGCTAAAAGGGAGCTTCCCATGCTAAAGTCAGGGCAACCATTGTCCGATAGTGATTCCAATAAGTGGAGCGTTTGACCCTTGAATTACAGTTAGGAGTTGATACATAATATAAGAAACATATAGAAAGATAATAATTATTTATGAAAAGTTTCTTTTCTATACACGTAAGATGTGACTGATTGATCATTGATTATACTTGTAAATACTATTTAATAATTAGACCAACACTTATAATATGTTGTATCAAGCTTTAATACTTTTCTTTAGATCAATTGTTCAGATTTTTATCAGTGATGCAGATTATCGTGACATACTAAGTTTGGTTTCTAATGGTGATGTGTGAACTACTAATGTGACAATTCATATAAAATAGGGATCATATTTAGGTAATCTAAATCATTCACCTGATGAATTTTATCATAGATGTGATTGCTCCAAAGAATCTCCCAAGATAGAAAATCTTAACTCGTTTATCAATGTTATACAAATAGACGGTTCGTTTGAAAAAAATCAGTCCAACAAGCTGGGAAGATTTGAATGGCTAAGCTCCAATAAGCTTCACAGATAAATGGATGATTGAAGAGAGAATCTCGAGAGCCCACATTTCTAATGGCAAATGTCAATTAATACGCATGATTTTGATTGTTCGATAGATGTGAGATAGGTTGTTGGGTCCCACATTTTTACACTTTACCACATACATGCATGATTTATGTGGCCATGGGACCATCCCCCGTTACATGCAATCTGCTTTAAAAACTTTCATTGGGCCTTGAGTGAAATTCGAAGGCATTACAGTTAGCCCCCAAACATTGTGTGGCAATACAGCTATTGTCATCCAATTTGACTATGTTGTTTTCAAATACAGTTGTGGGTACGTTAGCTTTTTTTTTCCACATTTGACTAAACACATGCCTAGTAGATGACATAAACACATTATAAAATAGGTTGACTCCAATGGAATTAGGAGATAATAGACTGTCAAGTGCATTTATTGTAAAAAAAAGACAATCCCTTACCTTATTTTACACTCTAATCCCTTACACCAAACAAGCTCTTTAAAAAAAAATATTGGAATATTATAAACCTTTGATCGATAAACCATAAAACGATAGTTTAAAGTCATATAGATGGATTCAGAATTAGTTTTGGTGACAATGAATTTTTTATTAGAGAATGGCTCGCTGTTGGATTTAATAGAGGATATATTGGTGGTCTGACTTCTCAAAAAAGAAGAGCCAAAGATTTGATTCCGACAGTGGTCGAAGGTGGTGATGTCTAAAATTTAGAGATTCAGAGATGACAGAATCTAATTTTTAATTAACAACTACGAATCATTTTAAAAAAAACTAAGCAGCCACTGAAGATCGCAAACGACAATAATGGCACTACAACAAAGGAAAGAGTCAGAACAAGGGTCTACTCTCGATGGAGGAATGAGTCATGGCAGAGGTCTATTATGTACACTTAACGATGGCCTTTAATGGACGAGTCACTTAGATGTGGGCCACTAGAATAGTCAACAATGAAGAGGTTGATGGCGGAGGAGAATGACAATGCATCAATGAGTCTTTCTTGTTATCTGGATGAGATAGTTTGGTGGGTTCAATGCTACTGTTGATGCCGCTTAGTGAGACTAATACCGACGTTGCACGTGGGTAACAATAGTGGCAAGAATAACAGTTAAAAGTGAAGTATGGGCTACGCTTATAGAGAATATTGAAACTTAAGTTATCATAAGATAATTGAGGCAAGGTGGGCCACAAAAGAAAGATAAGATTAAGAAGGATGCTCTAATACCACGTGAAGAGGACATGTAACTTTTTTTTTGTAAAATATTTTTTTTATTAGTTTTTTTTTTGAAGAAAGAGGATATATATATATATATATATATATATATATATATATATATATATATATATATATAGGGAAAAGGTACTATGCGCTACCTCATGATAAGCTCCCGTGAGGTCAAGCTGTGTGGGCCCCACCGTGATGCATTTCGACCATCAACATCGTGCATTTGATGGGTTCCCTTTAAATTATGGGATACCCCAAAAATTAGCCGTATACGGAACTCAGGTGGGCCATACCATCTAAAACTATGTGAAGACACCGTTAAAACATATAAAATCACTTGGTGGGGCCCACTTGAGTTTTACATGCACCTGAAACTTGGTCTGAACCCTCATTCAAGTGGGACACACATAATGGATAGGCTGGATTTGTAAACCACATGTCGGTGGGCCCTCAAAAATGGTTATGAATGTTTTAATGGTGCATGGCCCCTCTCCACTTCTGTATGTGGTGTGGCCCACACAAGTCACGGATTGACTTGATTTTTGAGACCTAGGCACATGATGGAATGGTGCATCTGACTGATGGGGTAGATGTTCGAAACGCATCACGGTGGGGCCCACACAGCTCGACCTCATGGGACGGACTCGTGAGGTCGAGCGCATAGTACCTTTTCCCATACACACACACACATTGAAATGAGAGGTTATGTATAACACAATCACTTTACAAGAGAGATAAATAGTTCGTGTCTAATACGACTATTTATAAGAAAGAGGGGGAGTCATAAACTAACTCAACTATATCTTATAGAGGAAAGTCTTAATTAATCTTTAATAGTTTTTATGTTGGAAAGCGGGAAAATATAAAATGGATGTTTACTGACTACATCCTTATATATTTGATGTAGAGCGGGTCATCCCTTCATCAATATTACAATAAAATATATTAAAATTTTAGCATTTGAATTTAGATGGTCTTTCGGTGGATCAAATCATTTATGTGATAAGTTTCATTTTGTACGAAAGAAATACAACAAATAAAAGCATTCGATTGAATTATTTCAGCCTTGTAATAATTTCATTCTCCTGCATTAAAGATTAATTATTACCATAAATTTTATATAATCAATGAACTAAAATATTCAATATTATAGTTTTTGAGGGCTTATTTGTTTTCATTTTACAATGTGAATGAACTATAAATGAGTAACTATTATATTTTACACTTGCTTAAAGAAGAAGAATTTATGTTGCAATTTGGTGTCGAAAATCTTAGTGTAAAGATAGTGGTGTATCGGACGAAATTATAGTTATAGAATTTGTAGGGACCTCTGTTATGCACATGCTTGATTCACATCGTTCATCTCTTTTATATGCTCATTTTAGGGCATGATCTCAAAAAATTTGAGGCACATATAAAGCTCAAATGGACCACACCACATGAAACAAGGGGATTTAAATGCCAACAATTAAAAGCCAAAATGAGCCGAGGGCCCACAAGTATGTGTATCTATCATTCAACTCGTTCATAATATCATGCAAACATGGATGATGGGAAAACACAAATATCGCTTAATCCAAAACTTATGTGCCCCATAGAAGAAATGAATGGTAAGCATCTAATTCCGTCTATTTTGTATGGTGTGGTAGTGTGGTTTACTACTTGAGCTTTTTGGATCTACCTCATTTTTGGATTCATACCCAAAAATTAATGAAAAAAAGAATAATAAATGATGCATATTAAACACATATATCAGTGGGCCTCACAAATTTTAATGGAAAAGGTCTTTTTTCCTCGGTTCGAGTGTAAAAAATTTTCATACAAGCTTTTTATCAAAATCAAAAGGCTGTTGAAGAAGGTAATACCATTGTAAATAATAATTACTTATTTACACTTTAGTAAGGTTATAAATTGAAAAACAAATAGGCCCTAAGGGAATCCCTCGGCCAAGGAAAGCCTATGATTTTTGGAATTAAAAATGGCCTAAATCTAATAACTAGAGTCCCAACACGTGTTATTGCAATACATCGGGATGCATTCAAGCAAGAAATCAAGCACTAGTTTGAAGATTTATTAGATGTAAAATGTATCATGATTTTAAAAAGACAAGTGCTACCAATAACATCGTGGCTAAGTCAAATAGTTTTGGATATGAGAAATAATGTAAATATTTTTAGAATTATTTTAAATCGTTCAAATATATATTACATATAATATGGGTAGTCATTAACAATTTTACCCATATAATTAGTATAAAAAAATAGAGTAAAACTCTAAATTTTAAAATGACATTTCATGCATTTGCACCCTTAACCTGTAAGTGGAAATGCTTATAAATATATCAATATAAAATTTTAACTTTGAATGCATAATCACAATCATTTTCTTTGTTCATGAAAATATGTATGGAGATGAGGGAAAAATACATAAGAGATGTTGACTCTCGATTACAATGGAATAGTACACTATACTCACTATGGAACCTTTAAATTTAGTGGACTAAGGTTTATAAGAGAGTAGGGATTTCTATAAGGCTTGGGCTAGAGGTGAGAGAGGTGTCACAAATCAAACTTATATAGTTCTATTTTAAGACTTCTATCATAGAGAAATTTCGATGAAAAACTAACTTTGGCATCTCTTGAGTTGTGATGGTAATGCGATGTAATAATTAGAAAACTCAACCGACACCCTCTAATCATATCTATTTAGCATGAGACTTATAGAACTATAATTTTCCATGGTAATAACATGGCACTAAATCTACAAATGGACCAGAAAAAATTCATCATAATCTTTAATTGTTTGTCCTATGTCATTGATTTGATGACACTTAATTAAATATGTTTAATTCAAACTGTATACATCCATAGATCTTAATTCTCTAATCGTAATGCATGCTTATCTAATTTTTAGATCAAATAATATCTCTTCATTAACTATGTGAATTAAAGCCCATTATAAATATTAATATAACAATATATAAATATATTTTTCAAAACAATTTATAGTAAAATTCGACTGTCCATTTGATATAGCATCTTGGATAAGTCACTTGCATCATCATCACCATATGATTATCTACAATCCTCCTTCAACCTATCTCATGATAGGATCTTGATTTAGTTGTTTTCCCAATATACTTTTGACCTAGCTAAATCCGTGTGCATGACGTTGAGATGTATGCTAAAATAGCAACACATCGTCATGGTCTTGCTATGTGGCATAAAGTAATAGGGACATAAGAATCATCTTACGAAACTAACACACTTACACAACAATTGGACTAGATCTATCTATTACTTAAAGATAATTAGTCTCGTAGTACATATAGATCAATTAACATATTGTGAATGATCAAGTATTTGTTGTTTATGCGATCACTATGAGGAATTTATCTGATTCACCAGTGATCCATTCATGTTGTTATAAATAGACTTACATGACTAAGTATTAAGCCAATTATATCAATCCATGTAAGATCTCATCTTGTCTGTCTTATAAAATCAATGTGAATGTACATCTCATATGTACGTATTTTTTTATATAAATTACTCTTATTGTACATACCTTCGTTAATAATCTATGCCATGTAAGAAGATAACCGAGCATTTAATCAATGAATATTGTTCGCATATCATAATAAAAGCTAATATTAATATCTATGTGAATACATCATTATGAACGATCGCACCGATACACAGGAACTCAAACATAAAAAAATATTAGCATAATCTAGTGAATAAACATTTACATGTGTCAATAACAATCTGTTGTACCACGAGAAGTCTAATACAACTAGTGTGTATTTTTCATTTAATGTTTTTATGTAAGTATTCATTAAAGCATCATTTTTCTCTTCTTTTTTTTTATGTATAATCACAAATAGAGATTTTTAGTGAGTCATGTAAAAATATCGTGTGCTCATTGCATGTCCATGTAACATTCACTTTCATTCATTAGTTGCATTGATTCATGTTAGAAGATGACCACGATAAATTAAACAAATATAAAAATCAAAGTGCGCCACAAAATTAAAAAATAGTAAGGTTGTTGATACCCATCACTTCTTGGGATCTATCAAGGTATTTATATCTCATCTAACATATTCATAAGATAAATTCTGCTGGTATGAAGAAAAAATAAAAAGATTAGCTTGGTCCAAATGGTTTGTGGCCCTAATAAGCTTTCAAATGAGTGCTTTATTGTTGTTTCTTTTTCTATTGCTCATTTGAGTTTTGGATTTGCCTTTTTTTTCATATCATGTCATATTATGAGTTTATCTAAGTAATGAATGGAGATATCCCATAAACATTAAAATGAGTTCCACAAAACTTTTTTAACCATTGCTGATAGCCCTCCTACTTTCTCTATTTGTGTACCCTATTATGTCCCCTTTCTCTTTTCGTGTAGTCCATGCTTGTCTATTATAGGAAAAGGTATCAAAATTATGATAGGCGATACATAGGCTCTTAAAAGTTTATTAAATTGTATACATAATATAAAAATAATCCAAATGAAATTGTCCAAATTATGACCCACGATTTAAGTGCATCGTGCTAAATAAAAAATCACATGTACTTATTTATTTTACTATAATATTGGTGTACATTTATTTAACAGTTAGAAATATGTCCAATATTGGCCATATTTCAACAAATAAGTGTTGGAGAATTTGAGGATATGATTATTCAATGAATATTTTTGTGCATGTAACTTAGCAATAGTGAGTTTTACAATTTGATTTAGATTGAATTAATGTTTGTCATGCGAACATGTTTTTATTATATGCATGCTAAGCATCATGCATGCCTATGTATGTTATGTAACTCTCTTCCTCGTTCACTTATTCTCTCCACTCATGCATATTTTGACTCTATATTTGTTAATACTCCTTAAATTAACTAATCACCATTATTAGTTTATAAAAAAATATCGACAACATTATTGGAGTATTAAATAAATTAGGGCTTAATAATTTCATGGTTGTATTCCCGTATACATAACAAAAACATGCGTTGATCTAAGACCATTGATGTTGCTTATCCGTGGGTAGGTAACGTAAGACATGGTCAAAGTAAATCATATAAATAGCTATGATAATTAAAGGGTCACGTGCGCACTATAACTTCCAATGGTCATGACTTTGCTATATGTTAATTTTGTGTACACAATATACCACTTGAGAGATATCGATGAACTCGATGCCTTAGTCAACAATATAAAGTCAACATGTTAAAGTTTAGTTGAAGTTAAGAGTCTTTGTTTTAGTCAATTGTGGATTATTCATAAATTTTAGTATAATTAAATGACTTTTATTATTTTTTATAACTTTTACTATTTTTGGAAAGTGTCAATTTTCAAAATAAATTAGGGTATATATATATATATATATATATATATATATATATATATATATATATATATATATATATATTTTAATATAAACCATCGAATTAATGTAAGCAATGCTTCATTCAATAATATCAATTTTATTTAATAATCTTAGAGAATTTTTCTTTCCTTTTGGATTTAAAACTTACTCTTAGAAGTAAACAATGATGATCTCCTCTCTTTATCCATGCACTCTGTAACATCCCGAATTTTTGCCAACTTGGGGATAGACGTCCTAGGCAATGGGTCGATCATAACACCTTATTAACTTCTCAGAACTCAATTCCAAAGTCTCAAATCCCTTTTTCAACCCATTTCCTTCAAAATCTCACATTTCACCACCTTGTTCTTCAAATTTTTCTAAGTACTTTCACATTAGACACCAACTCTAAAGTTTAAATGATTAAAAACAATACTTAAACTAAAACTTACTGTAAATGGTAAATACATAAATAAAGTGGGTTTTTGACCATTAACCTTATGGAATCTCACAAAATAAATAGATTATTTGGAAAGATCAATTTCTCCTACCCTAGGACCTTATTCTGTCGTAATTAGGGCGGAATTTAGTCCAGTACTAAACTAAATAATTGATAGATTTGGCTCAAACCACTTTCTATATGAACTGCAAGACCCAAAACCATTAGAATCACTAACCCAACATTACCTAGAAATCTAAGATCAATCTCAGAACCCAGTTGCTCTCGGGAGCACAATGAAACTCCATATCGGACCTGGACCGCATGTCGAAAGTCCAATTACTACGAAACTATATGGTTATGACCGCCTTACTGGGCTTGACAACCATCTCAGAAATCAAGTCATAATAGTATCCAGAAGCACACAACTTGAGCCCGGAGCGAAGTGTGTGAGAAACACGAATATCTTCAGAAAATGAACTCAAACTTAAGTGAATTGGGCCGTTTGCTTGCAGACCAAATTTAAGTTTCAGACCGTCAGATTGTGACCCAACTACACCCTTAGATCAGGAAAAATTTTCAATACATGTTAGTGTAATTGTGGGCCTGATCGAGTAACGATGACCGTTGAACTGAAACAGGTCTTCCGTGGTCGATCCATTGATCCGGTCGAACTGAAATCTTAACCTGACCTAGATACAATATCAGGAAACTTTTCTCAGACCATATACAGAAAATGGGCCTCCAGATGAGTTCTGTTGGCCCGAAACAGTCACTCATTGGCTATAACCTAAGTATACCATGGCCCCGGGGCCATTTACACCAGTTTTGGGCCTATATAAGGGCTTTTACCCACCCATCTCTCATTCCATACGAAATTCCTAAACCTTAGGAGAGAGAAGAAAGAAAAGAGGAGGAAAATATGAGGAGAAGTGAGAGAGAGTGAGGGATAGTTGCTGGGATTCGATCCTACCGCTCTATGTGCTGAATCGCCTCTCCCGTGTCGCTACACCGGCGATTTCGATTCCGTTATTGGGTAAGAAATCCTAACTCTAACCTGTTTTAGGTATCCAAATAGAGTAAATGGTGAAATAGCTAACCTTTTCATGCTATAGGTTGTCGTTGTGCCGTAAACGAAGAATTAGTGTTCGATATGAGTTTACCGGCGAAAGGTGCGGACTATAAACGCTTAGGTTATGGTTTTTAAGGCTTTCAATGTCAGGTAATGATTTATGTCTGACTTGATTGCCGTCATATGATCTTAGTTACGATGTATTCGATAATTTATACATGTGTGTGAACTATGTAAATATATGATGCATTCCATGTGTTTGTTGAAATGTTCGAATGAATATGAAATCATGATTTGTGCTTGCTGTGACTATTAATCTAGAATACATGTTTGTTGCATGTGTGACAATCCCCTTATGAAAGAATTTGTCATATTATATGTCGTAACTAATTTAGTCTATGTATAAAGTAATGTGTAGCCTAAGTGTTTGATAAAATGTCTAAATGAGAAATTGCTTGACGAATTGTATTTAATAAGAGTGTTGAGTTGGGATTCTCAACTACCTTACTAATATCTATAGTTTCTTTCATGAAACCTATATTGCTACTATGTGATTTATGTAGTAAATGCGTATATATAATAACATGTTCTATGTATTCGATAAAATGCTCAAATGACTATTATATTTGTAATTATTTGTTAAATGCCTATACGATTTTCACATTTCTCCACATGCTGCGTTTGAGTCTGATTAGGACTACTATGTAGTCCAGGCAATTGGTAACAATTCTCGATTGAGTGGTCGGATTAAACTCACCACATTTAATGCGTTCGATGAATCTGAGTCGTACGATGATTGTCGACAGTGGTACCACGTCAATTAATTCAGCGTACGCTCGTACCAGTCAAACTTGTCTAATAAGCCGATTGGCCTATTGTGTGTTTACCATGTATGGACACTACTGCTTGAATCTAAGACACCACTTACCAATGTAAAGCCCGTTTTAACCATGGTACCGATCCGTTAAGACTCATGAGCCGGGCATGGTGGTATGGGACACCGTGGTTGAGCTGTCGGCCTACGCTGGGGTGACGAGTTTTCCTGTAGTGACCAGTGAGTAACCCAAACTCGTGAGCCGAATATGGTGGTATGGAACACTGTCCGGCGCAGTCTGGCTGTGGTCCCTAGTCGGGTTGGTGATGAGTCTTCAAAAATAAACTGTCAGTTGGTAGGGCGTTGATGGAGTAACCTCGAATATAAAACAGGCCTACGCTAAGGTGATGAGCCTCTCCGTAGTGACTTGAACTTGCCTATTGTATGTGACAAGCTAGGATTGACGACCCTAGATGGATTATTGTTTGGGTAAATGATATAAAGGGAGGTACCTTAGCTTTCTGAATCTGCTGTATGAATAAGCTTAAATAAGAACTTGGCTAATATGATCATACACCACATTGTATGTGCTTTGGCGAGGAAGCGCACGTTTACTGGGAGTGTTGCATACGCGATCATGAGATGATGTCGATGAGGGAGTGCAGGCAAGGGCATACATCATTGTCGCATATAATTTTTGCATTAACAAGAGTACTTAGGACATTATTGTTGTACTGTTTTATCATTACTGCTTGACTGAATGTTACCATGTTAACCTTTGCTTTATAGTTTCACTGAATTAGCTACTCATTCCCACCTGGGATGGTGTTTTAAAACACCGACCAGACTCTGTTATAAATGCAGGTAATGTTGGAGTCTATGCAGTTGAAATGGACTCCTCGGATGAGGGGGAGGAATTCTCCTACGTTCAGCTATCAAGTGGGTCTTCGTAGACCTTGTTCTGATTTGACGGGATTATAGGGTTACAGGAATTAGCTGGACATTTATGCTTTAATATTTGTAAATTTTGGAACCGTACATGTATGTATTCAGCCTGATAACATACTTATACTTAGAGGTTGTGAAACACTTATATACTTTGTATATCTATCTCAGTCTTCCGCTTGCCTAATTACATTAACTATGGAGTATAATATGCTGATTTAGTATAATCTCACTCATGTTTAAATGCACTAATATGGACAACATTTAATCATCATTATCTATGTTGCATAAGTGATGCGTTGGAACTCGGGAGTTGAGCTTTGCTCAACCCCCGATTTTCAGGGTGTTATATACTCGTTACGTTATTTGATATCAGGGTAATGTCTATCATTAGGTCTGAGCGTCCATCAATGGATTGAGTAGCGACAATCTAGCAGACGCTGTTATAAGGAATTAGTCATTATTTGAGACGAAGCTTAAGGACTTCCAATAGGAAAGTTATTAATGTATACAAGAGAAGCATGTGATGATTGTTGGTTGACTTATAAGTCCATGGAGAACTGTTGGAACCAATGCAACAAATGCCCATGACTGTCGAATGAGCTACTACTTAATTCCTTCAATTGCAAGCTTCACATTAAGAACTTCTTTAACTATCTTATAAAGGTATAGATGTTCTTCACTTACATAAAGACACCGCAGAAAAGAAAGGAAAGTTGGCGGTGTACAAGCTCAGAAGCGGTGCTTCGACATAATGGGAGAAACTCACCCTTTATAGGCGTAACAATTAAAGGCACCAATATGAACATGGTTACGGACGAATAAGTGCCAGCAAAATATGATCATACATTGTTCTTATATATATATATATATGTATATATATATATATGTGTATATATATATATATATATTATATATATATATATCATCAAGGGAGTCATACGCTAAGCTTATGCGAAATAATTCTACCGCTTATCCTTATATAGTGATTTGACGGAGACCAAATTGCAACAAGTAGTAAGATTCATGGGTAGAATATGTTTGACAATACAAAATTGGGTTATGATGCGACCCATCTGAACCCTTAACAAGACTGAGAAATGGCTATCATAGTGGAGATGCAATCAAAGAGGTTTCTTGAAAAACTCATGAGACAATGAAAAATACCATTGTTGAACCATTATGGGTTGCAAAGCAGACCCAAGGGAGAAGTCCTATCAAGTGATCTTTACGACCTCTCACTGCTGTGAACTGAGATTTAAAAAATGGACAAGCTAAGCTACGAGGAGGAGCACAAAATATTAGAAACATGTCCTGCAATCCCCGTACGTTCCTATAACCAACCAAGTGTTATAAGTAGAGTTGGGCATTGGACCGAGTCGGATCGGATTAGGTCCAACTCGATTCGGTCTGAAATCTACATAGGCTGACCCGAACTTGATCCGATCCGGGACCGAGTCCGAGACATCTGACTCGAACAGATTCGATGCACGGTTGGCCTGACCCGAACCGAGTCCAACTCGGTCAGGGAAACCGAATCGGATCGGGTTGGGTTCGATTCAGATCGATTTTTTTAATGGTGAAAATCATTATCCTCGCTACTATTTTTGGTGTGGTCCATTTAAGCTTTAGATATGATTCATATTTATTTTTTTTTTCAAATGCTCTAAAATAATTACGAAAAATGGATAAACGGTATGGATATAATAAATACATCATTGTGGGGCCTATGTAATTGTGATCTCATTTGGGCCGTTCTTACAACTCGGAGCTCGAGGTGCATCTTCGCTTGCCTTTGCATACACGTATCTACATAGCTGTAGTGATGTGCTGTGCACGAAAGTGCAGCTGTGCATTGCTTTATTGTTGTATTGACGTTAGCAAGTTCTGTGGGTCTGATCATGGGGTATGTGTTATATCCAAACCGTCCATCCATTTGGCGAGCTCGCCTTAAGGCTTGAGACAAAAAATAAGATAGATCTAACTATCAAGTGGACCACACTAATTGTTTAGCGGTGAAAATCATTATCTTTGCTGCTATTTGTGGTGTGGTCCAGATGATTTTTGGATATTATTCATTTTTTGGATGATGCTCTATAATGATCTCTAAAATATATGAACGGTGTAGATATAATAAATACATCACTGTGGGGCCCATATAACTTTGATCTCCTTTGAACCGTGCGTACAACTCGGAGCTCGAGGAGCGTCAGTGCTCGTCTTCGCACGACACATACCTATAGCAGCTATACGCTCCAGGACAAGTGGCTAGAAGATTTTGGTTTATTTGTGGGGAGATTTTGTAGGAGAGAAGGAGATATTCTCGTGTTCAAGCGCCCCACCTACATGCGCCACACATGCCAATACGTGGATGTGATCCGAGACATTTATAATGTGAGACCCACATAAACATTCCTTAGCGTGAAAAACACTCTAATTCATTTATCGAGTGAGCTAAACACGTGAAGAGAAATAGATGTTTGGAGAAAAAGTGATAACATTCATGGCGTACGTACTGCTCGGCTAGCGAGCTTGCCACTGCAGTTTTAGGATGGGGCGGCCACTGAGGTAGGGGCCTCTAATGAACGACCCAAGTCGCCTGGAATGAGCACTCCTCATCACAGATGGAATTGTATGATCCTAAGTCTGCAACTGACAGCAGAAAATCTGTAACATCAGATGGCTATAAAATCGAAAATCATAATTTCACTAAAAAAGGTAGCCAGTGTGTGGTACACCAGCAAATCCGCTTTCATAACTCGACTCTTTTATCGTACTTGAGTAAACTCTGTTGGGGCCCAATGTGAATGCATGTGGTTTATCCACTTCGGATCGGGTCGGATCGAATCCATTCATATCGGGTTTCGAATCGGGTCGGTCCGAATTGACCACGATTCGAACTCGATCTGAAAAATATTCGGATCTGAATGGCCCAACTCGATCTGCACCGATCCAGGTCGTCAGTTTGGTTCGGATCGTGGTCAGACACGCCCGACTCTAGTTATAAGTGTGGTCAACTTGAGAATCAATTAAAATAATACATTTAAAGGTGTATGACTAGATTAGCCTCTAACTCCTAAGAGCTGATTGAAAATTGATCAGATTTTAAAGAAGATTGAAATGAAAAATCTAAAGAAAAATAAAGTAATAGGAAAAAGAATTATGGAGATCAATAAGTGATATCTTATTTATGTAAACTTCGAAGTGAAATAAGGATCTATATATCATGATATCTTCAAGACCATGTGCATAATCAACTAAAGTGTATGTGATGTTGACATAAGGGGAGTGAATAAAAAGAACATAGTGTCCTTGACAGTAGTAAATAAGTTACTATTAAAGATGGAAAGACACC
The DNA here is from genome assembly GCA_021015155.1 of Magnolia officinalis. NCBI lineage: Eukaryota > Viridiplantae > Streptophyta > Magnoliopsida > Magnoliales > Magnoliaceae > Magnolia > Magnolia officinalis. Next base: position 94,951,589 of record JAJHSJ010000002.1, read on the forward strand.
ATTTTCCATACACAATTTGTTTGATTAAGAAATTTAAGAAACCATGGCAGTTAGTGATGTTGAGTTCCGATTTCAATTAGAGAACGTTATAAAAGTAAAGATGTATGTAATGTGGTTGTCATGTGAGCCTGCTATGTGATATTAGGGTGCTTATAGTAGTGTGGTGTTAACTTCACTTGTTAAAGTAGTGACAACATTTATACGTTCTCTAAAGATACGAATAATATTACTCTTGTCCCTATGAGTGAAGAAAACCAACTTAAGGCTTCCCAGGATGGGAGACAACATAAGAATGTTGTTTCAAAGTTTCCATAAGATCTCTTAAATGGATTGTCACTAGCAAGTGTATGTGTTTCATGTTAGTGCACTGATTTATACACCTTGCTTTTTAATCACGTGAGTCCATGTATCATATAGTCGATTAAGGCTCTGGAAGCTGAAAATCGAAGACACAATATGATAAGAGTATAAAAAAATAAAGAACATGTAAAAAATGTGCCTTAATGAGCCTAACTCTTGACATAAAACAACACTTGAACCTCTAGATGATATTGACTTAATAGGTAAACTTTGTTGATTATCCATTAATCTTGAAAACCTAATTGGAACATGATAGAGGCTAGAAGATGTGCGAAGTTGCTATGTAATCATACGCTCGAAACAATAACTTTCGAGTGTTGCTCGATCTCATCGAGCAAACCCCGAGGGGTATTCGATGGCATTAAAGACCACTCGATGGAATCGAGTAGGTAACTCATATATGTCTAACAAGTTAATTATCTGAGTTTCTCGATGGAATTGATGAACTTTCGATGACATCGAAGGATAGGATATCATCAATGTCATTGAAGACCACTCGATGACATCGGATATCAGTGTGTAAACTGTCTGGTAATAATTCAATTGGAAATCTAAATTTTTTTAAGTCATCGAAACCCTTCTCGATGCTATCAAAATAGCCATTATCTGCCCTTTTTTTTTTTACCGTTGGAGCTCGAACTCCTTATCAATGGCATTTAGTTATTGAATATTTGTATCGATTTTTAGTGTAATATGAGCTTAGGTGATTTCATGATCATATCACTCATCCCAAGCTTTAAAATCAATGAGTTTCGAGTCATTTTCCTTGATATTAACACTATAATGAGGATTTCAACCTCTACTTTGAAGATGAGCTTGAATTCCATCAATTTTTATATACTAAACTTAACCTCTATGGGCATACCATTGTATAAACCATCTATAAGACCCAAATAGGTGAATCCCATATGAATTACAATTTCTCATTAGTTGTAGGAGATTTTACTCACTTCCCATCACCTTGATCACCTCAATGGAGCACTACATGTAAGGTGTTTCATCTTGGAGCTAAAGCATTGGCAAAGCATCGACATCACGATGGGGAAACAAATGGTGCTAATTGAAGCATGAGAGAACATCGATTAAGCAACCCAATATGATACTACAAAAGGAGCTCAATACGACAAGTAAGTTGTCAATTGTAAGGAACCGAGTACACTCATTCCTTGTATATAATTGATTGTAGAGTATGAATTGCCAAACTTGATTAGGTTTTTGTTTAGGACCTTAGTTCCTGTATAGGACTTAAATCGTAGGCTCTTGTGTAGGGCCGAATCTACCAGACATGGGTGCATACGTATTAGACTCCGTGGGAGCATTCAATATGAGTTAATGTAGGTCCTTGGATTAGGACTGAGGTAGATAGAAAACCAAGTAAAATCTCTTGTGAGAGCCTCCGATGAGAGTGTACGTTAATAGGTTTTTGTGTATGACTGATGTTCGTGACGAGCTTATGAAAACTCATATAAGGTCTCTTGCGGGAGCTGATCTTTTTGTAAAATTGTAAAAGTTAGAGGTGCATATGATTTAAAACCTCCGATAGTGAAATCTAGTATACTTATTAGTTGACTGCATCTGCCATAAGTGGAGTAAGAAAGACGAATCACAATACATGCTCGTGTTTGAGATTATTATTTGAGCACTTGTTTGATTATGCTTATGTGCTTAAATGTTTAATTATATACATGCATGATTAGATGAATGATGGGAGTTAATAGTTAGCACATCCACATACACATATGCACTATTATGTTTATAGACTAGTTGCTTAATTGACATGTCATTTATAATATATGTGATTGGACCCTCTGCTGGATTGGAAGCCTTGGAGTTCATTCATTTGCTTAACATAATTTGTATATTAGCTTAAGTAGGCAATTGAGTTTAAAAGACGTAAATTTTAAATTGGTTCATACCATTCCCCTTTAGGATATAAATTTCATTCCATAGCCCCACATAGCTTCCGTAGCACAATCGTGGTAATCCCATTACATAGCATATGAATTTTCATTTAAATGCGTTTAAAAATGATTTAATTATTATTCACATGAGAAATAGTGATTGTTAACCAGAGTATACAACAGGTAAAATGATATCAATATCAGACTGTGTTGGATATTCACAAGGACTGATGTTCATGAATATGTTTTATGAGTATTTCTTAAGTTGGAAATACGTTGTTTACTTTTTATGACATAAATGTCAATCTTCTTGATTTTTGACCAGCCAAGTTAACATGTAATATCTAAAGATTAACAGTCTTAGTTAACTTTAAACTAGACGAATCGCCTACGGTACTGACTATTTGAGATTCTTGCAACATTGGGCTTTGTGGAGCCATTATGATGTGTGTATTATATCTACAACATCCATTTGTTTTTTCTAGCACATTTTTGGGCGAGGTAGATCCAAAGCTCAAGTGGACCACCCTATAGGAAACAACGATGATAATGATGCCTACCGTTGAAACCAACAAAATACCCCACCCTAATATTGTTTTGCCATCCAACCTGTTCATAAGGTTACTCATACCTGGATGAAGGAAAAGCACAAATATCAGCTTGCTCCAAAACTTTTGTAGCCTCAAAAAAGTTTTTAATGGCCGACGTTCAATCTCCATCATTTTTTGTGTGTGATCCACTTGACCGTTGGACGTGCCTCATTTTTTTGGTTCATTCCCTAAAATGAGCTAACAAGATGGGATGTACACGTGGATATGAAACATACATCATGATGACCACCCTAATATTGTTTTGCCATCGAACCTGTTCATAAGGTTACTCATACCTAGATGAAGGAAAAGCACAAATATCAGCTTGCTCCAAAACTTTTGTAGCCTCAAAAAAGTTTTTAATGGCCGACGTTCAATCTCCATCATTTTTTGTGTGTGATCCACTTGACCATTGGACGTGCCTCATTTTTTTGGTTCATTCCCTAAAATGAGCTAGCAAGATGGGATGTACACGTGGATATAAAACATACATCATGATGTGGCCCAAAGATCCTATTAATGTGGAAATGGCCGGTTGTCAGACACCACATCCAATTGGCCTCCTTTAAACTATTACATCTCATTGGGTAGGATTGCATGCAACACCTTTAGGAGGGATTCCTATATAACAAGCTCTATGGGGCTACTATGATATATGTTGTATATCCACACCATCCATCCGATTTGCTAACTCATTTCAGGGAATAAGCTAAAAAAGGGCACATCCAGGGCTTGAGTGGACTACATTACTGTAAATATTGGAAATTGACCGTTAGGGGTTGTTTGGCAGCTTAGATTCATTGGTAATCAATATGAGTTCCAGAAAGTTTTAGCGTATTACCGTGTGTACGATATTCAACCATCGAAGTCACTAGGTGGGGCATGCAAACTCAATGGGTTACACTACATGAAATATAGAGATTTCATATTTAAAAATTTCCCACTTGTGTCGCCATTGGAGTTGTCGATCGAGCTACTCATTTCTATCTGCAGTTCAGATAAGGTTGTTAACTTTATAAATGGCTGAATTTAATATAGGACATGGTAGACCTGGCATTGTTTGGGTGCTTTCCGTGTTGCGTAAAACAAATGTAGTAGATGATTCGATCCGCGCTCCACATGAACGCCCAGGATTGTAGCATTCTTCTATGCTTGCTACAAAATGCTAGATGTATGTTATAAAGTACGTTCCTCCGTCCACTTGGAAGTCTACCCCATTTTAAAACGATTACAACCGTTGATATAATATACATTACAGTGGACCCTTATTCCTATAAAAAAGATTGTGAGATTATAAACATCTGATCAGTAGGACACAAAACAGCTGTTTAATAGCAGGTATGTCCACATCCGAAGAAAAAGAGTTTAACAATCCACACGTTGAATATATTATTACCTTAGATTTTTAATGGTTTTCCTCCATTCTCGAGACCCATCATCAAATAAACGGTTTGGATCATGGAAACATGACCCGGATCGTGCATGATCATACCTTGGAACGTGTAGCAAACCTCCTACTCCTCCCTGCTGAAATTATGCATGTGTGTGAGAGATCGGAACCGCTCATCAGGATATCCCACTACCTAGATGCCATGACTGAAAATTACGTCTGATGGGATCATCAGGTGGGCCACTTACGTACACAGTATCCGGACCGTCGGTAGGTTTCTATAAAACGTTTATTTCTTTTCACAAGTATCGGCACCAAAGATCAGAAAATGCTTTCTGGACCATGGTCTGTAGACGGTGGAGATTACATGATGGGAGTCTCCACTTTTCGGTACGTGTGGCTCGTGTGTACGTGTAAATTGCAGGGAGTTCGCTCAGAAATTTCTCGTACGTCAGAAGAGCAAGCTTCGACTCCAAGTAGAACTCGGCCTCTCTTTCTTCTCTCTTTTTATTATCAACAGAGAGTTAGGACTCCTCTTTCAAGAATCGAATTCCCAAAATACCCCTCGAAGCTAATTCCCGTCTCTGCTCTCCTTTTCTCCCTTCGTCAAAGCGAAGAAATCTAGGGTTGGGTTGTAGATCTGGAAGAGAACTAGGGTTAGGGTTAGGGTTTTGGGGAGGAATCTGCGATGGCGGTGGAAGTAGGCGAGGGAGAGGCGGAGTACGAGAGCGATCCCGAGGAGTCGGTGCTGCCGCTGGCGATGCGGCGGAGAGAGGCGAGTGACGACGAAGATGGAGATGAAGAGGAGGTGCGGAGAGAGAAGAAGCCGGTAGCAAGGGCTGGGATCGCATCGGATGAGGAATCAGATGGTCAGGGTGGAGCGCCAGGGTATGAAGATGAGGAATCTGAGATAGAAGAGGAGGAGGAGGAAGAAGAAGAAGAAGGTGAGGAAGTGGAAGAAGAAGAGGAGTTAGAAGACGAAAGAGGGGAATTTGAGGTTCCGGAGGCGGCGGTGGAGGCAGTGGCAGTGGCGGAATCCAGCGGAGAAGCAGTGGCGGCGGGTTCTCGAGGGAAGAATCAGGGAGCAGAAGAGGAGAAGAAGGAGAGCGAGCCATTTGCTGTGCCGACCGCAGGTGCTTTCTACATGCATGATGATCGGTTTAGGGATAATGGTGGTGGGCGGCACAGGTGAATTTTTCAATGTTTGAATTGTTGTTAAAGATTCCAAATTTTTTGTTTTTGTTTTTACCTTTTTTTTTTGGGGGGGTTCTTCAGTATAATTCATGTTAGTTTGCAAATAATTGCAAATTTTTGTGTTTTTTTGCTGAATTTCTGTGGAGTCCGAGGCGACTTGAAAGGAAGGAATACAGGAGAGGGAAATTTCATAATGGGGGATCTGGGCAAGGCTTGATTTGTGTTTCTAATTGTAAAATATGCTTTTGTGTTGATTTCACTTGTCCCCTTCTCTTTGGGGTTATTAGTCTTAGGCTTCATTTGGAGAAAAGACGTTCATTGGAAGTGAGGAGCGGCATTAGCCATTAGTTAGTTACTGATTGTTTCCGCATTTTTGGAATTTATACTATGAAAATCTTGGAATGATGTATTTGTCTCACCTGTTTTCAATTCTCACCTTGAGAAAGGGCAGTGGCCTAAAAGTCACCAGGATAGAAGGGTTAAATTTAAAAGCTTGTAGTGTTGGCCTTCATTGGAAATTTGAACCTATTGTTTCTAGTTCCAATTTAAGTCGTCATCTGTACACACAGTGATATGTGTTCCTTCCTTCAGGGTTAACTGTTGATATTTCATCTGTCAGTGGAATTTTGAACTTGTTTTTTCAAGTGAAAAATAGGTGACCTTCTGTGAAACATTAGCTTCATACTCACTAGCCAACAAGTAAAGTCATTAATTTCAAATGTAAAAATTTGAGTGTTGGAATGGATCTCTTCTCACATGTTGCAAATTCGTTCAAACTCGTGCTAGGTTTAGCAGTCCTAGCTCAAGCAGACTTAATGCCAAGCTGGTTCGATATGTACCTCTATTGGGGGCTGAGTTGAGCTGACTGCTCTGAGTTGAGTTTTTATATTTATTTTTACATCATGGATAATGAAGAATTTTATTTAAAGAGAAAAAGAATGAAACATGAACTGAACATCAGACCAGCACTCAGCCAATCAAAACCTGGCCAATACCCCAGGTTGATCAAGGCATGAAGCTAACTCATTTCTTTGTATTTGCTCCACAGCGCTGACTGCTGAGGGAGTCCCTGTTTACCCCATTGTTTGCAAGGATATCCGCCCTTTAGATTTGAGTTGGCTGAGTTGGTTCAGTCAGAAACTGCACTTTATAGTGTTTTTCATTTGCATGAAAATACTGTAATACAACTATTCTAATTGCTCTTATAAATGATCCTCTTTAATGCTACCACGTGTTCACTTGCTGGTGCTGTAATTTGACTTCATATAATGCTCTGATCGTTGTTTATTTATTTAAACATTTTTGTTTTATTTTGTTAAGGCGCACTCCTGGTGGACGGAAATTGTGGGAGTCCAAAGATAATCGGGAATGGGTGCATGATAGATTTGAAGAGATGAATTTGCAAGATGCTGGTTATGACGAGGTTACTATATCAAAACATTTATGTTTGCATTTTATTCCTCTCTGTTAAGGGCAGGGAAACAAGAATGCATCGCATAGAAGTAATGATTGTGTTTGGAAATCACGTGCACATTTGTCTGAAACTACATTCTACCTTTTATAATTCTCAGGAGAGGAGGAATTCTAAAGGTCATTTTAGAGGACGTGGTAAATACAGAGGTCATGATCGTGGATATGTAAGAGGAAACAGGTCTAGAGTTTATGATGATGGTAACAATCAAAACCGTAATTTCAAGAGCGTAAGGGGGAGAGGGCCTAGGAGATATGAACCTTCTTGGAAGAACAATAGTGTGATGTCTGTTACTCAAAATAAGCAGTAAGCAATTTTATTTTATTTTTTTGTTCCATTTCCGTTATTTAAATTGAAAATTTTTGCCTGTCCATAACATCTGAATCATGCTATCGTCACTGCGTTGCTTGTGCAGGTCTGGAAAAATACTTGATAACCCATCAAATGCTAGTTCAGGGAGGGCACCTGCTCATAGCTCAAATTCACAACCTGACTCGTTTTTCCCTCGGAAGCATGTTTTTGCCTCAAGCTTAAGCTCTGCCTCTCCTCCATTTTATCCCTCTGGGTCTTCCAATCAAGACATTTCTGTAACACAGAAGAGGGATGCACAAACTGGAGGAACCAATAGGAACGTTCATTCTTCTGCGCCAATAGAGGAGAATTTCTCCACGTCCCACTCCAGTACATTGCTGCGAGGGAAAAATGTTGTTAATCCTACTGGCCAGGATAGGCCTTATATGGCTGATTCTACTCGCCCAGTTGGTGGGAAACCATTGAACAATTTGCAATTGCAGTCTTCTGGATCGTCTTCCCCAGTCAACACAACACAATCTCCTCAGTCCAGGATTCAGGGGAGGGGTCTAACTATCTCAGCACAACTTAATCATCAGCCTTCGTCATCTCCTAACCAAGTCACCAGAGGTTTTGGACAAACACAGCTCCCTGTTGTCCATCAAAGGGCAGTTCAAAATGCCATTCAACCTGCTTTACGCGCTTCTCCTCAGCAGTTGGGTCAGCATGCTGTCGGTGGGACTCAGGCCTCCTCGCCACCTCAAGCTCCGTCAATCAATTCATCCGATGTTGGAGAGATAGAATCTCCACCAGGTTCAAGTAAATCTAAGACTGCTTTGGTTGGAAAGGGGAAAGCCAGCATTCAGGGAAGTGGAAGGGGCTCTTTTTTGTACAGTGGAGCCCAAGTTATTGGAGCTACTGGGGCCATGGGTGTTGCTCACGGTGATCAAAACTTTCCTGGCACTCCGGCACTACTGCCAGGTAAGGCTTCAGTGAGCTTGTCCCAATTAGCACCATAAGGTTCCAGCATTCATGAATTTGCTCAGGGTCTTGTTATCAACTCTGGCTTTATTGTCAAGTACTGGGCACTCACATTGAAAAGTTGATCGGCTATTGAATGTTGTGCCCTTTTTATACTTTTGTTTTTGGGTCGACCTTGAATGCCATTTTTCCATGGTATAGGCCATAACAATTTCTTGATGTAGTTTGTTCAGGATTCTTGCAGTTCATCCTGTTTAATCTTCAACTTCATAGAAGCTAATTATTCTGGTTCTGCAATTATATATAGAAATGATCATTCTGCACCAACAAAATGTTGAGAGAGCTTTACTCTGTTACATGTTCAATAATTTTTTTAGTAGACATTTTCTTATGCTGTGTTTACAATTTCATTTAAGTTTATAGTTGATATTCTTATGTTCTATTTCCATTTATGCAGTTATGCAATTTGGGGGTCAGCATAATGGTGGTCTTGGTGTTCCTGCTGTTGGCATGGCACTTCCTGGATATGTTGCCCAACCACAGCTTGGCTTTGGAAATTCTGAGATGACATGGTACATAGTTTGCTTATCAGTTTTTGCTATTTCCTGATGATTTTTCCCATTAGATGACATGATACATAGTTTGCTTATTAGCAACTGTTACTTCCTGATGATCATTTTCCTTTAGTTCATTGAGTTTCTTTTATTCAAGGGGAAGATGACCATATTTGGTGCATTATGTTTTCTAAGTTAAAGTTCTATATAGGACCATTACTAGAGTGGTGACATGGCTTCTTTAGTTAAAGTTTAAAAACCTACTGTGAAGTATCTGTTTGAGCTTTCAACCACCCCCATTAATGAAGATAGTGTTACAAGACTTGGGTTATTCATGCAAGGGTTTATTTACGAGGTAAACAAGCTGATTGGAATGGTACTATGGTAGATGATTCTGTTCCTTTGTTTACTGGTGCAATTGGCACACCAGATTGCTAAAAACTGGAACTTTTGACCGTCGATTCTAGGTGATGGAATTCAAAGGTCAGTTTTTTTTTTTTTTTTTTGAGAGAGAGAACTGCAAATTTCATTAGGCTCAAACGAGCAGAAACAGAAAGCTAAAAACAAAAGAGAGGGTACGCTGAGATAGCCGGCCACACTCCTTAGCAAAAAAAGGAAAAATTACTTGGGGAAAGGTTTACTACATTAGAAGCCCACTCGAAAATAAGATGATGAACCCTTCTAACAACAACCTCTACTGGATTCGAAATATCACGGAAACATATGTTGTTCTTTTCTTCCCAAATAGCCCACCAAACAGTGAGAAGAGGCATTCTCCGTACCACTATAATTTCCTTACCCAATGCCACTCCATGCCAGGCAGCAAGCATTTAATTCGTGGAACACGGAAAAGACCACATCATCTGAAAGGAAGAAAATAGGGCTGACCAAACCTTTTGAAAGAACAAGCAATGGATGAATAGATGGTCAATCGTTTCTTCATTAGCCATGCAACAGAGAAAAATGTTGGGGAGAATCATTCCTCTCTTCCTAAGATTGTCCACCGTTAGGACTTTCTTTCTTCCATCTAGCCACCCAAACACCGAAAACTTCGGAGGAACTTTATACTTCCACACCCTTCCTATCATTGCATCTACCACACACGCAGACTTCCACACCCTTCCTATCATTGCATCAAAGGTCGTTTCGAATTAAAATCTAGAAAGAGTCCAGATTTGAGGATCTATTGGAATGAGCCCATAGCTCAGTGGTAGACAGCATGTGTTCCAACACTGAGGTCTCTGATTCAGGCCCAACTTACCTATCAAAAAATTAAAATCAGTCACAAGTATGAGATGATGTAAAGGAGACCTACCAACACATGCTTAGATCAAGGCACCATGTGGCAACGAGCAACCCTTGCTAAGAAAGTAAGTTTGTTCTCAAAACATTTTTCATCGCATAAAAGTCTACAGAATCACACGTCCAAAGAGAGCCTTCTATAGGCTTGAAACAAAAAGAAAAACCCTAATGATAAAGGAGATGTCCAAAATGCCCTTAGATGCTACTCTCTGATAGCCCTTAAGCATGGGTATTTTTACTGTTCTCGTTATTTTAAAGCAAAAATGAGCTATTCTCTCATATGCCTATGTCCTCGTGGAGCCTGTGTGTGCCCATGTGGGACTGGTGTGTGATCAGGTGGGGTCTGTGTGGGACTGAAGATCTACTTTCGTTTTTTAGTCTTTCATTGATTTATTTGAGGCGAGTAAAAAAGGTGCTAGTACTGACACGATGAGCTATTGAGTGTTGATGCAATTTTTGAACAACGTCCAATTACGTGATCAGAAATGAAGGGCCCGAGTCCTGAAGCTGGAATTTTAGTTGGGAAGCGATCATCTTTCTATGGATGTGTGATATTCAAGGAACCACTGATTGCCTCACAAGCTATATATTCTTTGTTCTATAAAAATTTCATTTCTTCTAGCGATTGCTACTTTGCTGCTGTGGCATGCTCTTTTTTTTTTTTTTTTTTCTCTCTTTTTCCTTGCATCATCTGTATGCCGTGTAAATGGGATAATGATGGTCAACATTTTTTGCTCAATCTTCAGGGTGCCGGTCTTGGCGGGAGCTGCTGCAGCTGGAGCTCTGGGGGCAACCTATTGTTCACCTTATATTGCTGTTGATGGTGGTTACTACGGTCGCCCATCAGGACAAACATCTTTGAGTGGCTCTAAGTAAGCCGAGTTCTATCACTATTTTGATTAATTTCTGCAATGTACTTTTGTGTGCTTGGGTTGCATCCGACAGTGTTTTGAATAGCACCCGTAGCATAGCATAGCTATGACGCTATGTAGCATTAGCAAATGGTGTAAATCCCCCGTAGCATACGCTATAAGGGTCGTAGTATATGCGTAGCGTATGTAGTGTACACTATGCCTTTTTATTATTATTATAAATAAACGGTAATTATGTTTTGCATTAAAAAAAAAAAGGTAATTATATTTTGTATTTTGCGTATGTAGTGTATTCTCAACTTGTAGAATTTTAATTTCTTTTCGTACTTGTGACTTGTGGTTCTAATTATAGTTTGCCTAAAAGGTAGTTGATGTGATAATAATTTGATTTGGTTTGTGCATTTGAATTGGCTTTTGACAAATGATGATTAATAACTTGTTTGAACATGCTTGTACTTGAAAAAATAAATCATCTTTTAGGCATATATATATATTGTTTTTTTTTTCTTCTTACTATTTATCATATTTTTTCTATTTTTAAATTAAAAAGTAGAAGTATCGTGTAGCTTACACTACATGCTATGCTACTTACGCTACATGCTACAAAGGCCTAAACGCTACGCAACACACTACTGCTATTTAAAACATTGCATCCGAAAGTTTGTTGGTTAGCCCACCTGGCATTGGCCATTTTGGGGTGATCTTGGACACTGTGGGCAACATGTCTCTTTCCGGAAACATTTTCATTATGGTGGTTATGCTGCTTGATGGATATTGTTGGTTAGGCATATTTGCCTATCCAAGGAATGTCTACCATGACATCTGAAGGTCTGTTGGTGAGCCCACCAGGCATGGACCAATCTGGGGTGCATGGTCTCAACTGGATGGTTATCAATTTCAATTTCATTTTCAATTTGAGAACTGGTCAGGTACAGCTGTAAATACGCTTGCTTGTTGTCCAACTCTTGCCAACATGCCATCTCTGTAGGACATCTGTACCACGCAAATCGTAGGCCCCTTTATGAAGATCACTGGGCACAAAAATTAGGGAAGTCCGTTCATTAGGTGGATGATAACTGGGTTTTGAATCCAATTTTCAGTTTTCCATTGACTCCTCCAATGGCATGGCCCACCTGATGCGGATCAGCATGATTTTTGTGCCAGGTGATCTTCATGGTGGGACCTGCTCTTTGCGAGTATGAACTTCCTACAAATGTGGTATGTTGGCTGGAAATACCTTGTTGGACAAAAAGTTGGCGTGCTTCTTTATCTACCTGATTAAATTCTTTTTGATTTATGGAATAAAAGCAAAAGAGTAAAAAATAATACGTATCTCATTTCTCTTTCTTTATCACATGTCTTTTGGTAACTTCATCTTCAGACACGATGTATCCTACATTGCTATGGCGTCTTATAGCCTGTAGCTCACACGGTTGTGGGCCTTCATCGGTGCATCCTGACATGGAATTGATATTCTGTTGGTAGAGTTGGCACATGCATGATTTTGATGCAAATCATTGAAGAATTCTGAAGCAGTGTTTTCCCTAGCGCTTGCAGCATACGCTACGTAGCGTAAGCTACGGAGCATGTAGCGTAGTGTGCTACCGAAAATCTCCTTTTTAAAAAAGTTTTCTTCTATGCTAGTTCAACACCTATTTTAAAATGATGGGGACTCATCCCCCATCACTCGTGGCACTACATTGGATCAATCTATTCTGGACCATCTAAATTGTGGTCCATATCATGGATAGAGCACTTAGATCAATCCAAACCATCCAAATTGTGGTCCATATTGTGAATTTGTGATGTTTCAATAAAAAAAGAGGTCACACTTAAAGATGTTTGAAGGCAAAGAGACAAGATTTTACATGGAAATATGTAGTTGACGATCGAGATTCACAGTAAAAAAACTCATAGGAATTATGCATTTTGTAAAATTTATCATAATTTTCTATTATTTTAATTAAAAAATATTTAGTATCATGTAGCTTATGCTATACGCTATGTAGCCCTCTGCATGTTATAGGGCCAAACGCTATGCTATATGCTACGCGCTGTTTAAAACACTGTTATGAAGTGATCTTGTCGCGAAGCCTTTTGTACCAAGAACTTGCACGAGCCTTCTATTGAGGCGTTGCTCCTGCTTCGAATCATGCTTCGGATTGTGTTCCTGCTTAGTAGTTACGTTCGCTTGCTAACATTTCGAAACAAATGGTTCCCTGCTCCTGCACCCGAATATGTTGCTACTTCCCTTCATACTGCTTCCAACTATAGGCCAGATAGTGTAGTAGAAAATTCATCTCATTATGAAATGTGTTACATCCCTGTAGAAACTGGAATTTTAATATTCCCATGCCTGACCCATGAGTGCTGATCAGAAGCTTTTCTTTCATTGCAATTGCTTCATCTAGATTCCTTCATTTCCAGTTCATGGCTGTTTTGAATAATTCTATTGTTGTGGGAAGAGCAGTGTTTTAAATAGCATGTCCCATGTAGCATAAGTTACGTTGCATGTAGTGTAAGCTACATGATACTTTCATTTTTAATTCAAATAGTAGGAAAGATATGGTAAATAATAAAAAGAGAATAAAAATGGGAAAAAATAAAATAAAGGTCTAGAGAAAATAGCCATGGAGGAAAAAAGTTAGGCGTATCCAACCATCACATAGGCCATGGCATGAAAAACAATGCAAAACCACTCAAAAACCACCACTGAAGTGTGGTGGCTCACATGGACTGGGCAGGTTGGATGGCATGCCCTACACACCACAGTAGGCCCCACACAACAAATGATTGTATTGCAAGCTTATTCTATGATGTTGATCTGACCTCCCAAAAGGAGGAAAAAAAATGAAAAAAAAGGCAAAAAATACCCTAAATCTGCATCCAAAAATGAAATAAAATTCATAACTAAAGATTTAAGGGGAAGAAGAACTTGAGCTCCAACCGTACGAACGTTGAAAGGGGGAAAATCTATCTTTGCCTTTGTTTGGGCTCCAATGCTCAAAATTTAGCCAAGAGATATTCTTCCGGGGCCATTTGATTCTCTAAATTTTTCTCTTCAATCATTATGTGGCTTGAGAGAACTGAAAGAGGGCTTTGAATGATGGAATAGGATTTCACTTCAGTGAGAGAGGGAATATTGCTTTTGAAAGAGGGAAATCGAAAAGTCTTTGCTTTTGTGTTGGCATCCCGTTTTAGTTTTACACCATTCAAAACTGGTAACTCTTCAACCATACACTTGGCGGAGCATGTATGATTCTAGAGATATGTTCCATCCCCAGTTTGGATGGTCTAAGATAGCTGGTACATCAATGCCACATGTGAGGAGAACGAGTCACCACCAATTTTCAAATTGTGCTTAGCTAACGTAAAACTTTTTAAGTTTTAAGCTTAAAATGCACTCGCACAATAGCGCACGCTTCCTACGCTAAATGCTACATAGTGTACACCAAGCCTAAAATAGTGTACGCTATGTGGGAGTCACACTATTTTGGTGTGCTGTGTAGTGTTGTAGCTACGCTACGCCATCTAGGTATGCTACTGCTACACTACATGCACTATTTAAAACATTGGGGAAGCGTGCACAACATGCAGGATTGGATGCTTTTCATATTGTAATGTTAGCATGCTTTCAGTGATTTGGTTCCTGTGAATTTTCTAATTTCAATGTTTTTAAAGAATCTCATCTTTGATTCCTGTGTCACAGAGAAGCAAGCACTAACAAACCTAATAACGTGTCGAAGCCTCCACAAAGACCTGGTAAAGCATTTGATGTTGCCTTCTTTGATGGGTTGTACATTCATTGATCTGACATTTTGACTTGCACCTGTCTGTCATTTATTGGTTCCTGTGCATTATATTATATTTTAACTGAATTGGTTCTTGATCTCCTTTTCTTCAGAGCTTGTAAATGATGAATTTGGTCAAAGGCAAAACAAGCCTCGCAGGCAAGTAGTTATTCTTGATCAGTTTTTTTTTTTTTGAAAGATAGGTATTCTTGATCAGTTCAAAATTAAGTAGAGCTAATTTTAACAACAGATCTCCACTCAATTGATTTCATCACCGTCATCATCTTCTTCTTTTTAATAAATAGATTTGCAGCTTGTTGATAATACTGTTTTTTGCTATGCGTTTATATATTATTGCTTTTATTTGTTTACCAGAATTGCTGCTTTTGCAGATACTCGGAGATGAACTTTGGCCCGTGAAAGTACATACATAAGATTGAGTGGTATTTGAATAAGCAGCTAAAGGTGAGTTTCCAAAATTTCAGCCATTTTGCTATCCTGCTTGATTTAGCTATCGCTTTTTCTCAGTTATGTTTGTGTTTAAGGAGGCAGGCCTACTTCCCCAGCCCTTTGTGATCACAGCTTTTGTTCTGGAGCACTCTGGGCAGCTTATATCCAAAGATATGCTAGGTACATGTTTTTATTTACAACTAGGAATTCTCCTCCTGATATGTTCTTTTTATGGATCTTAATCAACCTATGTAATGGACTATTAGATAACCCTTGATTGTAATCAACCTATGTAATAGTCTATTACAATGTGCCTGTCGGAATTTTATGCTCTCATTGTCATTGCTGGTCCCCAACCTGGTAAAGGAGGGTTGCATCAAGTTTGCATCCAGTGTCGAACTTATGCCAAAACTTCCAACACGAATCCGAACAATATGACATTCTAAACTCATGCTAGGGTGTTCTTTGTAAGCGATGCACTACATCAGAACCTGAGTGTAGTTAGAAATGGGCAAGGGTCGGTTACGGCTTCCCCCAGAAGCCTCATGCTGAACAATGCCCAGTTGCTATGAGAAATAGGCAAGGCTTCCTGTGCCATTCTTGACTCATGCGAATAAATAAGCTAGTCCAGGAGAATAGGATTAGTCTTGCTACATAGAATATAGGAACATTGATAGGAAAGAGTATGGAGTTAGGAGATGTGATGAAACCAAGGAGAGTTAACATAGCTTGCCTTCATGAGATAGTGGAAAGCGGGCAAAACTAGAGAAATTGATGGATATAAGCTTCGGTATATAGGAAAAAGACAATAACAGAAATGGGGTAGGGATAATGGTATTTAAAGGATAAAGTTGTAGATGTTAGGCAAAACTAGAGAAATTGATGGATATAAGCTTTGGTATATAGGAAAGGACAATAACAGAAATGGGGTAGGGATAATGGTAGATGTGCTTCAAAGGGTGGGGGGTCTAATCGAGATGTCCTATGGAGCTCGTGTTCTTGACTTTTTGCAATTTTTAGGGGCAGAGCAACTCAAAATCAGCAAGAAATGCAATTAACGAAGGCTAAAAAGTCCCCAAAGGGATGGTGGAGGGAACTTCTTAGCCTCGACTGTTCTATCAACTACAACTCAGCAAGTGAAGTTAATGGAGGGAAAAGGGGAAGAATAGGCAGAGCAAGTGTTCAATGATTATTTTGTCTCTCAACACCAAGGGTTTGGGCTGCAAGTTTAAAAGGTCCCAAATGAAGAAGATTTCCAAAAAGTCCAAGGCAGAGATAATCACCATCCAGGAAACCAAGATGCAGGCTATAGATAGAGGTATGCTTGATTCTTTATGATGGGTCAAGAATAAGGGTGGGATTCCATCGACGCTGCTAGTTCTGCGGCTAGCTTGGAATGAAGATTTGGGGTCCATTTCTGTTTCTATTTTGCTGCAGGAAATCACCTCTGGTGCACAGTGGATTTTTACTGCTGTCTATGGCTCTTGCTGGAGTTCCTTAAGGAATCAGTTCTGGACTGAATTGGATTGATCAGGCAACAATGGATTTTTTCGTGGTGTGTTGGGGTAGCCTTTAATGTCGTCTGCTTTGTGCACGAGAAATCTAATGAGAGTCGTGTCAACAACAGCGTGAAGAGATTTTTTTGAGTGGGTGGCACAGCACGATATGGTGGATCTTCCATTACTAGGTGCTCAGTTTACTGGACTAATGGACAACATAACACCATCATGTCAAGATTAGACAAATTTTTTGTGTCTCCCAACTGGATCGAGAAATTCCCTTTAGTGTGTCGACGAGGGATGCAATAGCCTTATTAGATCGTTGTCTGATTGTACTTGAAGTGCCTGCGGACAACTGGGGCCCCAAACCTTTCAGATTCAAGTTGGCTTGGGTTGGTGTTGAAGGGTTTAAAGATCTGATCGCTGATTGGTGAAACTCTCTAAATGTCGAAGGATATGGAGGGTTTCGTTTATGCAGAAAGCTCAAAATGCTGAAAGAGAGAATTAAGATTTGGAAAAAGGAAGTCCTTGGGTCCAGTGAGGCTGAATTTGATGAAATGGCCTCGGAGATTCATGAGCTGGACCTCCGGGAGGAATCTGGTGCTTTATTAGAGGATGATAAAGAAAAAAAGGGCCACATTGCTTCACAAGTACGATGATCGGTCCAAGGAAGAGGAAATCAAGTGGTGGCAACGCTCAAGAGTGGTGTGGCTAAAGGAAGGAGACAAAAACACCCATTTCTTTCATAGTATTGCGAGTGCACGGGCAAGAAGCAATCGTAACAACTCTTTGATTGTTAACAGTGAAATAACTTCAGATAAAGGAAAGACTTGCGATGCCACAGTTTCCTTTTATAAAAACCTGCTATCCACCAACCACTAGAACAAGCCACATCTTGATTAATTTCTTTTCAAAGGGTAACAGAGGAAGATGCTACTTCCCTTGAGGCACAATTTGCAATCGAAGAGGTGAAGGCTGCGATTGAAAGCTCCAGGCCCCGAGGGGCTCCGTATCGCTTTCTTTCAGATCTTTTGGCGCATGCTAGAAAAGGATGTTATGGAATTTTTGATAGAGTTCGCTGAGCGTAGCAGGCTCTCAATGGACATTGGGGCTTTCTGTCATTAGCCCTTATGGCCTTATCCCTAAGCTTGAAAGAGTAGAACAATTGAAATATTTCTTCCCTATGAGCCTGATAGGGGGCCTGTACAAGATTCCTGCAGAAACTCTTGCTCTATGACTTCGGGATGTGCTGTCTAAAGTTGTTGCCGACAATCAGGGGCCTTCGTTATGGGAAGACAGATTCTGGACATGGGTCTTATAGATCATGAATGTATCGACTCCAGATATAGAGAGAAGAAAAGTGGATTGGTGTGCAAGCTCGATCTTCAAAAGGCCTACAATCACGTCAAGTGGGACTTCTTAGATGATACGTTGGACAGGGTGGGGTGTGGCTAGAATTGGAAGAATTGGATGCAATCATGTGTGCAATCGGCTACCTTCTCTATTCTGGTTAATGAATTGCCAAAGGGGTTCTTCAAGGCATCAAGGGTCTAAGGCAAGGTGATCCCCTCTCTCCCTATCTATTTGTGATAGTCGGTGAGGCTCTTAGCAGGATGTTGTCCAAGGGGGAGGAGAACAACATAGCAGCTTCAAAGTATCTGTTGATGGCCCTTTAGTTAGCCATATTTAATATGCGGTTGACACGATACTGTTTTGCAATGTGGATGAGACTTTGGTGGGCAACCTCTATAAAATCATTATTTGTTTTGAAGTGGTCTCCAGGCTTAGGGTAAATGTGGCAAAAAGTGAAATGTTGGGGATCCATGTATCAAGTTTTTGGTTGTAAGATGAGCTCGTTTCCCTCTATGTATCTTGGTCTTCCTCTTTGCTTAGGAAGGCCTGCAACTCATGGCATAGGGTGATTGAGAGAATCAAAAGGAAGCTAGTCAATTATAAATGCCATTATTTATCTTTGGGAGGGAGGCTAACTCTCCTCAAAACAACGTTTTCAAATATGCCGGTATATTTTCTCTCTCTTTTTTAAGTGCCCCGGTTCAGTGCCAAAGTGGCTAGGAAAGTTGAGGGATTTTTTTATGGAAAGGCTCTCATGATAGTTGGATATTTCATCTTCTGAAATGGGAGGAACATGGTACTTTGTGGGAAATGGCACTAGAAGATCGGTTTTGAATCGGGAGGCCTTTGGAGGGAGATCATTGTAAACAAATATGGGGTTCAAGAGGGAGCGTGGTTCATTAAGCAGTCATGTCTTTACTGTGCCTCTAGCATATGGAAAGCTATTGTGTCGACGAAACACTTAGTAAGGACATGAATATCATTCGCTATTGGTCAAGGGGACTGGACTCATTTCTGGGTGGATATCTGGTGTGGCGACTAGGCTTTCCAAAATACTTTTTGGTGACGGTTTTATAGTCTGGTGTCTTCCTTGCCGTAGAAGCTTATTTGATGATGAGACAATAGAGTTCACAGGTTTGCTGGACTTCCTCAAGAGCATGTTGCGCCTTCTCCCCTTGAGGAGGACTTGGTGATTTGGAAAAGGGCATAGCTCTGGAAATTTATAGTGGCTTCTTTCGTCAGTTTCATTTTTGATTCAAGCAATTCCCAAGGCCCTTCCCATCTGTATCTCCATTGGCGCTAGTG
Organism: Magnolia officinalis; assembly: GCA_021015155.1. NCBI lineage: Eukaryota > Viridiplantae > Streptophyta > Magnoliopsida > Magnoliales > Magnoliaceae > Magnolia > Magnolia officinalis. Next base: position 94,970,893 of record JAJHSJ010000002.1, read on the forward strand.
TTTCAAATATTAATACTATCGGCCGATATTATCGGTATCGCACCACTGCGAGACGATATACTCGCGATAACCTCCGGAAGATACCAAAAAATCCCAAATCCAGATATCGGCCGATATTATCGTCGATATCGCACGATATATCAACGATATCGCACCATTTCTTCTCCATTATTGTCGGACATCAACGCATGGACAGTCACAGGGAGATTGGAGGGGACTCACGAGTCCCACTGTAGCTAACTACCCACACACCATAAAAATCGGATCCGAGCAATGGAGAATAAAAAAAAAATGAATTAGAAAAAAAAGAAGAAAGAAATCGGAGGGTACCTGGCTGTAGCAGTGATCGGAGGTGGGCCATTCGACGGGTAAGTGCGATTTTCTTCCCATTTTTTTCATCTTCCCTCTTTCTCAGAGATTCCGGCGAGGAATCAGGCCGGATCGACGAACCGTTCCTTGCGGAACGAGATTTGAGGGGACGAACTGGATCGGACTGCGTGGATGGAGCCATGGAGGTGAAAATGAAGAGGGAAAGTGAAAAGAGGGGCGGATGGGGAAATCGGGTTGCGTACTGAGTCACTCAGTGCGCTCTTATCGTATTGAGTAAACTTTGTAGGGCCCACTGTTTAGTATATAGTTCATCCACGCCGTCCATCCGTTTTTCCAGTTCATTTTAGGGGTTGAGCCCAAAAATAAAGTATATCAAAATCTCAAGTAGACCATACCAAAGGAAACAGTGGAAGTATTGATTTCCACCGTTGAAATATTTATAAGGCCCCCAATGATGTTTATTTGTCATCCAAACTGTTCATAATATCACAAAAGACATGGATGAATTGAAAAACAAATATCATCTTGATCTAAAACTTCTGTGGGCCCCCAAGAACTTTTCAACGGTAGACTTCAATTCAAACTGTTTCAAGTGGTGTGGTCCACTTGAGCTTTGGATATGATTAATTTTTCTTTCAAATGCCCTGAAATTATATGATAAAATGGATGGACGGATTTGATAAAATTCATGAATGACAGTGGGCACCACAGAGTTTACTCGGTACACAGTGCGCAATCCGCTTCGGCGGATGGAAATCGGATTGCGTACTAGTTACTCAGTACGCTTTTATCGTACTGAGTAAACTCAGTTGGGTCCACCTTGAATGTATGTGGTTTATCCAATCCGTCCATAAGTTTTTTCACATAATTTTATACGTTGAACCTAAAATTGAAGCATGTACACAACCCAAGTGAACCATACCACTGGAAACAGTGGGAATAGTGATTTCAACCATTGAAATCTTTCTAGTGCCCAAAGTGATATTTATTTCTCATCCACCATGTTCATAAGATAAAAAAGACTTGGACGAAGTGAAATAAAAAATATCAGCTTGATCCAAAACTTCGGTGGCCTCTAGAAATTTTCAATGGTAGACACTCATTTCACACTATTTCCTATGGTGTGGTCTATTTGATCTTTGGATATAATTTTTTTTTTTTTTTTTGGTATATGGAACTGAAATTAACTTTTAAAATGGATGGACGTTGTGGATCAAATAGATAAATCACAGTGGATCCCACAGAGTTTACTCAGTACGCTTAGCATACTGAGTTACTCAGTACGCAATCCGCTTCCTCGCCGATGGGGTAAATGCTTTCCACCATTGAAACCTTTCTCCACTAATTTCTATGGTGGGGTCCACTCGAGCTCTGGATCTGACCCATTTTTTGGCTCATGCTATAAAATGATCTCTTCAAATGTATGGACGGTGTAGATATAAAAAATACATCATGGTGGGACCCACATAACTTGGTGACATCTCGTGCCCCCGTCACTGACGGGCATTCACGTTATATTGCGTACTCAGTACGCTCTTATCTTAATGAGTAAACTCTTTTGGGCCCACTGTGATTACACGTGGTTTATCCACGCCGTCCATTCGTTTTTACTGATCATTTTAGGCGTTGAGCCCTAAATTGAACCATATCCACAACTAAAGTGGACCACATTACAGGAAACAGTGTTGAATGAACATTGACCATTAAAAACGTTGTGGGAGCCATAAAAGCTTTTAAACAACCTGATATTTATTTTTTCCCTTCATCTGGGTCTTTAGGACCCAATCAACAGATTGGATGTCAAATAAACAGTACAGTGGGCCTTAGGAGGATTTTAATGGTGGATATCCAATCATTATTATTTTCCTTTGGTGTGGTCCACCTTCGATTTACATCCCTATGAGTTATTGTATCAATCCCTAAAATGATCCGTAGAAATGGATGAACGGAATGGATGAAACAAATACATTATGGTGGAGCCCACAAAGCACTGACCACCAGCCATGAGGCCGGTGTTAGGGGGAGTAGCCAATCCGTCTCCCCGTGCACGATACTGACGGGTTGCATAGCCCGACTACCTACTGAAGTGACGCACCAAGTTCTGTGGGGCCCACCATGATATATGTGTTGTATCTACACCGTCCATACATTTGGGTATATCATTTTAAGGCATGAGACAGAGAATGAGTCAGATCCACTGTTTTTTGGGCCTTAGAAAATTTTAATGGTGGGCGTCACTCTCTCCACTGTGTTCTATGGTGGGGTCCATTTTAGCCTTGGATTTGACTCATTCTTTGGCTCCTGTCCTAAATTGATATCTTCAAATGAATGAACGGTGCAGATACAACAAATATATCATGGCGGATCCCACAGAACTTGGTCACGTCACTTTTGTAGGGGCCAGAGTCTAGCTCTGTCTCAACACGTCAGCAGCTAATCCGCCTTCCACACGCAACCTGCCAAAGGTGAAAGCCACATACGTGTCGTGCAAGGACGAGCGCATACGCGCCTCGAGCTCTGAGTCGTATGAACGGTTCAAATGAGATCAAACTTACATGGCCCACTGTAACGTTTATTTTCCATCTAATCCGTTAATAAATTAATAATATTAACAATACATGAATAAAGTGAAAAAACAAATTTCATATTTTAACGAGTTTCTTCGTGAATTTTAAAGTGAAAAAACAATACGTTGTGAGGCCCACCTGAGTTTCTTTTATCAGGATGAGTTTTGTACATTCTTTTTATTTTAGTGATTTACACCTGATTAACGGCTTTGATTGAAGGTCCACATCATGGTGGCCCCTAATTACTAACTTATTGTTGGCATCAAATCTCATTGTTCCATGTGGATCTATATGATTTTAACTCTATCCAATTTCAATGGATAGATAAAATATTATTTTACAAATAAAATATGTTGGGAGGAAGAGGAGGGAGACAACCTGATATAGGGTGGACGTACGGTCGGCCCATTCCCGATAATCGATTTGGGAGTATTTGTAACTTATGTGGCCATGTATCGAGGAGTGGTGGGGTAACCCGCTTAAAAGAGCATTTAGCAGGAGGGTATCGCAATGTTGTGGATTGCCCTAAGTGCCTACAGGATGTGCGAGAACAGATGAAGACCATATTGAAAAAAATGCGAAGTCAAAAGATGAACGACATGTGCGGGAGAGAGATTAGGGAGGAGTAGGGGCGGCCACCATATGCAGGTGAGGATGATGTAGTGGATCTCGATAATGATGATGATCCCGAATACAGACGCGCAATTCAAGAGTCCATACGAGATCAGTGGGAGAGGGATCAGAATAGGAGGTGGGACATAAGTAGGCCTTGATTTGAGGGGTCTATTCATGAGCGTGGTGGGGGGAGTGGAGAGTGTTAGGGGTGGATAGTAGGCGGGGAGGAATATGGGGCATGGGCAAGAGTAGTAGCATGCGGGTGCCAGATCTACCTTTAGATTCGAGGATGTACAAAGAGGCAGGAGAGACACAAAAGAAAATAAAGGAGATGTTTAGTGGAGGGGATGTGGGGAAAAAAGTTTGAAAATTTATAGCAATTTTTTTTTTTTTTTTTTTTTATATATACGACCAAATCCCCGCAAATGCCGCAGCAAGCACGCACTTCAAAAATATGACAAGTGAAGTGCAGCGTGGGGGTGAGGGTGTGCAGCCGCCCACACCCGTACAGATCATGGGGAAATACTTCGATGATGAACATGCAGAAATGAAGACATACGTTGATTCGTATCGGCAGTCATGGGAGATGTACAGCTGTACCATCATGTGTGACGATTGGACTGGACCGACGAAGATGTCGATTATAAATTTTATGGTCTATTCCAGGGGACGGACAGTGTTCCTAAAGAGTATATGCGAGTAGTAAGATCAAGGATTCTAACTACATTTACAAACTAATGCATAATGTCATGCAAGATGTTGGGAGGAAAAATATTGTGCAGTTTGTTACGGATAATGGGAGTGCATTTGTTAATGCGGGGAAGGATATTCAGAGCAAGTATCATATGTATTGGATCCCCTGCACAACCCATTGCATCGATCTCATGCTGGAGGGTATCGGGGATAGGCCGTCGGTGAAGACTGTAATTACTGATGCATGGCTCATCACAAACTTTGTATACAACCACAGCTGGTTATTAGCCGCAATGTGCGAGAGGTGTAGTGGGGATATAGTGCGCCCCGGAGCGACGCGGTTCGCCACAAATTATATCGCCTTAAGTAGCCTTCTCAAACACAAGCAGGGGTTACGAGAGCTTTTCACCTCTCAGGATTACGTAAAATGGAAAAAGAGGTTGACGAAAGTAACCTATAGAATTGAGGAGCTGGTGCTGGGAAATTCATTTTGGGATAAAGTGCGTGGTGTTGTGGGTATTCTAGAGCCCATTTATGTGGTGTTGAGGATGGTGGACAATGAGATAAATCCGTTGATGGGGTCGCTGTATCCGTCTATACAGCTGATGAAAGAGGCCATCATGGTTAAAGCTCCCAATGCATATAAGTGGGTGCATGCAATAATACACGACCGTTGGGAAAGGACGCTTTCTCACCCACTGCATCAGGCTGGTAAGTATCTATATGGATTTTTTTTTTCCATATGCAATAATAAACGAGGGTTGTACTGATGTGTATATGTTGGTTTTCAGCGTATTTCCTGAATCCCAAATACCACTACAGCCGGAACCTCTTCGAAGATAATTCATTAAAGAGGGCTGTGCATGAGGTGTACGATCACTTATTCCCCGACTGTCCGGGAAAAGGCACCTTTGGTAGTGAGGTAAATATGTTCCGTACTTACATTCTCCTTATCTTCATCTCAATCATTAAATACTTATTCTGGTTGCTATACGCCATCAACAGATTGTTAAATTCCGTGACGCGGTTGGGATGTTTGGGTGTCACCCTGCGGTGAAGTCAAGGAACGCCATGATGCCATGTGAGTCACTGTAGTAAACTTAACTTTTATATTATTTTGGAAAATCTAGGATGATGAAAGAATCTTATGATATGCAGGCGAATGGTGGTCCATGTATGGGACTGACTGCTAGGTTTTACGACTGGCTGTCCGTGTGCTTGCACAGGCGGTGTCCTCGTCACCCTGTGAAAGGAATTGGAGTACATTTTCCCTCATACATACAAATAAACGTAATAGAATAGGGTATGAGAGGCTTCAGAAGCTAGTGTATTGTCACTACAATATGAAGTTACGAGAGGTTGCTCCGCTCGGAAGGAAGAAGGAAAGCACATGAAGACCCATTAGACCTGATGACAGTCGGACAACATGCATATGCTGAGGATGCGGAGGATGACCTAGTTTACCAGTGGGTTAGGTCGGATGACTTAGAAACCTCGAATGGGCGACCAGAGTCACATATTGCAGCAGAAGCAGAGACATAAGGGATTGATGTTGACAAACATGTGGAGCAGTAGAGGTCTCCTGATGAGGTATTCAACCCATTAACGAGGAGTCCGGAGGGCAGCCCGCGACAGTCACTATCACGCGGGACACTTGCGGGGAAACATTGTCTGACACCGAGACTGAGTCAGAGAGTGATGCGGGAAATGAGTTCGGTGATGATGATGGCAACGATAAGGGTGACGATGATTCTGATGACAGTAAGGATGATGATGATGGTAGTGGTGGCGACGGGGATGTGGCGACGCGGGTGGGAGTCAGGATAAGAGGCCTCTTAGCCCTTTTACCGGGAGGAGAATTTCGATCATTCCATGTAGGACCCTGACCATGGTTCTCTTCCAGGATAACCACAACCCCGTCTTGTTTACAATAAGACACACGTCAAAAGCTACTGCAGAAAAAAAAGACTCATAAACTTCCAGATTTTGAGGAGCTGCTGGCAAAATGCATGAGGGACACAAGCATTCGTGGCAGGCTAGGTGGCTCTAGATTTGGATCACGGACGAGGGAGGAGAGCTCGAGTTACAGGCCACAACATGAATCTAGATCACAAACATTGGAGAGTAGCTCGCGTTCTGTGCGACAGTATGGGCATGGATATGGACCTAGTGGATATGCGACGAGTGACTCGAGCAGTTATGGCACATCATTTTTCAACCCTGGTCAGGAGTTCACTTCTGCATATGGGCAAGGATATGAGCACCAGTATGGATATGACCAACAATATGGATACCAAGGAGCTTCATATGTGCCCTTCCCAGATCCATATCAGTTACAGACTGTGACGATTACGTAATACCCACGGATGGGCGTATCGATTCAGTTCGGAGAGGATGAGTACTAGCGTTATGTCAGGGAGTATCTTAATTGCTACCACTCTACTATGACTTGGACACAATATTGTTGATTTGTGGAGCAGCAGTACTATGCCAGCCCCGTTGAGATGGAGATGATGATTACGAGCCACCACGTAACTCTATGTGGGTCTAGACCACAACTAGTCCCCATCATTGATATGTATATTTATCAAATTTTACTTTTTCAGTTCTTCTTTTGCTTTTCAATGAATTGGTTGTGTTTTCATACATGACTATGATACATTTATAAATATCACGCATTCAATTTAAATATAGTTGTGTTAGTTCAGTTAAACATCGCATAACTTAGGACCCTATACAAAGGAAATTTATTATGCGCATCTTTTTTTTGAGATGTTATGATTTAAAAGTGTGTATCAAGGGCCTTTTTAACAATCCCCAAAGTTTCATTAAAAAATTCAACCATTTCCCCAATGTTTCCCCATGTTTCCCAAAAAGTGCGATAAACTATGCGATACAAACGATATATCCCGTGCGATAACCGATACGTATTTGTATCCCAAGGGTGCGATACATTGTGCGATACCGATATTTCGAACACTGATTGGCGCAATTGGGCCCCTTGTGGTAGTGTTGTATGGCTAGTTGGGTGAAAGAGAATTCTAACCAGCGACAATCTACAACGTAGATCCCTAATCCTCCTAAATATTTATTTGATGCGTATGAAAGGTGCAAAACAATTAATCACTTATTCAACCATTGTGCCTTTGCTTGGAAAGTGTGGCACCACTTCCTCGTGGAGTCTCATGTGGTTCGGGTCATGTTGGATTGTGTCAATTGTTCTTGGGGCTTGGACAGAGGAAGAAACGGGAAATTAAGTTAAGTTATTTGGAGGTTAATCATTATGGCAACTCTGTGGGCAATCTAAAAAGAGAGGATTGAGCAAGGTATTTCGTACCAGTAACGATGGCCATAACGGTCACCACTAGGGCTGTACATCGAGTCGAGTCGAGTCGAGGTGGGCCAAGCTCGGCTTGACTCGTCCATGCTATACTTGAGTTCGAGCTCGAGCTCACCCTCGAGCTCAACACTGAAGCTTGGCTTGTTTGCCAAAGCTTTCGAGTCGAGCTCAAGTCGAGCTGGTGGATCGAGTTGAGTCGAGTTTACCTCGGTAGAGTAAGGGAAAGAAAAAGAGGGAATTGGGACGGGTTGGGTCGGGTAGGATTTTTTAGTAAAAACTTTTAAGTTTTAACTTTTTTAAAAAAACCTTAAATATATTATATATATATTTAATATAAATATAATATATTATTAAAATATATTACTCGAGTCGAGCTCGAGCTTCGAGTCGAGTTCGAGTCGAGTCGAGTCGAGTCGAGTCGAGTTGAAATACACCATGGTTGAACTTGGCTTGAACTCAACTTGAGCTTTAGTAAACAAGCTTGACTCGCCTTGAGTCGGCCTTTCAAGCCGAGTCAATCCGAGCTGAGTCGAGCCGAGTCGAGTGAGCTTTTCGAGCTAGCTTGACTCGTGTACAACCCTAGTCACCACCATTACCGATACGGGTATTGGCTGTAACAGTCGATACGGGGGCGTAATGACTGTTACGACCACTGTAACGGTTGTAAATTTTCTTTTCCCTGAAAAATTTTGAAAAAATATTTAGAAAATCAAGAATAATGTAAATATTCCAAATATGTATTTATTTTTTTGTTTTGAATATGTTTATGGTAACGGTCCACTCTTTGGTGAGAATGTTGTATCGGGCTGTCTAATGAATTTGTGAATATGTTTATATGTATCTAATATTTACACATCACAATCAAGCATTAAAACTAGAAATAAGAAAAAAAGGCATAAATACTACGTTTTCAGTTTTTTGAAAAAAATAAGAGGCCATCGGAGCTTCTATTCGCTCAAATCACTTCAATCTATGATTTAAATATTAAAAACTATAGTAAGAGTGGTCGAAATCTATTGTAAAATGATCTAGGAGAGTTTTTGGAATGAGAAAAGTTTAAAAAAAAAAAGCGGGGGGGGGGGGGGGGGGGGGGGGGGGGGGGGGGGGGGTGTATTTAAATTGGAAAAAGTGGCTGTTTTTCAACCGTTACAGGGGTAACGGTCGTTATGCCTTGTAACGACCTTTACGACCACCATAATGGCCAATACGGTCCCAAAAAACCAATTGCCCCGTTTCACCCCCGTATCGTGTAATGGTCATAGCCGTTAGCTATACGTATCGGCTTTTATAGGTGTATCATAACAGATACGGAACACCTTGGGAATGAGTAATGCGGGGGCATTTTCACACTGGGCTCGAGTGGGGTGGCCTATGGGATGCAGGGGCACACTTAGGGTGGGCGGCCCGTAGAACTCATGTGATTTGGGGCCCGTGTGAGGTGGGTGGCTCGTGTGAGGTGAAACCCATGGATTTGGGGCCTGGGCTATGACATAAAGGGATTAATTCGCCATGCTCTATCAGTTCGAGCTTTTAGACCAAGCGGTTAATCGTTCTGCATCAAATTGGTATCCGAGCGAGAGGTCTCGTATTCGAGACTCCTCACTGGGAGTGATTAATGCGTGGGCATTTTCATACTGGGCTCGAGTGGGGTGGCTTGTGGGATGCGGGGGCATACTTGGGGTGGACGGCCCTGCATAACCCATGTGATTTGGGGCCCGTGTGAGATGGGTGGCTCGTGTGAGGCGGAACCCATGGATTTGGGGCCCACGAGGAGGGTTTGGTCAATGACCTAACCCATGCATTTGAGGCTTAGGCTATGAGATACAGAGATTAATTCGCCATGATCTATTAGTTCGAGCTTCTAGAGTAAGCAGTTAATTGTCCTGCATCAATGAGCAATGTTTCAGAAATGTGAGGCCAATGGAGACCAAGGCGATACGGATAGTTATGGTCCTATGGATCTTGTTGGGGATTGGGCTCCTCATGTAAAGTCAATCGTGGCAGCTTCTTCCTTTTGGGTGGCAAATTAATGTAGTGTTGTATTCTTTTCCTGCCTTTGGGTAAGCTTTCTAATAAATATTTTTGTTCTCTCTCTCTCTCAAAAAAAAAAAAAAAAAAAAAAAAAAAAAAAAAAAAACTTATGTTCGGAAATGAGATAATTAATTTTATTAACACATTCACCACAGGTAGGGTTAGATGATAGAATCAAGCGACAATTCTAGGAGATGGATTAATATAAGAAATTCCAAATGGAGAGGATATTTGTAGGAGGCGACTTAAATGGTCATGTAGGAAAAGAAAGTAGAGGATATAAGAGGGTACATGGAGGATATGGTTTTGGAAGAAGAAATAAGATGGTGGTAGTTATCCTTGATTTCACTATGGCATGCAATCTAGCTCTAGCAAACACATACTTTAAAAAGAGAGATGAACGTTTAATAACTTTCAAATGTGTATCATATACAAGCCAAATAGATTTTTATTTTTATTTTTATAGGAAGACAATGATCAAGGTGATACCCGGTGAGAGCTTGGCTGCATAACATAGGTTAATGGTTATGGATGTTTATATCAAAAGGTTGGAGAAAGGGAATGAAATTAATGGGCTGTCTAAAAACGAGCTGGTGAAATTTAAAAGGAGAGGTGCTTTAGAATCTAAAGGATTTAAAATTAATCAGACTAAAACATAGTATATAGAGTGCAAATTTAGTAGCGATAGGAGTGGGAATGAGGAATTAGTAAAAATTCTTGACCAAGAAGTGTATTAATTAATTTATTTATTATTATTTTTTAAAAAAAAGCAGTTTCCCAAAAGGACCACTTTCCGTACCTCAGGTTGATAATTTCTGTGAGTGGAGAGTTTGGGAAGGAATGTGCGATAGAATTCAAGCGGGTTGGAAGAAATGGAGATGTTCCTTTGGAGTTCTATGTAATTGTCGTGTACCACTCAAACTGAAAGGGAAATTTTATTTGATGGCTATAAGACTGGCCATGCTTTATGGGACAAAATGTTGGCTAGTCGAGGAACATGTGCATTGGATGAGTGTAGCTGAATTGAGGATATTGAGATGGATGAGTGGCAAGACAAAGAAGGATAGAATTAGAAATGAATGCATTAGAGGAAATTTAGAGCTAGGACTATCACCAATAGGTAACAAGATGATGGAAAGTAAGACTTAGATGGTTCTATCATGTATAATGGAGAACAGCTCCAGTTAGGAGTGAGTTTGTACAAATCGAAGGCTGTAAAAGGGCAAGGGAAGGCCCAAAAGGGTGTGGGCGGAGGTAGTAGGAAAGGATTAGATGACTTGTGGTCTAACTGAAGTTATGGCCCTTGATAGAGTGGAATGGCGAATAAGTATTCATGGAGCCAACCAACCCCAATTAGTTGGGATAAGGCTTTAGATGATGATAACAACGATGATATGTTCTTTTCATGGATTGGTTATCCTTTGAGGTTTACCGATCATGATTCCCAATTTAAATTGTCATATGAATAGATAGTGCGTGGAAATGATGATCTTATTTCTGGCTTATTTGTGGTTTTTGGCACTCTTTGTATCTTATTCCAGTTTGGACCATAAATTATTTTTTAGAAGGATGACAATTTATTAATGAAGTGGCAAAGCTGAAAGAATACAAAGAAAAGTCAAGGGAAAAAAAGAAGGAAAAAAGAACCCACAACACACACTACAACCCAGTTAATTAGAGGCTTCAACTATATGCGAAGCCACTGCCCATTCAAAGGCACTAGATTTAGCTTGAAAAAAGACTCCTCCTAGACTGCCACACGGCACTAGATTTAGCTAAAAAAAAGACTCCTTATGGACTGCCACACCTGTCCCTAAAGCATTTGTTTTTCCACTCCAACCAAATAGCCCATAACCCGGCAAGGAGAGAGTCTCCACACATTTGAACCACCTATCCCATGACCACGTATGTGCCACTGCCTGAAGAGGCCATCAATCAATCTCGGCAAACCCAAGAAACACCGAAGAGCCTGAAGAATCTTCCTCACACTTCCCTAGAGAACGGGCAATGAATAAAAAGATGATTCACCGAATCCTTATCGTGCCAATATAAAGGGCAATCATTAATGATAACAAGGCCCCTCTTTCTCAAATTATCAATCGTTAACACTATCCATCCAACTAGCCACGCGAACCTGGCATGAAAAACAAAAAAAAAAAAAAGAAAGAAAGAAAGAAAGAAAGAAAGAAAAGATATTGGTGTCCCTTCCTGTGTATTTGTTCCCATTTTAGGGTTTGAGATAAATAGCTTAGGTTCTTGATTTGATGTATTGTTCATTTGGCTTATGATTGCAAATTCATCATCTTAGTCATCATCGTCCTCTTTTATTATTCTCCCTGTAATTCAAGGTCCGACCTTTAGACAGTAGATTGGCAAAAGTTTAAATCGGCTGCCCACCATGCATCAACCTTCCTATTTTACATGGACTCTTGGAAACCACCCATGGTTGAGGCTCACATTGAGAACAATCATGTGCCGGCATTGTCCGTCCTAGTACTAAAGCCCCAGCCAAACATGTATTGCATGCCTCAGCCAGGCAAGCCAGTCATGAGATAATTGTCACACTTTTACGCTCGTGGTTGCTCATTTCGAGTCTTTAGTCACTTCTTCCAATTTAATATTGGACTAAATCATTGAGAATCATATTCAACTAAGAGATTTTGTTCACTCTTTGGTTCAATGTTTTGTTCATTTGGCATTCAAAACAGTTATGGTTAGTTGTAGTCGGGAGTGGTATTAAGCCGAAATAGAAGAGGAAGTTGGGTAACAATAAGGGAAACCTATCCTAGGAAACCAAGGGCAACTTAAAGACCCATTTTTTTTTTTTTTTGTGGCTATTTTAGTCTCAGCTTCGTGAATTCTTTTTCTCCATTCATTCCTATCCTTGGCCTTGTCCTTGGTAAGGTACCTGGTATCCCTTCTCGCCACCTTGAGCCATGTCCTTGTTGGTCCTTGTTGGTCTTCTATTCTTTGTCGAGGCCTCTCTCACTTTGTGGTACATGGCCAGACCATTGGTTTAAATAATCAATTATTGCACATGATATCACGACGTTGAGAATGGGAAATGTTGCGATAGATATCGGAAAATATTGTAGTTTATGTTAATATTTTCAGGCTGATGGAAACTCTAGGAAAACGATGGAATTTTCCAGTGAAACTTAAGGAGATGTTAAAAGACGCAGACTATAAACTTAGAATTTAAAACATTGCAAAAAAGCTGTATACAATAGTTTTACTTTGTTTAGGGACAACTGCGTTGTTGGACATAGATGATGCAATTAGATTCAAAGTGAGTTCATATCATTCAAATCTTGTACAATAGTCAGTAAATAAAATGCAAACAATACACATCCAAAAACTAAAAAGATCCAAGAATATACCTTGGTCTCAGATGCACATATCTATACATTTTAGGAAATAAAAATGTTCAATTATTAATAGCAACTTTCACGGTATCACCCACTACTTATCCCTATTATAATATATATATATATTTATTTATGAATATGTAAATAAACGTATTCTTTTTATTATTAATTTTTTTTTTTTCCAAAAAAAAGAGAAAAGAACGTCTAATTTGTAGATCAGCCCACACATCTAATATATATTTTTACCCTCTTACGATGAGTTTAAAGGGTAAACATCACCTTGGAAATCCAAATTTCTTGCTTGAAATCAATTTCAATGCATCAAGTCATGCATAGACATGGGTTTCAAAATATTTCGTTGCCGATCTGTTAAAAAAGGGATTCCCACAAAGAAAACCACAATTTTCTCACCTTTGTGTTTTCAGCCTGAAATCCCTCTCTGATTGCGATTTCTCCACCAAATCTGTGTTTTGATGCAAAACAGCTCAAGTGGAGATGTTACAACGCAGTGACAAAGGGAATTCCCCCAAAAAATTCTTTTGGATTTTCCCCTCCTGATTTATGCTGATTTGGCTGTTCATCATCTGTCTCCTATGAGGGCTATTGTTAGTTTGTCCTCGTTCTTGACACCTTTTTAGACTTCCCACACCTCAACTCTCTACATTGCTAATCCTTTTCTCATGTTGCTTCCTAATTTTTTTCTTTTTAAAATTGTGAACAGTTTTGTTGAAGAAACTGAATACACACAAAATACAAAAAAAGAAAAAAGAAAAAAAGAAAACGTATATACAAAATAGAAAAGAGAGGTGATTTAGCTTACTTGCTCTGAGGATACAATGTTCGTCCTTAGGCAGCCTTCTATATCTTATATAGACATCCCTTGAACGAGGAACCCCGTGCCCGAATAATGATTCTCCCCTTGATACCTTGGAACAATGTTTCCTCCCTTTTCCAAACTGTTGTTGAAAATCCTGTAACTGTGTTCCTTCCATAGGGACAATAAAGTTGCAAGTATGTACGAATTCCATAGGACCGTTGTCTTCTTGTCGAAGGCCATACCCTCCAAGCTTGGAATTGAGACTATCAATTCCAGCATGGCCCAACTTACTCCATAGAGTTTTGGTATCTTTCTCCATATGTTGGTGGATACTTCAAAATGGAGCTGATGATTAGGTGGCATAGTATGTAAACATTTGTATATTCATGTTCTTCTCTTTTAGAGTTGATTGATAGTGAGAATTGTTTACTTTCAACCATCCAAAAGTGATGACTCTTGGTGGTCCCAGGAATCTCCATTCAGATGTGGCCAGATTGGGTGGCACTTCTCGAACACCGCATTTGCTCACCCTCTAGAAGGATTTGACAAAGAAGGATCCTTTCTTTTCACAATTTCACCTCCTCGGTTGGTTTGAAGTTTGCAAACCTCTTTCTAAAGGAGGTGCCGGTATTCGGGACTTGGCGGTTTTCAACTCTACTCTTTTAGGCAAATGGGTTGGCATTTCGGCCTAGAATATGGAAGGTGGTGGAGAGGGCTCCTTGCTAGGAAATAAGGGCTTGAGGTTGGGTGGTTTACCAATTGTTCTTCTCTCTATAGGGCTTCCTCAGTCTGGAAAGTTATCTGGGCCCTTATGCCCCATATTCAGGAAAATGGTCTCTGCATCAGGTTTTAGAAGGATTGTTGGTTTTATGATAGGCCTCTCATCTTAGCCTTTCCCTCCCTCACCCTTGTTGCTTCCAACATCATTGGTTCTGTTGCTTCTTACTTTGTTGATGAGGGGTCTGGGGTGTGGTGCCCTCATCGACTTGGAGTTGTTTCATGTTGTTTGCCCTTCTCCTGGAGCTGTTGATGTGCCAGCCTGGCTTCCGGAAAGCTTTGGCAAGTTCTCAGTCTGCTCCCTCTTCAAGCTCCTAAGCTCTCCCTCAGCTCCTGGCTATGCTTTCCCTTTCTTTATCTGGTCCTATGGTGTTTCGCTGAAGATAGTTGCCTTTATCTAGCTGCTGATCAAAGGAAAAAAATTCTGACCATTGACAATCTCCTGAGGTGGGGATTAATTCTCCCCAACGTTTACCTGATGTGTATGAAGGCAGTTGAATCTATCAATCATTTTTTTTGTTCTTCGTCCGTTCACTCAGGGGATCTGATCGGCCATCCTAAGCAGCCTCCTCTCCCGCTGGGTAATGCCATGCTCTGCTCGAGACCTTCTTTTTGCTTGGCAAGGTGGCGGAAACATCTACAAAGATTGGAGAGTCAAATGGCAGCTCACCATCCTGACTGTACTTCAGGCCATTTGGAAAGAAAGGAATTCCCAGCGCTTCCAAAGCTCCTCTTCATTTTCTGCCCGTGTTTTTGCCATAATCTTTAGTGATATTGAGGATTGGGCCTCCTGTCTTTCTGCTCTGGGCCTTGGGCCTCTTGTCTTTTTGCTCTGGGCCTTGGGCCTCTTCTCGTTAGGCTTCTTCTCAGGCTAGTCCCTTGCCCGTTGGTTCTGTTCTTCGAGTTGTATAGCTGTATAGGTCTTTCTGTTCTTGTTTCATTTTGTTTCTTTGTTTTCTTTTGTTGTTGTTGCTGCTTTTGTTCTTGGCCTTTTGGCCTTTTAATAAATTCAGCAAGCTTTTTAAAAAAAGGTCTTCTGATCTGGATTTGGAAAATTCCCCGTGTTCTTTCCTGAAGTGAAGCAAACTCTTTGATCTGCCCGTCCAAAAGATTCCTATGAAGTAGTGGGTTCCACCACCATCACTCTTTCCTTGGAAAGCAGTTATCAATTATCATAGTCTCCCCCTTTCTCTTTCTTTCTTTTTCTTTCTTTCTATTTCTTGGAATGGTCATTTTCTCCCCTTTATCCACTGCTACTTCATATATTCCAAAACTTCACCTAGCTGTCTTATGTCACACCAACACCATCCTGAGTTCTGTACTTATCCCTTACTGCTTGTTTCCAAAAGGGATTATCCTTGATTCCAAATCCCCATAGCCATTTTCCAAACCTCCATTTCGCTTCCTAATTGTGCAACACTTATCCCATATATCATAGCCAGACAAATATCTATCTTCTAAAACTTTCTGTGTTTCACTGTCATGCAAAAATCACATAAAAGTTGAAAGGTACATCTTGACTTCTTCCACATAGCTCTAGATCTATTTGAAGAATCCTCATAGATCTCTCCACCCTTCTGAATTTACTCGAGGTAGTGAAGCATTTGCTTTCAGGGGTCTCCTGGCCATCAATTTTAGTTAAAGCGTCTATGACTGTTCTTACTAATGTTATGTTCCAGATATTGTTTTGATTCTCTTAATTTTGAACCTCTAGATTCTGGAGTCTTCCTCTTACATGTGACCTTTTCCTCACGCGATATGGGGTCCACCTCCAAATATGGCATAAGCCCACGGCCTACCATGGGGCCATCATGTGCTGAACTTTTGGACCGTTTGCTGCTGAATTTTTGGGGCCAAACTTCCGGAACAACAGCACTAATTTTGGAAGATTATAGTTCCTGATTTGTTTTCTGATGATTTTGGTGGCTAATTTTCTGAATAGATACATGATATTGTTAGCCTATTATAGTTCATTATAGTTCGGCTAAATCTTTGTAGATAAGCCGCTGATATTAGGTCTGTCAGTGGGTACCTGATGGGCCAATTGATTTAAACAGGTCTGGGTCCAATTTTTGGAACTGCTTAAAAATTGGGCCAGGTTCAGATACACCATTGAAGTCTCACTTAAAATTGGGGTCAGATTAGGTGCTTAATTGGTACCATATTACCTGGTTAATTTATTACATATATTATCATTGATTAATCCCTACATAAAAAATAAGTAAAAATAAAAATCTTGATCATCTCAATTTTGTAGGGAATTTTGATATTTATCTGATAAAGAAGCTCCAAGTGCAATCTCTGTGGATCTGATCTGCTTAACTACGAGGTCAGATCGGGTACCCTATTACCCAGTTTGTTTACTACAATATTAATATTTTTAGTGATTAATACCTGCATAAAAAAACCTGATTCCCTGATGATGAAGTACCCCTTTATATATTGCCCAAGTCAGTGGAGTTTTCATGGTTACCCTGCACAATGCGTTTGAGGAGTCACCTTTTGTTGCACAGCCTGAACAGGTTAAGGATGAAGCACTTCTTTGGTTCCAGCCCCAACTCCCAAGCGCTGTTATGATTCAATCTCTACCTGGTCGTAATCAGTGTTTTCAGGATCGATATTGACGCATGTATCGCACCCTTGGGATATAGATACATACCGGGTATTGCATGAGAAAATATTGCATGTATCACTGTTTTTGGGAAACATAAGAGAATATTGAGAGATTGGTTGATTTTTTCAATGAAATTTCAGGGGATGTCAAAAAGACATTATTTCTTTTGAAAAGAAAAGAAAAAAGTAGGTCACCTTACTTTCAAAGGGATAGCAGGCAGATAATACATTTATATTAGTCATGTTGTGGATAAAAGAAGAAGATTCCATTTCTCTGCATCTTAGACAGAGAGTAACAGACTGGACCCATCCCACTAGTGTGACATTGAGGTCATCCGATCGCCTTGGCTGCAGCCATGTGTCACACATCCCACGTAGTCCATTTCCCACAAGCACTAGAAAGATTCCCCAAAGCAACACACACACACACACACACACACACACACACACACACAAAGGCCGCAACACCCGAAAAAGAAAACAAGAAAGGGCCATGGAAGAAATGTACAGGGCTCCTCTTTCTTCCCAAAGCTAGGTCTCATGTCGCCAAAAATGGCCCCATTCATAACAAACATGGTTTCAATCACGTCAGCTACTGCTGACCGTAATCAAAATGTGGTCCCATGCTCTGGCCAATCACCACAGACCACACCAGCATCAATTGCCAACCAACAACACCTGATCTTCCAATCCTCCCTCACCATCATCGGCCGCAACTGGCTTCCCGAGTTTGACATCCGCCTTGACCGGCATGCTCACCTTGGGTGTCAGCCTCTTGGCTTCCCCACACGTATAGATGTAGATCTTCCTCACCATGCTGCAGAACTCACGCCATGGGTCGTTGCTGACCATCATCATGTCATCCTCATTGTCTGTGTAGATGACATGCCATTTCTTTGCAGGCCCGCAGAATTTGCCTCCAGTGCCAAACATTTCCTCCAGCTTCCTGAGCAGGTCATCATACTGGTCAAACCTTGTTAGGTCCACAGCTCTACCAATCGCAATCCCTTGCATGCGAACCTTGGTGCAGCTCCGTGTGCCTGCTTTGTCTCTTGAGGTGACCTTAGAGAAGACTTTTCGGGCTCGCTCACTGCTGACTGCGGGAATATCAGATCGGTTGGTATTTGTCGGTTGAATTGCTGATCAGAATCCGCATCCAAAGATGGAAGTTGGAACCAACCGATCCTCTTTGACTACACCAGAAACGGTTGCCACCATAGAGGTTTCCTCCACATTGGAGTTACCAACTAGCTGGATCCCGAGCAGCCGGTAGCCATTACCAGTCTCTGGCTGCCTTTCACCTGATTTTCTGTTGGCAACTGCAGCATAAGCATCGGCTGGAGCTTCACCACAGTTAGACCAATACATCTGGTGGCCAGAAATTGTGGCTGTTGCGCTGCTTCTAGTGAATCCAAAAGACCTGGCTTTTGACATAGGGGACAAGGAAGTTGAATTTGGTGATGAGTACAGGTATCTCCCTGGTTGTAGACTAGAATATGAAAGAGTCGAGGTAGCTTTATCTGGGGATTTCCAGAGGCCAAATGCAGGTAGGTCTGGTGGTGTTGAAGGGTAAAGCCAGTGGCCGTGCCTGTTTGTGGCTTGGTGCTGGTTATGTGGTCGAAGGAGTTGCAGCCACCAGAGGATCCAATTCCCAGGGTGAAACTCTTTCGGGATGCGGGATTGATGAAGGTTCATCCCATTGAACCTTTAGGTATCTCCATTCAGAATCTGCCCAACAAGATAGTGTCTCCAACACCAACAATGGTACCACTAAATCTTCTCTCAGGAGCTTTCTCACCCTCAAATCTCATCTTGAACCTCATACTAACTGAGAGTTTGTGGTTTTGAGCTTCAACATACTTGTTGACACTTACAATGAACTCAGATTGGCTTGTCCTTGGCTTGTAGAAAACAAAAAAGAGAGTCCCAGTTGATATGGCATGAGATGCAGTGGCAAGAACCCCAAGATGCATGCTGTGACTGGATATAATAGATGATGGCATATTTATTGCTTAGTTGCCTCATTAGCTGCCTAACTCTAACAGACAACTCTCCGTTTTCGCCTCTTAGGAAGACGAATGCATCACCAGCTACCAGTCTCTTGGAGTTTACAAACACACTCCAGGTAAATTGAATGAAAGCATCCACTGATCCAGCCCCCGATGAGTTGATGCTTCCAGCTGTTCCATATGACCCTATGCAACATAGTAAACCTGCTCTCCTTCACGAGGCATTGTAACAAAAGGCCCAGTGCAGGTATGCAGCAGTTCCTTACACAACACATCTCCAGAGGCCCCTGAGCAATGACCTCCAGAGGAATGATTTGGAGCAGCATGTGCTGTGAAAACCCAATGACAAAACCCCGAAGAGATCAATCTATGACAGCTCTTGCATCAAAAGGAATGGGATAGAGGTGATCGATTCTCAAACACAAAAGCAGCTGTTTAATACTCAATCAAGACCACGTAATTACATCACAGGCATTAATACACAGATGCTATAATATGCCCTAGAGAAACCCTAGAAAGGGTCCTTCCCGCAGATACTATAATATGCAGCCTGTGATCTGTAACACAAGGCCTCCTCTCTAAAACAAGCTTTAATCCTGAAATAAATTGGGGTCAGTATCTGTGTGCCTTCGATACGGAAAAGCTGTCTGACCTTTAATGGCATCAGCGCAAAGGAAATCCCTCTAGCCAAAAATCTGGCAGATATCTAGTGAAAAGAAACCCAGCTATACGGATGGAGAGATGCACGATCTTTAACGATTCTGGGCCTGATTTAAATCAGCGATTCATGGGCCTGAGGGGAACCGTGATGCAAGGTCTGCTGTATGGACTGGAAGGACAGAAGCGTGATTCAACGCGGAGCGATTATACACACAGAACTCAAAAGATCACAAAAAACAGGTACACATAATAAGTTTCATTTGTATAGGGACCCAAACTATGCGCTGTATGACAGAAGTGATGCAATTATGTTCAAAATCAGTCCACATATAATTTATAGATCATTGAAATGTATGAAAGTTGGAAAGTGGAGGCCACAATAAAAAATCAGATTTTATCCAGTTTCCCCAAGTTAAAAAAATCGGAGGCCAAAATCCATAATTGAGCATGCAAAACATGCAAAATCATGGATAATGAATTTCATTCCACTGATTCCAAGTGATTTAATAAAAAAGAAGTTGTTTAAATTTGAAAAAAAACTCATCAATTCTGTTTCTAGTACCATGCGTTCTCTGATCTCAATTTTTGCACCCGAATCACCTTTTCTCTCCAAACATTGAAAATGAGTGGTTGAAATTACCTTAGGAAGGTAACCAGGATTCCCCCCCACACAAAAATATGGATTTGTGGGGATTCTGGTGAATTTTCCGAAGTTTTTGCGAAGGGGGCTGATGATGGTATCAACGATATGTATTGATGGTAATAGTGATCCAAAGGAGTTTATAATTGAGATAGTTTCAAAATATCATCAATATATCGTAATGTTTTGCGAAATACCGCACAATACAAGGAAGAAAGTGAACTTAAGCTAGGTTTTGTATCACCTACATAAGATATCGAATCACTGATTGTAGTTACAAGACCTGGTTGGTCCAATGAAGACCTTGCAATACTTGATAAGCATGGCTATCTAGTTCTGGTATTCCCCTTTGTACTCCCTCTCCAGTAACTCAAAGTTTGGAGGTTTCGAGCTTTGAAGGCATTGCCTATGTTGCCTTGAGTCAATTAGATATTACATCCATAGTTCTATCAAAGGTCATCTTAGATGAGGGCTTAAGAAACTAGTATATAGCCTTGCATGGTGGGAATATGTCTTTTCATCCTATAATTTCAACAGAAATTTGTAAGACTTCAATTCGTATGATATGAACATGAAATCTACTTCTTGCGCTAACCTGCTATACCTGGTCTTCTGTAAAGCAGAGGTAAAATGTAAATTGAAGTTCAGTTTTTTTTGTTTGTTTGAGAACATAGCGTACTAATAAGAAGTGTTTGAGGTTTTTTAACATAATTTATAGCACAAGCTTTTAAACAGCTGATCTCATGTGGGTCATGAGAACTGATGACAGAGGAGAGGAACTTAGAAGAATATAGGATATTCATGAAAGGAATTGTAGGAGTATTCGTGATAGGATTGAATGTACGTGAATAGAAGGGAAGAGCTCCCTCAGAATGCTACAACTGTGAGGGGGAGACGAAAGGCCTGTGGTCAAGTGTGAAAAGGCTGCTGTGAGTCCATCTGAGACTGTTAATGGTTGAGGGAGATTTGAGTCATTTGGCAATGCAATCAAGTGGGCAAAATCTTCAGTCTCATATCCATGGTGGTTTGCAGTCTGGATTGAGTAGATTAGGGAGTTGAGGACCATTCATCTTTTCTTTCCCATGTTGATACTTGGTAGGGTATAGAATTTAGAAGTGGATTCCCTAGCCCTGCCCCGCAAAGGTGTTCTTAGGCGCTCTTACTTTTCATGAATCTCTTCCCTTTTTGTTAATTTGTGTTTTCCTCTCTTGATAGATTTATTTTTATTTTTATTTTATTTTTTGTTGTTGTTGTAAATTTTTGTTCTCCTCGCTTGATAGAATTTTTTTTTTTTTTCTTTTTGTGAATTTCTGTTCTCCTCTCTCTTGATAGGAATGTGTGTGTGGTTTTTTTTTTTTTTTTTTTCCCTGAGATTGATAAGCTGGTCTCAGACCCAGCACTTCATTGTTGAAATGCATCCCGTCTACCATCAACTCGTTGTGCTATGGGTGCGAACTTCTTGACAGAATGTTTTTCCAACCCTTAGGAAGAGGGAAAAAAAATCTGGTTCTCTCACAAAAAAAAAAAGAAAAAGAAAAAGAAAAAAAAAGGAGGGAGGGAGGGAATGACATTCTCAGGCCTAGTATCATATAACTCTTGACTTTAGTATACGTTTTTCTAGGTACTATTTCACAAAAATGGCATTGAGCTGTCAATCATTTTTTCTCTTTCATGCCATATATATATATATATATATATATATATATATATATTAATAATTATCTCCAAGTTCGGACTATAATAATACCTTGTCTGTGGGCTATCAATTATTGCAGCTATATAACGCCTGGCTCATGCTGCGATCGATGTGAGAAGAGCATTGCGGCGGGACGGGTGGCAGTTCCCTTACTTGAACTGTGGTACGATGGAACTCAAACTTTAGAGCTTTTATCACTATTTGATGATTGAACCTGCTGATGATTTCCTGGTTTCACTAAAATTTCAGGTTTTCCTAGTGGTTTTCTGAAGCTTGTGAGAAATGGAAGCGGGCTTCTGTTAAGTACTTAGGTCTTCCATGTCCAGATTCCTGTTTCATCTGATCATTTTTTTTTTCTTTTCTTATCTTTTCTCTTTTTATTCCAGCTCCCTAGTGGTTATTTATCATGTCGATTTCAACAATATCTCTGGTTTTTTTAGTGCATAATACTTTGGCTTTATAGTATTTTTGTGTTTTTGGGTGTAATGAGATTCAACTGCGATGTTTCTTGTTTAGTAGGCTAAGCTTTACCACGTTTTTGCCACCATTTACATGGTTGTGTCAGCTTGTTTATGGTACATGTATCAAAACATACAACACCTCCTTCCTGGACAAAAGTCCTTGGGCACCATGATGAAAGGTGCATGGCCTGAAATTAACACTGATTGGGTGAGATCTTGACTGCTTGATTTAACCCGGATCTCAGAGTGTGAGATCTTAACTGCTTGATTTAACCCTGATCTCAGAATTTCTTTTTAACCGTAAGATTTTTTTTTTTAAAGCTTCCTTTACCCATGATAAGGCCCGCAGTTTGGATGGTCAGTTCTACAATTTGCCAAATTTGTATAAGGTTGTGGGCTTGAGAGAGGCAGCACCTGTTAGACAGTTGGAGATGCCTTCTCCAAGATTGAAGCGGTCCATTTGTAGGTCCTGCCTTGTAGATGTCTTCTCCTAAAAACCAGTCTGGACCTCACATTAGGTTGGCCACAGTTGAAACAAATGGGTAGTTGAGAAAACTTGGCCAAGTATTCTGAAGCTTTGATTTGTTTTGAAGAGAGTTGGCTTGTGTGATTCTCAGGACAGGTCGTCTCCTGTGGTTGGACCCACCTGATGGATTGTTTAGATCTTGCAGACGTGTTTCAGATTGGCACGTGATAGCTTGTGGATTGGTGGCATGGGTGGGTGTGTGGGGCGTAGCAAAGCCACCGTCTAAGATACTGACAAGATCGAGTCCGGAACTCTTTCGAAGAGAGCCTCTTCTCAGGGTGCAATCTCTTGACTGAAATTTCGTTTGGTTGGACCCCAAATACTGTAAAAAAAATTTCCATTTTGGGATAGCTAAAAATCCCTTATTTTCAATAAACCAAAGGTTTTTGGTTTTTTGTTTTTGTTTTTGTTTTTGTTTTTTTTTGTTTTTTTTTGTTTTTGTTTTTTTTGTTTTTTTTCCCTTTAAAGGTTGCATTGATGTTGTCATGGTAGCCGCAAGCCTTTGTATGCCAAATATCAGCAAACTACTATTAATATCGGTGATCCTCACTGAATATCATCGACACTTATTGTGGATCGCCGATACTCACTATGGATCGCCAATCCGACAAAAACGATCATAACTCGTTTGTTATATGTCTGATTGAAGTGATTTTATATTCGTTGGAAATGTGATTTGATGAACTTTTAAATGGTTTTGAAATTATCTCATTTGGACCATTCAATTGCTTAAAAGTGGGTCTAAAGTTTATCAAGAATTGTAGATAGAGGATACACATTGTAGATCGTTGATCCCACGATTGCCTAAAAGTAGGTCTAAAGTTTATCAAGAATTGTGGATCGATGATACACACCGTAGATCATAGATCCCACGAAAACAATTATAACTCCCTGGTTATATGTTTGATTTGGGTGATTTTATATTCATTGTAAAGATAATTTGATGAAAATTTAAATGACTTTGGAATCATTTCATTTGGATACTAATTGATTGCTCAAAAGTGGGCCCAAAGTTACCGTTGATCTTTAGTTCTCGTTGTAGATCACTGGTACACACTATGGGTTGTCGGTCCCATGAAGACGGTCATAATTCCTTAATTATATGTCTGATTTAGGTGATCTTATATTTATTAGAAATGTAATTAGATGAATTTTCAAATGATTTTGGAATCACCTTATTTGGACACCATTTGATTATTCAAAAGCGGGCCAAAAGTTAATTATTTGGATATCTCATTCGGTGATAAACACCATGATGAACTTTGGGCCCACATATGGGCAACCAAATGGTGTCTAAACGAGGTAATTCCAAAGCTATTTGAAATTTTATCAAATTACCTTCCCAACAAGTATAAGATCACCAAAATTGGACATATAATGAGGGATTTATGATCATTTTCATTTGACCGACGATCCATAGTGAGTACCGGTGATCTACAGTGATTATCGATGACCCACATTAATTTTTGGCTAACTTTTGAGCAATCAAATGGTATGCAATTGAGGTGATTTTAAAGTCATTTGGAAGTTCATCAAATTACATTTCCAACGAATATAATAGAGAAATTGACCACTGTAGATGCAACTTTTTACCCAGTTTCTTTTCTGAAGAGTCCAAAACTTGCCTTCCCAACTTAGACGTTGCACGTACGGACGAGCATTTGAGGACCAAAATACCCTTACCTTCTTTCAGAAGCGGATTGGCTGGTGTGCGAAGACGAGCGCTGACAGACACGGATTAGGTCCTACCCCTGTCCGGACGGTAATCCGTCCGGGCAGGGCTCTGTGGGGCCCACCGTGATGTAAGTGATTTATCCACGCCGTTCATCATTTTTCTCATATCATTTTAAGGTATGATTTAAAAAGTGAGGTAGGTATAGGGCTTAGGTGGACCACAAAGTGGGGATTGAACGTCCACCATTAAAAACTTCTTGGGAGCTTGAGAAGCTTCAGATCAAGCCGATATTTGTGTTTTCACTTCATCCACGTCTACATGACCTTATGAATAGGTTGGATGGTAAAAAAACATCACGGTGGGAGAAAATCGATCAACGACGTGGATATAACACTTAGGGCCTATTTGGCTGGACCGATCCCATGGGATTAGGAGGGATGGGATGGATTTTAAGGTAATGATGGCAGGTTTAAGATCCATGGGATTGTTATATCCCCAAACAAGTTCACCGAGTCTGTTTGACACGTTTAGCATATCCCGGGATTATTGCTGTCATGGTGTTTGGATGTGGCATGGGATTCAATGAATCCACTGGTTTTAGGGTACTCTGCCCGTTTGGATACTGGGATTAGAGAAGCAGGATTGGAAGTAGTAATTAATAATAAATTGTTGTCTTTGTGGTTCGGTGGACGGTCAGGGCTATATGCATGCACATATAGTCTGGACACGTGTGTCCATACTAAATCTCAAATCCAATCGGACAAATTATAGGGATCACTTTGGATTAACACCCCAAAGATAATCAGATCGAACGGATAATCCTAACCGGTGACTGCAAAATGAACGTGTCATCATCCATTTAATGTTCGTCCATCTTTCCACATAAATTTCTTTTAGTATTACTCAATCACGACCTTCTCAGGTAACTGAACGGTTCAGATCGATTTCCAGCAAATGATACAAGAAAAATATTCACGTGCAAGCTCCTCTGTGAATCCAGCTCCTAGTTTTCAAAACCTATCTTTTAGAGAAGCCCACGCATGAAATGCAATCACCCAAAGCAACTCATGTGCAAGTCCACATATCCAGTGGACTAGTGGACCCCACTAACTGACTAATCATCAGATTAATATCAAACTCAAAGTGAAGCACAGGTAGTAGTGTAGCACCTACAAATTGAATATACCCATGTCATGAAATCATCCACCATAAACAAGCAGTTCAAAGTAAGTACTCTCCCGTACACAACCATCAATATCTATAATTTAAAAGTAATATATAATGCAAAAAAAAAAAAAAAAAAACCAACCAGAATGGCTGTAACGCCCTGAAAATTGGGGGTCGTGCATACACTCGACTCTCGAGTTCCCGGGATCACTTATAACCGATTTTCATGAATATGCGTTTAATCAAGTTTAAACGCGCAGTGTGGAATTTATTGGAGCATGAAGCACAACCACACAAGTCTATTGAAGGGAAAGAAGATCAACATATACAGGTCCAAAAGAATGTAAATGGGTCGCACATGGCGTTGCCCAACAAAATCGCAAAAATGATAGTATATCCAAAAGAATAACGCTGAGTCCACTACTCAGTGATCCAATGACCCATCTACCGAGCCGGTGAAGACCCACTCATCAACTGGAAGTAGAACTCGTCCTCCTCCTCGAGGCTCGCATCGCCAGGGTCCTCGTACTCTACATCACCTGCATCTACGGGCGAGTCTGGTTGGTGTTTTAAAACACCGTCCCAGAGTGGGAGTGAGTGATCAACTCAGTGGGTACTATTAATCTCAAGTTGTAACAAACATCAGTTATATTATGAATTTAATGAAAAGCAATCATTCATAAACACCTAACTAATCTTATTAATGCGCATGCATGACAGATGATATGGTGCATGCCCTTGCCACAACACTCCCTCTAGCGACTC
Source organism: Magnolia officinalis (assembly GCA_021015155.1). NCBI lineage: Eukaryota > Viridiplantae > Streptophyta > Magnoliopsida > Magnoliales > Magnoliaceae > Magnolia > Magnolia officinalis. The sequence continues at coordinate 94,997,643 of JAJHSJ010000002.1, forward strand.
TATCTAACGATCGCGTATGACCAACACTCCCTTAGAGCGACCTCGACTGCCGAGTCGCCACCTTAACTAGTGCGATGCAATGTGGTCGTGTTAGCTGAGTTCTTAGTTAAGTCCGTTCATCCAGCAGGTTGAAGAATCTGATACACACCACATATCAATGCCTTCAACTAATTGCGATGCCAAGGCCCCTCAACGCGCGAGGCCAGGGCACTGCGATCCTTGATCCCGTCGAGTTCCCCATCCCTGACTTCAAGCACATGGGGAGTGCTGAGAAAGGGGATCGCTCGTGGTCACTACGGGGAGGCTCGTCGCCCCAGCGTAGGCCGACAGCTCAGACACGGTGTCCCATTCCACCATGCCCGGCTCACGAGTCGATGGATCGACTTTAAATGGTTAGCAATGGGCTACAATGGTTGAAGGGTGTTCCAGGTTCCATACATATGTAAGCAAACAGGGTTAACAAACAAGGTTGGTCGGTAAATAGGATAGACCGCATGAGTCAGGCGAGCACGTGACGAGCGACATCAGTTACAAGGGACCCATGTAGTCGAACTACTGCAACCCGTACACACCCACCCAAACCCACGGGTCAAGTCTTAGCATAGTCCTACAAATGAGAATACCGTCTCTCCTCATGTTCCTGACCAACCCAAGGGTGTGATGGTGATTCATAACATGCTAACTATCCAAGTTATCAGCTAGCATAACAATATCATGTTTTCATGCATCTCAATCTGTAACATCCCGGATTTTCACTGTTTTGGATTTTCAAAAATCCTTGATATATTTTTTTTAATTAACTTATACTATCACGTACTGACCATTAGTACTCAATGTTAGCTTATACACGAGTTAATTAATCCAAGATTAGCCCAATTTAATAGACCAGACAGGCCGTGATAAGGCCTGGTGCAGGCCGCTAAGCTAGATGACTGTTTACACTTAAAGACGGCCCGTGTGGGCCACCCAGCAACCGAGGAGGGTCAGAAAAATCTAAAACTTTAGAAAATCATAGATCTCACTGGGCTTGTAGTCCATCGCGGACTGCGGACCCAGTGGATACCCAGAAGTACCATCTGGCGCTTGCCCAATGCGCCCCACTAATGCCAGATTAAAATCTGGCACTAACAAAAGAAACTGAGACTCCGGGCCTTCCAGCCGTCGGATTTCTTCCAAATTTACGGTGAAAGTTTAATGTATTTTTCAAAGCCTGCCCACCAAATTTGGGCCCCGATCGTGGCATGATGACCGTTGATCGTAAATCGGACCGATGCGATCAAACCCCATATCCGATCGCTCCCAAATTTTGCATGGCCCTTCATAAGGCCATGAATCACCTACCCTATAAATTTCATGGCCAGAGGGCCACCAGAATTGCCCCATCAATCAAAATGGCCCTCAAAGGGCCACTTAAAGGTCGGAAACGCTTGCTCATATATATATCCGTTCATCCGTTCGCCCTAAATTTTTGCATGGACCTTAGTCAAGCCATAGGGCACCTACACACCAAATTTGGTGGTTATAGGGGTGTTAGGGCCGCCCCAACACCGATAGGGAGTCCTAGTGGTCTACTTTAGGAAATTGTGGAAGCTTGGGGCCATTTACACCAAATCTGGAATTATAAAAAGGGGTTTCTTTTGGGCACCCCTCTCCCATACGAATTTTCCCTAGGAGAGAAAAGAGAGAAAAGAGAAGAGAAAGAGGAGAAAGAAGGGAGAGCAAGGGAGTAGTGAGAGTGGTGGTGAGCAAGGTGGACTCTCAATCAAGGTGGGGCCTAAGAGGATCAAACCCACAACCTCCTACATTTTCTCCAAGAGGAAACCCTACACTATAACCACCAAAAATCGTCCGTGGGCCATCTAGGTAAGATCCCTCACTCCTTTCTCTTGAAATCCTTGTATTGAAGAAGAAAATGCATGGATTTCTCTCATGTTTGAATTGTTTTAGGGATTCCGGTCGGCCAACCTCCAAAACCTTCATCTCTAGGTCGTTTTCAAGCCTCCAACGAATTCGAAGGTGCGGACTATTGTTCTTAGGTGGCCTAGCACTAATTGTAGCACGAGTTTAATGATTTTGTATGTTTGGATGATGCCTTTGGAGAGTCTAGGGAAATTTCTAGGAATTGTTGGGTTGTTGAAATTGTATGGAATTGTATGTCATGTTGATTTCCTCATATGATGTTGTTCTTATCTCTCACATGATTTGATATGAATTGATGATCTCATGTTTATGTCATGTTTGGTTTTCTTCACATGATGTTGCCCTAGCATGTATGTCTTACTAATCCTTATGCAATTTGGCTCTATGAGATGTAGGAAGTACTTAACTTCCTCATCAACCCACACAACACACATGCACTTGAATTTTACACATTGTAGCTTTGCTTGGTAGGAATTATGAGTTCTATGTTGAAAAATATGAATGTGTGATATTGCATATGTTAAATGATAACTTTGTTAGTTGGCATGTTATGAATCACCATCCAAACTCTTTGGCTGGTCAGAAATACAAGGAGAACGAAGGCGGCCCCGTCGGTAGGACCGTCTTGAGGCTAAACCCATGGATTTGGGCGGGTGTGTTCGGGTGGCTGTAGTTCGACTACATGGGTCTCTTGCGCCCGAGGTCACTCGTCTCACGCTCGCTTGATTCGTGCGGTCTAGCCTACTATCTGACTAACCCTATATGTTAACCCTGTTTGCTTACATATGTATGGAACCTGAACCACCCTACAACCGTTGTAGCCCATCAAAAAAATTAACTTGAAACTGGTTCACAGCCTCGTGAGCCGGGCATGGTGGAATGAGACACTATGTCCGAGCTGTCGGCCTACGCTGGGGTACCGCGCCTCCCCGTAGTGACCGCGAGCGATCCCTTCCTTTCGGCACTCCTCATGTGCTTGGTGTCGGGGATGAGGAACCCGACGGGATCACGGACCGCGAGGTCTCGGCCTCACGCGTTGATGGGGTCTTGGCCTCGCAACCAGCTTAGGGCATTGATACGTATGGTGAATCAGAATCCCCAACCTGTTGGATGAATGACTTAACTAATAACTCGGCTAACACGATTGCATTGCAAGCATTAGTTAGGGTGGCGACTCAGAAGTCGAGGTCGCTCTGAAGGAGTGTTGTCATATGCGATCATTAGATGGAGTCGCTTGAGGGAGTGTTGTGGCGAGGGCACGCATCATATCATCCCGCATGCACGCATTTTAAATAAGAGTTATTAGGTGTTGATGATTGTCTGCTTTTCATTAAGTTCATATTACAATTGATGCCTGTTGTAACTTGAGACTAATAGTTCACACTGAGTTGATCACTCACTCCCACTCTGGGACGGTGTTTTAAAACACCAACCAGACCCATTCATAGATGCAGGTGACTCAGGGCATGAGGAGCCTGGCGAGGCGAGCTTGGACGAGGAGTACGAGCTGTCCTACTTTTAGTTGATGGGCGGCTCTCCATCGGCTTGACAGGCGGGATTTGGATCGCTGAGTTATGGATTCAGCTTTATTCTTGTGGACATATCATTTTATTTTAGATTTTGATGGGCAACGCCTTATGCGATCCTTTTCATATTCTTTGGACTTGTATATGTATTTGAACTTCTTTCATTTCAGTAAATCAGTTATGATTATGTTTCATGCTCCAGGATATTTCAAATTGTGCATTTAAGCTTGATTAACCATAAAACCATAAAATGTATGATAAGTGACACTCGGGAACTCGGGAGTCGAGTCTATGCACGACCCCCGATTTTTCGGGGTGTTACACAATCATACAAATCAAATACTCCTAACAAGCAAGCTATCATTATCATGAAATAAAGTGCATGTAAGTTGTGTGGGTTTGTGAGGAAGTTAAGCACTTCCTTCATCTTAAGGAATCATATGCACAAGAGTAATGAATCATACATACTATGAAGCAACACTATATGGGAAAATCAAACAAGGCATGAGCACGTAATCATTCATACACAAAATCGTGTGAGAGGCAAGAACAACATCATATGAGAACCAAACATACAATTCCTAGGGTTTCTCCAAATACATCATCCAAACAATCACAATCATTAGACTTGACTTTAATTGGTGCTAGGCCACCTAAGGATAATAGTCTGCACCTATGGATCATTGAAGACTTGTAAAACGACCTAGGAGTGTAGATTTGGGGTCGATCGGCCAGAATCCCTAAAGCACACATTTGCATGTTAGAATTACATGCAACATCTAGCTCAACACAAAGGATCTCAAGAAGATGGGTGCTTACCTCTCCAATCGGTTGTAATTCAAACTTAGAGTGGTGGGTGTGGGATCCCTTGAGGAAGAAGGAAGGAGTTGAAAGGATCGACTTCTCTTGGGCCCCACCTTCAACTATGGCCCCCTTTCTCTTTCTCTCAATCTCCTAGCTCTCTCTCTCTCTTTCTCTCTACTCTCTCTCCTCTTTCTCCCATTTGAAAATGGAAAATCGTATGGGAAGAGGGGTGCTCCAAATAAGGCCCTTTTATAATGTCAGATTTTGTGCTAATGGCCCCCAAGTGTTGGGTTTTTACTATACTAACCCTATAGGAGGGTTTTTCTAGCCTCTAGGGCCCACTATAGGGTGTAAGAGTCGATACCCACCGTTGGATAGTTGGCCCTAGTGATGATCTTCGTATGGATATGATCGGCTCGCCATTTGGATGCGCCGATCGACAGATATGATTAGAAGTCTATTCAATGGTCACTGATAGTCGATCGGGGCCGCGGTTATACGGATATGAGCAGGGAATATCCTTACTCTACATGTGAAGTTTGGTCGCAAACCGACGATCTAAAATCCTCAACTTCGCATAAGAGTGTACGACCCAACTCACTTAAGTTTCAGCTTCTTCCTTTAGGGTATTTGCACTTCTCATGCACTCGTCCTTTGGCTCAAGTTGAGCAGTTCTAGACAGTACTCATGTCTGACTCCCGCGATGGACGTCAAGCCCAGTAAGACGGACATTATTCTATAGTTTTGGAACCAGTGACCCACCAACAAGTGGTCTAGAGCTTGTTTGGAGAATCGAGGCATTTCTGGAATGAATTAGGTATTGAGATTTCTCGTGGCCAATGATTAGGGTTTGGATTAACTATGTTCACAGTGTGGCCTATTTATAACTAGTAAAAGTGGAGATTTGGTTAAGATTACTCTAATTCGTCGGTTTTAAGTTAAGCTAAAGGAGTAACGTGGTTGATTTGGTCTATTAGTCAAGATCTGGACGGATTCGTTGACTTCCTACGGTTGATTAATCGGACTTGTGCGGTTCTTTACTGGTTCCACTCGTGCATAAACTAATATTGAGTGCTAATGGTCAGTAAGTGACAATATAAGTTAATTGCGAAAAAAAAATTTTCAAAGATTTTTGAAAATCCAAAATAATGAAAATCCAGCATGTTATAATGACAATCATCAGTGCCAAGAATCTCTCTCCTGCTGAAGGGGCAAGATCATTAGTGGACGTGGGCCTAGAAATCATGGCTCGGGTTATCTGTTGGATAGACAAAGTTGATGAATGATGGATATCAACCTCGTCCACTGATGTTTCCACATATCCCGAAAGAGATCCCCGTCCATGTGCCATCGGTGCACTGGTAGGACCGAAAAAATTGTCTCAACATGCCGTTGCTTCCTTCCAATTCTTGAATGCTTGATGTCGGCCTCCACTGTACCCCTCGACTTCGAGTCGCACATCATCCCATGTAAGATAAATGCTTGACCGACGCCCAACAAGGACAATGTGGTATTTTTCTTTGGCCATCTGCAAAGACATGTCTATTATCGGAATGTATACTAACATATTTCGAATCAAATGCATTTAAAAATTATGAGGCATATCCAATTGACAATAAATAGCTAATCTTTGATCAAACGTAATAAATAAGTTGGGAGAACGTACCTTTTCTCAATTCGAAGTGTGTGGTCCTATCTGTAAAAATGTACATACCGAAAGCAATTGATCGACATGAAATTAAGATTTTACATAACCAGAAGTCATCCTAGGAGCAATCTGGGGCTAGTGGATAACACTGTATCCCAAATATAAGTAATCCAAAAAATTAAAACCAGAAAGAGACAAAAAGTTATTACATGTCCAGAAATTCATTAAAAGAAATTAAGTCTATTGTAGCAAATCTTCCACCACTCCAAATATTATTTAAAATGTAATGCAAATTTCAAAGTTTTGAAACCCTTTCAATCCGCTGCCATTAATTAGAAGCACCACCATCATTACCCTTCAAATAAGACAGAGTTCTTTTTAGCCAATCAACACGACGTTCCAGTAGTAAAGCAACAAAAAAGGATGCAAGCTTCTCATCCCTATTCAGGAGCTGACCAACCTCAATAAACTCAGACTTATTTAGCCCCTGAACCTCTTCAAGTATGTCTAAGACCCTACTTGTTCGGTCGACTTCCTTTCCAAGTCTGAAGTTATGCATAGCCTCTGCTATAGTCGTGCGAGACATGCCTAGGACATCACAGGGACGAGCAGGTCGCATCCTTTTTATTGTCGCACTCCCACCACGACTACTATCGGATTCGGTTCTATGATTGAGAGTGTTCTGAAATCGCCTATTTTCCCTTGATTGACTTTCAGTTGAATGACCATAATTTTCAGGTGATTCATAGAGATTTTCTTCAAAGAGGTCCACGGTAGCATCATTTTCATCATCGAGCTCTTTCCACGATTCATTCAAGTCTCTGGAAACATGAGACGAGGATGCGGCCATGTTCCTACTTCATTGTGCATATCGTCCCGTAGCCTGGTCAGACCCTACAATCACCGTTAAATCATCCATCATTTCAATTCGCTTGCCACACAACCTCTCAGCTCTCAGATGAGACTACAAAAATGAAGAATTTGGCAATTAGATTTGACAGACCGGTTTTAAATCATAAACATATAAATGGTATTAGTTGACCTTCAACGTTCTTAAACAATAGTTGCAGGGATCGTTACCTTTAAATACTCACCCAAGCTTCGTCTGGTGCCGTCACGACCATACATTCACTGTCCCAACCAAAGCCGCTCGCAACCAGCATGTCCTTTACATCGTTGTACTCCCTTTCGTGATACCTCAATTTGTTTTGGACATTTTGCCAGGTGACAAGGATTTGAGTACGTTTATGGACCTCGTTGGCGGCCGCTTGATAGGCTTCTCTTTTGAAGCCATTATCAGCCTTTCGACCTAACACAATTTGCTCAATCAAGGTGTCGAACAAAACTTGATCCATACTTCCAGTCCATTTGATCTTGGCGGCGCGAGAGGAGGCTCTGCCAGGAATTTTACGGACTTCTCATGGGGTGAACAACGCATCGATAGGACCGGGGTTCGCGGCGGTGACTGCGATGGAGTCGGTGTAGAACCTCCCCAAATGTTCGACATCTCACCTATGTATACATGGGAAGGCAGTTACAAAAGATAACCATGCGGGTACCATATCATTCAAACATAGTATTTCCTAACACGAGCGTGAAATAAACAGTAATTAATGTAAAATGATAATTTATTAAATCCGAAAACAAATATCAAATATTAACATTTATAACTTATACATAAATCTATATATCCATTAGTTCAGCCATCAACTATCAAAGTACTTAAGAAACTGAGTAGGTCTATTGAATCCTACTATTGTTTTGGGTGTCTGCCCACATGCACTCTGCAATCCTGTCATCATTTCTGATCCACTTATCTTTCTCTCATTGAGTGACTTGGACCAGTCATTGCCTTTCATCAACTGATGATACCTCATTTGAGGTAGGATTAGCCTCAACGTCACCCACAGGTACACCAAGATCATGCAAATCTTGGTCCGATCTATCTTCTTTTCGTATGAAATTATGTAGCACACAACAGGCAACAACAACTTTAACCTGTGTATCAAAAGGATATTGTATAGCCGTCTTTAAAATTGAAAATCCCCCTTTCATCACACCGAAACATCGTTCAATTGCGTTTCGCAATGGCACATGTCGATAGCTAAATAATTCTTTCATATTCATGGGAGCTCTCCCGGTACGATACTCTTGCAGATGGTATCGAACTCTACGATAAGGGGCCATGAATCCTGGTGAATGAGCGTAACCTGCGTTGACAATGAAGTATTTTCCTACACAATTGCAGGAATGATTCCTTCAGTCTTGCAGCAACACGATAACACGCAACAAATGATGAGTGAATGATGGTGAAGATTAATTACCGTGGGGCACAATTAGAGGATCGTCATTTCGCATCAAGGCATTATGTAGGACCCTTGCATCCAATGCTGACCCTTCCCATCCGGTTAGCACGTATAAGATTGACATATCAAACGAACAAGCAGCAAGTACATTCTGAGACAAGATACCCTTTCAGTTGCGGAAGCTTGCATGTTCTGATGTTGGTATATGTGCAGGAATATGTGTCCCGTCAATTGCACCTACACAATCCTATAGTGGAAGAGTTTTCGAGCCCATAGGATTAGTATGAATGATGCAAATTCAAACATTTAGATTCACGAATAAATCGTTGGCCGATAATGGTACCTGGAAATAGCTGGCCCATTGTGTATTTGATTAAATCTCATTCAGAGTTTCTAAGCTGACTTGCTTAACATAATCAGGGTATAGGGAAACAACCACATCTAGAACTTGGTGAAAGTGACGACTTATAGTTTCACCTGAACGATAAAATCTGTGTCCTATCACACGATTACGCACATTGTGCCTGACTGTATGCAGGAACACGACTAGTTGTTCCTCCAAACTAACATTACGTGTATCGCGTAGGGTCGTCTTCTCACGCACTACTTCACATAGATGAAAAAATGCATTCTATTTCATCATAAGTTGAGTAATGCAATCCCTATCACCTGTGCGAATAATAAAATTGATAAATCTGGCCCGCGCATCACCCCTATTCGGGCCGGCTGTTTAAACATGTAGTGTTATAGTATTCCCCAACAGCTGCAACGCATGCAACCATTGCAAGAGCAACAATGGAATCGGCCATCTCTTCCTCATCTTCATCATCCATCATCTGTCTATCACCTATGTATACAAGTGGAAGTAGAAGACTTTAACATTAGCTTGTATAACCAGTAATAAAAAGTCAACACTATAACAACGAAATGCTATCTCTCAGTTATGATAATTGACTCTTAACACTTTTCTTTTTTGGAAGAAACCAATAATCAAGTTTCTAAACCTAAATACGGTAGAGAGGATGAAATCTAGTCGGATCTTGCTTTATACGATTCAAATGTATATCTAGAGGGAGAGAATTAGATAAGAAGGAAAACAATAACATAAACAAAAAGGAATGATGATGAATCATCCCAAAGCAGCAAAAAAAAAAAATAATAATAAAAAAATCCAAAATACAGGTTCTAAGAACCATAATATCTTCCCTTGGACAACCCATTCAAATGGGGCACCCCCAAGGTGCAATTATACAAAAAAAAAAGGGGCTTCGATTGGCCCTGTGCAATAAAGATAGAAGGGATTGCAAGTTGGAGTTAATGGGGTTAATTGTTCAGTATTTGAGGTAAAAGGGAATAGATTCAACCTTATGTCAGAGCATTAATATAGAGGTACCCTTCTGGTGGGTGGCATTTTATCATGTGTTTGCTATTGCACAAATCTAAGTATGACATTTTATTAGGTGCTTGCTATTGCACAAATCTAAGTATGGCATATGGTATGCACATGATATTTACATATTGCCCATGCACAAAATCATAGTTGCTTCGACTCAAATGATGATGGTGCTCACATCCATCAGATTATCGACGTAAGCAGTGTATGGAGTGGGTAACTTCTACTACATATGCTAAAGGATACAAATTTAGCTTATGTAGCAGCAAACCCAAACTATAGTTCCTTAAATGCAAGGAGACGTTCTAAATCATAGTACTAAAACTCACGATTATAATTGAAAAAGCAACTTAACTGGCAGTACGGGGTGAAAAAGTATGGCTCATATACAACTAATAGAAGTACATTTTTGACATGTTTAGAACATACCTGGGACTAAGTGTGGCAGTTATATGAACGCTGTAATTGCTATTGGCGAATGTCTAAGCAAAATCTGCACAATGAGAAATATTAACAGTTGAAATGAGTGAATCAAATTTGATTTACGCATCAAATTAGTTCAGTATGGAGAAAATCACAGTACCGTATGCAGTTTCCCTGTATGTCATAATTTCTCTGTTGGGACTAATTTCAAAGTAGCCTAATCATAGAGATTTAATACTACATCTAAACGCATTGTTTAAGTGAAGAAGCAAATGACATAACTATCAATTTTAAGTCAGTAAGATGCAGCACCACAGAATGATGCAAAAGGAAATATATCATGAGTATACCTGCGAAGCACAATATCTGCAGTTTTTTAACCTCAATTTCATATAAAAAATCAATCATTTAATTTATATGAAAGGGTATACTGAAATCAAAGGTAACAAGAAGTGAACATAAATCTTTTCCCTGTTTTTTTACAACCATGTTCAATATTATTACACACTCATACAAACACAACACAATTTTAAAAACTTGAAATGTGCTTGTCACGAAGTTATTTAGATTTCAGATATGTAAAACATAAGAAACATTAGCAGTTTCTTCACCAAGCGCAAATACCAAAATTTCAATTGCTTAGTGTTCGGTTAGTCAGGCACAGGTAGGTTGCACTATTTACATGATTGTATTTTTGTAATTAGTACCAACCATGCCTTGAAAAAGAAATTCAAGCAATACTAGCAGTTTTTTCCCCAAAATCCATAATGTCTCCCCCTTACAGTGCAACAAAAAACTAAAAATGATAATAGTGCATCCTAGCAGGAAGCACTAGGCATCACTGACTCATACAAATTCAATACAGCAAATTGTTGGAACAATTTCACATAAAAAATCAATCATTTAAGTTATATGAAAGGGTGTACTAAAATCAAAGGTAACAAGAAGTGAACATAAATCTTTTCCCTGTTTTTTTACAATCCATGTTCAATATTATTACACACTCATATCAACACAACACAATGGAAAAAACTTGAAATGTGCTTGTCACAAAGTTATTTAGATTTCAGATATGTAAAACATAAGAAACAATAGCAGTTTCTTCACCAAGCGTAAATACCAAAATTTCAATTGCTTAATGCTCGATTAGTCAGGCACAAGTAGGTTGCACTATTTACATGATTGTATTTTTGTAATTAGTACCAACCATGCCTTGAAAAAGAAATTTAAGAAATACTAGTAGTTTTTCCCCTAAAATCCATAATGTCTCCCCCTTACAGTGCAACAAAAAACTGAAAATGACGACAGTGCATCCTAGCAGGAAGCACTAGGCATCACTGACTCAGACAAATTCAATACAACAAATTGCTGAATTTGTTGGAATAATTTCACGTAAAAAATCAATCATTTAAGTTATATGAAAGGGTATACTGAAATCAAAGGTAACAAGAAGTGAACATAAATCTTTTCCCTGTTTTTTTACAATCCATGTTCAATATTATTACACACTCATATCAACACAACACAATGTAAAAAAACTTGAAATGTGCTTGTCACAAAGTTATTCAAATTTCAGATAGGTAAAACATAAGAAACATTAGTAGTTTATTCACCAAGCGCAAATACCAAAATTTCAATTGCTTAATGCTTGGTTAGTCAGGTACAGGTAGGCTGCACTATTTACGTGATTGTATATTTGTAATTAGTACCAACCATGCCTTGAAAAAGAAATTCAAGAAACAGTAGCAGTTTTTTTCCCAAAATCCATAATGTCTCCCCCTTACAGTGCTACAAAAAATTGAAAATGATGACAATGCATCCTAACATGAAGCACTAGGCATCAATGACTCAGAAAATTCAATACAGCAAATTGCTGACTGAGTTGGAAGATATGACAGATATTATATGACCATCCAAATCAATCCAAATCATTAGCCCTTCATGGATTGAGCACAATCCAAAATTCACAATGAATGTTAATCAATCAGCCAGTCCATGATCTTTGGATCAATGCAAGTTTTGGGCTATGTTCCATTCACGATGAGGCAGACATGTTGGACAAACTAAAATGATGTATATCAATGTCATGTCCAAGCCGGATGAGATGCACAATTTCCTCGAGTCAGCAGATGTTTCTCATGTACATGAGCTCCCTTTAGAACGTACGTGCTTGCTCTGTCATATTCATTTGGATGATCCTTGCCACCAAGAAAAAGACTTTTTAGGAATTCAAATGGATGGTAAGGAAGAAGTCCAAGTAATGGACTTCGACATTCAAAGAGTAAAATGCTTCCAAGGCAACTAGGATCATTTTAGGCCCTTTGTCTTGAAGGAGTCTTGAATCATAACCCATCCACAGTACATCTTACCAAGAGAAAACCAAATACTGTGCATGCATTCCATATACAGAGAGACGACAAGCCGTAGATGAGCAAGATATGTACATGTAACGTCCTGGATTTTCACTGTTTTGGATTTCCAAAAATCCTTGATTTTTTTATTAATTAACTTATAATATCACTTAATGACCATTAACACTCAATGTTAGTTTATACAGGGGTGGAACCAGTAAAGAACCACACAAGTCCGATTAATCAACTGTAGGAAGCCAACAAATCCGCCCGATCACTTGAACATCAAGTTTAGCCCCATGATTTACTCATTTAGGGCCCAAATCTAACCGACTCATCACTAACTAATCAAGACAATCATGACTAAATTAAAGATCTAACTGAAGCCGAGTCAGATAAGGCCCGGATCTTGACTAATAGACCAAATCAACCCCGTTACTCTTTTAGCCTAAAACCGACGGTTTAGAGTAATCATGACTAAATCTCCACTTTCACTAGTTATAAATAGGCCACATTATAAACATAGTTAATCCAAACCCTGATCATTGCCCACGAGAAATCTCACTACCAAATTCATTCCAGAAATGCCCTGATTTTCCGAACAAGCTCTAAACCGCTCGTTAGTGGGCCACTAGTCCCAAAATTATAGAGTAATGTCCGTCTTACTGGGCTCGACGTCTATCGCAGAAGTCGGACCCGAGTACTGTCCAGAACCGCTCAACTTGAGCCAAAGGAAGAGTACAAGAGAAGTGCAAATACCCTAAAGGAATAAGCTAAAACTTAAGTGAATTGGGTCGTCCACTCTTATGCAAAGTTGAGGATTTTGGACCGTCGATTTACGACCAAACTTCACACGTAGAGTAAGGATATTTTTCTGCTCATATCCGTATAACCGCGGCCCCGATTGACCATCGGCGATCGTTGAATAGACTTCTCATCATATCTGTCGATCGATGCATCCAAATGGTGGGTAGAACATGTCCATACGTAGATCATCATTAGGGCTAACTATCCTACGGTGTATATCAATATCTACACCCTATAGTGGCCCGAGAGAGTAGAAAAACCCTCCCATAGGGCTAATATAGTAAAAACCCAACACTTGGGGTCATTTGCACCAAATCTGACATTATAAAAGGGGCTTCTTTAGGCACCCCCTCTCCCCATACGAATTTGCCCTAGGTGGAACAAAGGGAGAGGAGAGAAAAATGAGAAGGAAAAGAGGAAGAAGAGAGTGAAGGAGGGTGTTGTTGGTGGAGGAGCCAAGGAAACTTGGAACCATAGCAAATCTCCTTCCTTTCTCTCACATCCACAACTCTAAGCTCCATTTCCAACCAATTGGGGAAGTAAGCACCCATCTTTTTGTAAATCTTTTGTGTTGAGCTAGGATTTGCATGTAACCCTAACATGCAAGTTCATTTGACTCAGAATCTCAACGAATCCACCCGCGAGCTTGGTGACCCTAGATCGTTTCCTAGAGCTCTCAACGACTCATAGGTGCAGACTATTGTTCTTAGGTGGCCTAGTACCAATTTTATTTGGAATCTAATGATTTTGCTTGTTGGGTGATATATTTGTGTAATCTAGAGAAATCTAGACAAGACCGTATACTTTAGATCCTCCCCAAATCAATGTGGAATGATTATGGAATGTTTGATGTTCTAAACATGATTGGGTGTGAATTGATGATTGGTTATATATTCCTTGCTCGATTCTTGCATGATGTTTTCTCATAACATGTTTGATGTGCTAACCCTTATATATATATATATATTATATATATTATATATATATATATAATATATATTATATATATTTGTATTAGGAAATATATGAAATGCTTGGCTTCCTCACTAACCCACACAACACACATGCACCTTTATTTCACAATATTGTTAGCATTTACATTGTAGAAAAATCTAAAATTTTGTATTGGGAAATATGAATGCATGATCTCGCTAGTGTTAGTTGATAATCCTAATGGTTGAAATGTTATTGAACACCATTAAAACCCTTGGGTTAGTCAGGAATCTGAGGAGAGAGACGGTGGTCCCATTGGTAGGACTATCCTGAGGCTAAACCGTGGACATAGACAGGTGCATATGGGCGACAGGAGTTGGACTACATGAGTCGCTTGTACTCGATGTCGTCCGTCGCGTACTCGCCTAGACTCGCACGGTTTAGTCCGCTTACTGACTAACTATGATTGTTAACCATGTCTGCTCACGCCTGAATAGAACCTAGAATACCCTTCGCCCACTGAAGTCCATTGATAACCATTTGAAATTGATCCACTGTCTCGAGAGCTGGGCATGGTGGAATGGAACACTGTGTCCGAGTTGTCGACCTACGATGGGGTGACGAGCCTCCCCGTAGTGACCGCAAGTGATCCCTTTCCCAGCACTCCCCATGTGCTTGAAATCGGGGATGGAGAACTCGATGGGATCAAGGATCGCATGGTCTTGGCCTCGCGCGTTGAGGGGCCTTGGCCTCGCAATTAGTTAAGGACATTGATATCGTGGGGTGTACCAGTTTTTCCAATCTGCTGGATGAACGAAATTAACTAAATACTCGGTTAACATTATTTATGCATCACATTAGTTAGGTGGGCGATTCGGCAGTTGAGGTCGCTATGAGGGAGTACTGGTCATGTGCGATTGTTAGATGGAGTCGCTCGAGGGAGTGTTGTGGCGAGGGCATGCATCATATCATTCATCATGCACCTGCATTAACAAGATTAGTTAGGTGTTTATGAATATTTGCATTTCATTAAATTCATAATATAATTGATGTTTGTTACAACTTAAGACTAATAGCACCAACTGAGTTGATCACTCACTCCCACTCTAAGACGGTGTTTTAAAACACCAACCAGACTCTCCCATAGTTGTAGGTGACACAGAGTACGAGGAGCTTGACGACGCTAGTTTTGATGAGGAAGACGAGCTGTCCTACTTCCAGCTGATGGGCGGTTTCCCATCGACCTAGTAGACGGATTTCAGATCGCTGGGTGTTGGACTCAGCACATCATTCTTTTGGACATATTTTTGTATTTTCGTTGGGCGCCGTGTGCGACCCATTGACATTATTTTGGACTTGTATACATTTAGCCACTTTCAATTCAGTAGACTAGTTGTGATTGTGATTCATGTTTCAAGTAATTTCATACTGCTTTTCAAACCGGATTACATGCAAAATATGTAAATTTTGTTATAAGTGACACCCGAGAACTTGGGAGTCGAGTGCGTACACGACCCACAATTTTCAGGGCGTTACAGTACACTTCACACTGTACTATCACACGAAAAAATATATATATATAAAAAAACTTCCATGAGAGGATTTGGGGAAGAAAAGGACCCGGCATCCGACGCAGTCCTTCAGCATTCAGAAAGCATTTTACCATAAACCCTAAATCCATGAAAGGAATTGGGGAAGAAAAAATAAATCAAATTACATACCTGTCGTTGCCAACCCACTCACAATCCCGCCCAGACCTTACCTTCTCCACCACATCCTCTCAACTGCAAGGAAGAGATGAGGCCATGTCTATATAGTCGACGGATTAGATCGCCTGTAGAAGACCGAACGCACGCTAGAGATATCATCTCCAGATACGGCTCGCTGCGACAGGGCCATCTATAGAGACGTCATTTATATCTTCTCTCCCGTATGAGAGAAATCCCTTTGCAAATCGGAGAGAAATCCTGCAGGATTCGGTGGATGGGCTCGAGGAAAGGATGAGGGACGGGATGGGATTTATCTCTTCTCTCTCCATACACTCCCGTCTAATACCTAAGGGATATGGAGGTTCGTTTAAATACATTAAACCCAAACGCGCGCGTGGGATGGAGGGATGGGATCGCGTGATCCCATCCCTCTTAATCCGTCTCGCCAAACACGCCCTTACATCACGGTGGGCCCCACAGAGCCCTTCCAGGACGGATTATAGTTCGGGCGGGGGTAGGACGCAATCCGCGTCCAGCGCTGATGCTTGGATGCAGATTAGATACTGACAGGTTGAGTAGCGAGTTGGCTACTGAAGTGACGTCACCAAGTTCTGGGGGCCCCTCTATAATGTATGTGTTATATCCACACCGTCCATCCATTTGTAGATATCATTTTAGGGTATGAACCAACCAATGAGGCAAATAAAAATCTGTAGTGGACCCCACCAAAGAAAACAGTGGGGAGAGTGATTCCCACCGTTGAAACTATCCTAAGGCCTATCATAATGTTTATTTGAAATCCAACCTGTTCAAAAGTTAAAAAGACATGAAATAAGGGAAAGCACAAATATCAGCTTGATCTAAAACTTTGTGGCCTTTAGAAGTTTTTAATGGTGGGCGTCACTGTCCCACTGTTTTCTGTGTTGGGCTCCACTGGAGATTTGGATTTAACTCATTCTTTGGATATTTCCCTAAAATGATCTCTCCAAATGGATGAAAGGTGTGGATACAAAACATACATCATGGTGGGGCCTGTGAGCGTCAGCGCTTGTCTTCGTACACCAACCAATCCACTTCCGAAAGAAAGGTAGGGGTATTTTGGTCCTCAAATGCTTGTTCGTACGTCTAACGTCTAAGTTGGGAAGGTAAGTGTTAGGAAGGTAAGTTTCGTTCTCTCCGGGAAAAGAAACAGGGTAAAAAGTTGCGTCTACAGTGGTCAATTTCTCAATATAATATTGCTCAAATCGGACATGTAACGATGGGAGTTATATGACTGTTTTCGTGGGATCTGCGACTTACAGGGAGTTATGGCCGTTCATTCATTTCAACATTCTTCCACTACAACATTCATCAATTTCAACATTCGTTACATTCATCCATTTCAAAATTCATCACTTTCACAAACTGTTATCATTTATACCCATAAAAAATTTTGTAAAAAAATTATTTATAAAGGGAACCACCACACATTCCTCCCTTTCACAAACTTTCATTTGATACCCATAAAAATTAAAAATTTTTTAAAAAAATTAAAAAGAAAGAAAGAAAAAACCACAAAATCCTTTATTATCCTAACCTAAACTTATCTTTGGCCACCATAATTTTTACATCAAAGAGTATGAGCTCGCTAGAATTGAGGGAATGATGATGTAAGTTCGCCGTAGTGGATCCCACGGAGGTGGCAACGGTTCTAACGATCAAATGGTCTCCTCTTGTGAACAAAAAAAGAATAAAAGAAAATTGCCAAATGGTTTTTCAGGCACAATGGACCCACTTATTGAATCCATCTCACATCTTATGTAGGGCCCACTGGATTGTCTTGGAGCAAATCCAAGTCGTCCACATGAAAGGGATTTTTATTTCATGTTATTTGCTGAAGTTTGAGGGAAAAACTCATCACGGGTAGACCACACTATTAGAAACAGTAAGAAATTAGCGCACGTCGCTCATGTAGTTACAGGCCACATAATTCCATTAAAAAAATAATAATAATAATTCTATTGTGGGTTCATGGTTGTCCGATTAAAGTGAATGGATCAAACCAGTCGATGGGTGGCCCCAATCATTCATTTAGTGGGGCCCATACTTCTATTCTCAAAAGCCTCTCTTGACTTCTACGTAAAATTACAACGGTATGAGCAGACAATTGGCATATGAGTATTTTTGTCCTGAAAAAAAATAAACAGTGCCATGGGACAAATAATAATAGCTTCATATGCTATGTCATTACCTGATGGCCTTATAATTGATGGCTATTTTAATAAATAACTCGTCCGTCGGAACATGTTTGGATGTAGACAAAATGGTGTGACCCTTACTATGGGGCCACCTTGATGTGTGTATTGTATATCTATGTGGTGTGACCCTTACTATGGGGCCACCTTGATGTGTGTATTGTATACCTATGAGGCCTATCTTGATGTGAGTATTGTATATCTGTCCACTGGTATTTTCGTATCATTTCATGGCACGAAGCCAAAAATGAAACTGATCCAAATCTCAATTGGACTATACTACAAGAAACTGTGGTGGTTGAACGTTCCACCATTAAAAACTTCCTAGGGCTTGTAGGGCCCACCGTAATGTTTATTTGCCATCTAACCTGTTGATGACCGTGTGGATATAAAATAAATACATCAAGCTGGGCCCCACAGTAAGGGCCACACCTAATCCGCTCTCCTGTGGAAATGGACTATTAAGTTACTAACGTGACCTCACGCTCCGTCTACATCACTGTACGGGCTTTGAAACGTTTTATTAAATCCCAGTGATTCATGTGGATTATGTGTCCCACACACGTGTCCCCTTATAGATGGAGATATCCTGAAAATCATAACCATCCAATATCGACCGTTGAATTTTGACACCTACCCATTCCTTTCTAACCGTCCATTTGATGGTTATGATCATCCAGTAAATATTATTTCTAGGATACCTAATACCACATTGGGGGACACCACTTGGCTGGTTTGGATTCATGAACATGAATGGCACATCCATGATAGAGAAAAACTTTGATGCTCTGGCCGAGCAAGATAGTTGATACACAGGCACTGAATTTGTTAGCCACAACTTAGACGATGAACGAACTAGTGGATTGATGGACGATTAATGTGGATTATTGAAAAGAAAAATAACCAATGGTCCAAATTCAGCAAACAAGTGTCCAGTCATCAGAGGTCATGAATCTTTAGCTAATTTAATTTTTGGATGATGACCTATCTATGGTGGGTCCCACATTTTGGACGGTTTTATATATATAAAAAATATAAAATGGGCCCTTACTCTTGCTCCGGTGGTAGACTCGCAGGAGTTTCAACACCGGGTCCAGGGTTCGAGTACCCTTAAGTGGTGAATTCGATAGCGTGAGTGTGTGTGCGTGTGTAAATAATATATATTATATATAATAATATATATTATATAATAATATATATATAGATAATATAAATTTTACACAGGCATATGCTACCTATACAATATCTGAATGCCGGCACATAACCATCACAGAAAGAGTATCTAATAAACTCTCCAACTAAAATATATCCGTTCCTTTTATATTAATATTGTTTTTTATTTTTAACATGTTAGTAACCCTAAGCAGACTACCTAAGAAATGTGTGTTCTACATATATAGGCACACGTGCCAGGTTCATGCACGTACGGAACCAGCGACCACAAGATAAGCGGGCATGCTTGATTTTGGGGCTGAGATCATCTTAAGAGTGGGGTCCACCTATAACTCACCCAAAATCCTAAAAAATGCAACGTTCATTTCAACCACTAACATTCCACTTTCACATTTTGCATGGACAGCATGGTTAAGTCATGATTTTTTTTTTGTCATGACACGTGCACACGGTGGGGCCTAC
Source organism: Magnolia officinalis (assembly GCA_021015155.1). Lineage (NCBI taxonomy): Eukaryota > Viridiplantae > Streptophyta > Magnoliopsida > Magnoliales > Magnoliaceae > Magnolia > Magnolia officinalis. Next base: position 95,017,332 of record JAJHSJ010000002.1, read on the forward strand.
CAGTTGAACGACTTGGATCTTGTGCAAATACTCTGTATTGACACGTTGTTGAGTATCTGTCCACGTGTGCACCGGCACAGCTTCGTCGTCATCTTGGTGGCAAGCCTCATCACATAACCAACATGAAGAAAAAGACCCTCCAACTGAAAAATAATAATATACAAGTAGACAAACACTCCAGTGCTCGCGGAGCATTGTAAGTTACGGTGCTCCTGGTTGCATTGGTACACTTACGCAGTCCAATCCATTGATCTTGACCGTTCATGAAGTTCAGTAACATGTCATTGAAAACCATGCAAACATTACTCCGATATGACAATATGAACCACTTGATCGATGGTCTTTAATATGGACGGTCAAGATCATTTTATCAAAACAGGTTCAATCAACAATTTCATCCATCTATTTTCTAGGTCCCACCAGGATGTCTTACGATTCTAAGAAATAATTTTTCTTAGGCATTTGTAACCATCCCATCCATTGCTTTGAAAATGGACGGTGGTACGAAATAAGGTCACATCAAGGATGGACTTGACCATATGATCAGTGTGAGTTTTGCATGGTAGCCTATGAAAAGTCATCTAGACTTAATGGACGGTTCAGATTGATCGATTGGACTGTTTAATTAGTGTCCTGATGCAATTAGGGGAACTATAACTTATCATGCTTTGAGAGTCTCATACATGTATTGAATAATTGAAAAAGTCCAAAGGAGTGCAATCCTTTCAAATAATTCAAGGCCATCTGTCTCCACTGCTATTATTCTATTTTAGAAATAAAGGGACAGGCCACGTAAACATTGTACTGCTTCAAAACCTCTCATTTTCATTTCCTTTATTTTCTTTGTCTATATATATATATTTTATATTATATATACACACACACTTGTTGGCCTTTCCATCCAAAGCCCACTGTATCTATCTAATGCCCATCTATGTCGTCGCTTACGTGGAATTTCGATAAGAGCAGGTCTCAAGTCCAACCGGTTGTACCATAAGTTATGGTCCACCCGGCTGATAACTTCCCACATTTTAAGTGCATGCAAAATCCAACCCATCCAATAGCTTGGCCCCACCTGATGATCACCGTAGGAAAAAAAATCAGCTCTATCTACTCATCAAATGGGACACACCACAGAAAATAACATATAGCCATTGATAAATAGAAAATACAAACGTGGCCTACGCGTTGAATAGATATGAATGATTTCTATCGTTTGATCCTTGTGGTTTGGGCAAGTAATTGGATGGGTTGGATTTCGCATGCGCTATATATATGGGAAATTATCAGCTGTGAGGACTGTAATTAGTGGCACAACCGGTTGGATTTGAGACCTTAGATACTGGACGGTGCTCTGTGGTCCCCACTATGATGTATTTGTTTTATCTATTACATCATCCAATTTTTTAGATCATTTTAGGGCATTAGAAAAAAACTGATACAGATCCAAATCTCATATGGACGACACCACAGGAAACAGTGGTGATTGAACGCTCACCATTAAAAACTTCTTGGGTATATAAAAGTTTTAGATGAAGCTGATATTTGTGTTTTCCCTTCATCCAGGTATTTTTTTGACCTAATCAATAGGTTGGATGGAAAATAAATATTGCAGTGAGCCCTAGGATTTTTTAATGGTGGGCATTCAATCACCACTGTTTTCTTGTGGTGTGGTCCACTTGCAATTTGGATATGTTTCACTTTTGAGCTCATGTCTTGAAATGATCTGAAACAATAGATGGATTGCATGGATAAAACACATATCTCATGGTAGGGCCTACATGTCATTGCCCAGTAGCTACCTCATTACTGGCGGCGTCAGTTGGCAATCCATGTCCCCTTATAATAGGGCAGAAAGTTGGGAGTAGGGGTGTACATGGGTTGATCCGAGTCGAACTACGCTAAACCCAGCCTGGCCCGGTCACCAGTCAAACCCAGCCCGAACTCGGCCTGGCCCGGTCACCGGGCCAACACGTCCAGCCCGAACCCGGCCTGGCCCGGTCATCGAGCCAACACGTCCAGCCCGAACCCGGCCCGGTCAGCAATCGGGCGAGTTCGGACCAGTTTTGGACTTTCTGTCACTTCAAAGATGGGTGGTGAACTATACCAAAAGGGTAAAGGGGAAAAGGACGGGTAGGGTTTTGAAAAAAAAAAAATATCTATACACCACTTGACCGAGTCGAGCTAGGTCGAGTCGGGTTTCGGGCTGAGTCAGGCCAAACTGGGACATATCCGAACTCGGCTCGAACTCAGTTTTGAGAGCGAAGAAAATGGCCCGTCCCCACCTGAACTTAGTTCCAAGTCGAGCGAGTTAACCGGGCTAGCCTGGTTCGTGTACAGCCCTAGTTGGGAGGGTTGAACCCGACTGACCCGACATTGAGTTGGGCTTGGGCAAGATGTATCAAGTCCAATTTCAGGCCTGGGCTATACAAACACCAACCCGATAAATCTTGGGTCGAGCTCGGATTAAGGTCTTGGGTTGCCTGGCCCAACTCGAACCGATCAATATATAAGTTACTTATAACATATATTTGAGGGCGGATAGTATGTGTTGCAGACATAGGAAATTCCGGTGTTATTGGGTCTCATTGGTCCACATCATTTCCGATGACTCAAGCTAACAAGAAATGTCAACTGACAGTGGACTTGGCATCGATTCCTGGTAGGGTGGCTAACAGTGAAGTGTCAACTGATAGTGGGGTGTACTAACAAGCTGACCAAAAAAAAAAAGAAGCTAACAAGAAATGTTGGATTTCTCTCCCAAATAGGTTGTGTGCTACACAACATAGACTTTTAAATGAATAGTTGTCCCATGCTTTAGCTTGTTTGTTGAGAATAAATGAAGTTCTTTACGTTAAATAACAACATATATAATTAATAAAATCATAAATATAAAAAATAAAATGTGTATTAAAATATAATAAACTAATGCAATCATTAAAATATTAGCATGTCTCCACCCTACCAACCCGACCAACCTGACAGGAAGCCGCTTGGGTTGGGGTTGGGTTGAGAATTCCCAACCCTGAGGTTGGCTTGGGTTGGGTTAGGGTTGAGGTACAGGAACCTTGGGTTGGGCTATGGTTGAGCGCCAACCCGACCCAACCTGCCCGACTTTCAGCTGTGCCAAATGCACACTAAAGTCCATGGTCCATGCCATTGGATCGAAATCACGAAACATATCAGGACATGGGTCTCAATGTGATGTATGTATTATATCCACTTCGTCCATCCGTTTCACCAACACATTTTAGACATTAAAACCTGAAGATGAGGCAGATCTAAATCTCAAGTGGACCACACTACAGGAAATAGCTGGGATTGAGAACCACCATTGAAAACTTCTTAGGGCCCACATAAGTTTTGGATCAACCTGATATTTGTATTTTCAGACCATCCAGGTTGAAGTCATCTTGTGAACGGGTTGGATGGCATATAAACATCTCGGTAGCCGCTATGAAGTCTTCAACGGTGAGCGTCTTTATCCCGATTGCTTCTTGTAGTGTGGTCCATTCGAGCTTTGGATCTGCCTCATCTCTAATATCGAATCGTAAAATGAACTGGCGAAACAGATGGATGGAGTGGATATAACACACATCATGATGGGCCCCACATAGCTTAGTGTTGCGGGCAATCCACGTCCAACACAACATCGATTACCTTAGGGCCTGTTTGGGCGGTGGGATTAGAAGTAGGGTTGTTCACACGAGTCAAACTAGCTCGAAAAGCTCGCTCAACTCGGTTCGAGTCAGCTCGGATTGACTCGGCTTAAATGACTGATTCAAGCTGAGCCAAGCTAATTATTTGAAGCTCGAGTTGAGTTCAAGCCAAGTTCGACCAGGGGGCATTTCAACTCGACTCGACTCGAACTCGACTTGACTCGAAGCTCGATTAATAAATATATTATATATTATATTATATTATATATATAATATTATATTAATATAAGTTTTAAGTTTAAACTTAAAAATAAAAAATAAACTCTAGAGTCTCTACCCAACTGCACGCACCCCTTTTCCTTTCCCTTTATTCTCTTTCTCTGTCATTGCCAGCCGCACGCCCGCCCCGACCACCACCACCAGTTTTTATTTCAGCTCCATAATAGTATGATTTCAATTTCTTGAGATCTACTTCTTAGGCGAGAAACCTAAGAAATTCGAGATGGATTCTTCTCAGATTTGTTAGAGCTTTAAGGAAATCCAATGATCTGATTGGCTAGAGCTCTTTACTTGAATTTCTGATCTATGTTCTGATCGGTTTCTTTTCTAGTATTTGGATTTCTGCTGGTGGAAGAAGATCAAGAACATATCGGTTCTTACAAGTTTTTTCATTCGATTCGAAGCTTTGTTTGGTTTTTTAATTGGGTTTTGCTTTCATTGTTTTAAGATTTTTGAATTTTTCATCAATGGAAGAGAATCAAGAACAGAATCCATTACTCTCTCACCCAACAAGCTCGAGCTCGACTCGAGGTAAACTCGACTCAACTCGAACCACTAGCTTGACTCGAACTCGACTCGACAGCTTTGGCAAACAAGTCAAGCTTCAATGTTGAGCTCGAGGCCAAGCTCGAGCTCGAACTCGAACTCGAGTACATCATGGACAAGCCAAGCCCAGCTTGGCCCACCTCGACTCGACTTGGCTGGATGCCCACCTCTACTTAGAAAAGATTACGTGGGATGGGATTCATCTGGTCCTGTGCCAATTCCCCTCCATGTTTGGGAAGAATGGAAAAGCTACGTAAATGGAATTGCATTGGGTGTTGTGCCAATTTCACTCAATGTTAGCAAGTTGTGTAGGTCCCACCATGATGTGTGGGCTATATCCACACCGTCCACCCATTTATCGAGGTTATTTTAGAGCATGGGCCAAAAATTCAGGTAAATCTAAAGCTCAAGTGGACCCCACCATAGAAAGCAATGGAGATTGAATACTTACCATTGAAAACTTCTTTGGGGCCACATAAGTTTTGGGTCTACCTCATTTTTAGGTTCATGCCATAAAATGAAGTTATAAAATAAATGAACGGTTTAGATATAACACACGTGTGTTATTCTCAGTAATTTCAAATGATGGTGGTATATCCATTCAATGTACCACCGTATTTTCAACAAAGCATGCATTAATCTTATCCCATGGCAACTGGAGATAATCCCCGCCATAGGTAATAATTATGTTTTTTGAATCCCATCCCACCTAATTCCTTCTAATCCCACTGTAATGACCAATATCAAGAACTAGAATGTGTACAGAAGCTGTGTTTTATCCTTAACCGTCCATCTGTATACTACAAGTCAAAAGCTTAACAGTGTAGTATCAATAAGTGGATAAGCCGTTGGGCCTCGAAGGTGGGACACAACGTACCAATGGCCTGGATTGCAGAACCAAGGGTCCTACTTGTTAGATTTGAGAATCCGTGTGTACTGTGGAAACATGTGTATTATATGAGAAATGCTGTTTTCAACTCAGAGCACTATAAGTCCACTTTTCATTTGGTCCGACGCGCATTTAATGGGCAACTGTGCGATCGTCACAGCGATACGACAAATATTAACTCATTGATCAATGGCCATAAAAATGTACGGTGATCATCATACCTAGAAAAATAGGTCCAATCAACAATTAGATCCATCTATTTGTTAGGGAACATCATGGATTGCTTTTGATTCTAAAGACTCACCTTTGCCAATCGTAGCCGTCCATCGATTTCTTGAGAAAAAAGATGGCTGTAGAAATAACGTCAAGCCAACGATGGATTAGATCATCCTATCCATGCAATTTTTTCATGGCAGGCCGTGAGGTGTGTTCTTGATTCAATGGACAGTTCAGATCGATCCACCGAACTGTACAAGTGAACGGATGCAACTAGGAGCACTACAACTTGCAATGTTCTGAAAGCACTGGAGCATTTCTCCTTTGAAATTGGTGCGTCCTGATTTCAACCAAGGGCCCCACAAGTCGAGAATTGACCGTTTACAGCTAGCTGCATGCTAATTTTCATCAAAATGTCACGCTTGTAGGACATCTGAGCATTCAAAAGGTGGGCCCCACCGTGAAGATCACCTGCCTAAAAAATCAGGCCAATCTACTCATTAGGTGGGCCCAGTGTAAAGAATAATCAGACCGGCGGCTGTCCTTTGATTTGGACTAACCCACCTGATGAGTGGGCCAGCTTGATTTTCGTCGGCAGGCGATCTGGACCCACCGATTTCATGGGCCAGATACTCGACCCAAGGTACACGTTGGCGGGAAATGAATCCCTCCCGGGGGTGCGGTTTAGGTGGATTCCCGGATACACGGAAGCGGATTAGATACTGATAAGGTCAGTATCCAGATGGCTAATGAAGTGACGTCACCAACCTCTGTGGACCCCACCATGATGCATGTGTTGTATCCATACGGTCCAACCATTTTTAGAGATCGTTTTATGGCATTACAAAAAGAATGAGATAGATCTAAAGTTCAAGTGGACCCACCACAGAAAACCGTGGGAGCAGTCATACCCACCGTTGAAACATTTATAGGGCCAACCTTGATGTATTTTTGAGATCAAACCTATTCATAAGTTAACATAGAAATAGATGAAGTGAAATATATATATATAATCTTGATCGGAAACTACTGTGGCCCCTAAGAAGTTTCGAACGGTGGATGTCACTATCCCCACTGTTTTTTACGGTGGGGTCCCATTGAACTTTAGATCTATCTCATTCCTTTTTTAATACCATAAAATTATCTCTCCAAATGGTTGGACGGTATGGATACAATACATACATCATGGTCCACATAGCTTACTGACGTCACTTCGGTAGCGATTTGGCTACTGACCTTGTCAGTATCCAATCGGCGCCCCGGATCCACCGAGGTCCGCGGATCCCTAAATGTGGGGCCCACTGTGATGTATGTTCCTTACATCCACACTGTCCATCCATTTTGACAGATCATTTTTGGGTATAATCCATAAAAATGAAGCATATCCAAATCTTAAGTGGACCATACTACAGGAAACAGTCATCATTTAATCCCCACCATTAAAAACTTCATGGGGGGCGATAGGAACGTTTATTTTCCATCCAACCTGTTTATAAGATTTTAAAAAAAGAGAGAGATGGATGAAGAGATTAAACAAATATCATCTTGATCCAAAACTATTGTGGCCCTCGATCATTTTTTAATGGCCGATTACCACTGTTTCTGTATTATGGTCCACTTGAGATTTGGATCTTATTCATTTTTAACGGATGGACGGCGTGGATATAAGGAACATATATCAAGGTGGGCCCAACGGTCACCCACCGCCCCCCTTCCTGGATGCTTTGGCTCTTGCCATCCAAACGGACCAAAGCATTTCTAGATTATTTTTATTTTTATTTTTATTTTAAAATCTTGTTATTCGTGTACACCGTTTATTGTATACTCACGCGTACTTCGATGAATGGTATCCGTCCAATTTATCGGCCTACATGAAACGTGAATTCGTTGACCGTCCAATGAAACATATGAAAATAGAGAGAAACTTTGATACTCTGGCAGGGAGCAATGGATGATACGCAGGCACTTAGAAAACTTCTTAGAAATTGCACACGTGGATTACAATTAAAACAAATCAAACTGTAAAAATCACGGTTCTTAGTTTAGATGCATCACGAACCAAAAATTACTCTTACTAGATAATCTGACCATCAGATTGATGGGCATTTATTGGACGGTTACGAATGAAAAGTATCCAATGGTTCTATTTCAACAAAGAAGTGTCCACGAATCAGAGAGGTTAGGGTCGTTGAAATAACCTGATTTCAGGATTGGTTTTGAGTGAATATACGTTGCGTGTACAACTTCTCAGTGCCTGCGTATCAAGTGTCATACGCTGCCCGAGTATCAAATAACTCCCTATGAAAATATTAGTCGGGCGACGTATGACATATTATCCCACTGATAGATTATTGCTGGGGCCCACATAGACATCAGGAGTTATAGGTCCTGTTCATGATTGTACATTTTACCAACGCAAGTGATTTGCAGCATGTGGGTCCATGGTTTTGAAATTCAAACGTCTTGATCTGATGAGACTCATTTGGATGATCGGACACTTGTCCAAGGAATCTGAACCGTTGCTTCCAGTTGAAGGGATAGGATCATCCAGTCTGCTAGATATCAGATACGTTCTTCATTCGGTCAACGTTCTGGATTACCAAACTACGAGTGCTGCTTGTGGGGCCCACCATGGTGTTTGTTTTGTATCGAATCAGACTCGCCCTCCATGAAATTTGGACGGCCCAAAAATCGGGACCATTCAGCCATCATACTGGCTACCATGTGAATTTGGAGGTTTATGGATGGTTGACCATTAGTTTTCATGGTGTGGTCCACTTAATTATTTCTTATAAGTATTTTTTGGTACATACCATCATCATGGTGGGGAAAACCTGATGCACAGGTTGGATGGCATATAATTTCAACACCGTGGTCCCCATTCAGAAAACAATGGACGACCGTAAAAAACCTACGTATTCATAAGGTGGCCCACACGATGGTTGGATGGATCTTATTTTCTCGCATTCATCTTTAACGGTAGGGAGATGTTTTTGGAAAGGTTAGATGGAATAGAAACTCCCTGATGGGCCCCACACGATCAGCTTATTCTAAAGGGCGCGTACAGGAACCGACCCTATGACGAGGCCTCGTAAGTATAAAAGAAATATAGAAAATAAAAATAAAGATGAGTCAAGGGCACTATTGCAATTCTCGAATCTTACTGACCTTAGTATAAAACTCCAAGGGTCCCCTCACAGAATAATAGTGCTCCTAGTTGTATTTCGTCACTTAGACATTCCGATCAATCGATCTGAACCGTTTATTAAGTCTAAATCATATTTTTATAATTACCTTGAAAAATTCACACTGATTGAATCGTCCAATCCATCCCTGATCTATCCTCGGTTTTGCAACCATCCTTTTTTCGAATCATGGATGGATTGGTTTGATGGCCTAACAAAAGTGTCACTTTAGAATTACAAGCAATCTATCGTGGGACCCACCAAATTGATTGATCAAATTGTTGATTGAACCTATTTTTCTATAGATGATCTTCACCGTCCATATTAAATGAGAATGATCCAAGGGTTATAATTGGAAGTTTAGTGAAATATTTTCTTGGTAGTACCAATAAAATATATTATTACTTAAGGAAGGTCTAGATCAATCAATGGAATTGTCCAAGTGTCCCAAATACAAGTATGAGTACTAAAATCTATAGTGCGCCATAGTGCTCTGACATCACTTGAGCATCTCTCATGCAATTCCAAATTTTCAAAAGCATGAGTGGCATGCATGGACCTTAGTTCCTGACTCGGACTCTCCAACATCTGATTTTATACTGTTTCCCATACCTAAAACCAAACATCCCCATGGGCATGCACATCATGATATGCCCATGGCCATGACCACGACATCATGATCAAGATGTTTATCTAAACCCATATATAAATACCCTATTTCTAAAAGCTTACATCCATCTTGAGGTTCTCTCATTGGTCTATTTCCTTGCTATAGTTGTTTTTAAACCCTCCATAACAGTGGGCCATGTGATCATGTGAAATAGTCCAAATAGAGGGGGTTTCAAATCATGGGGTTTTGATATTTAGTTGGGTTTTTTCTTTTAGCTTTTTAGCCACATGGGGGACATGCCCCACTTGGGTTTTGCCACATTTGAAGTTTCTATAGCAAGGGCCCTTTTTTTTTGGAAGGTGGGTGGTGTTTGCCAATGGGTCTTTCTTTGGAGGTTGGTCACATGGGAAAATGGGCCTTGATTCTTTTCTTGTGTATGTAAATTCAACATTGTCTTTTAGGTCCTCTATTGGGTTATATTAGCCCCTCCTGTGCCATTTGAGATATGAACAAAAAAACCCATATGGCCCTTTCACCATCTCCAATCTTCTAGCATTAGTGTTTTTCAAGATTTGTTTTTTTTTTTTTTTTTTTTTTTTTTTTTTTTCTTATTTGGGTTTTTGGGTTCCTTTGATTTTGTACTCTTTTGTTAGAATTGGATTGGAGGTGATAATGGGGAAGCTGAGTATTGGGAAGGTGTTGAATTGCTTTTGTCTCTCTTCATGCTCAAATTCATCTTGTTTTTGCATGAATTCAATGGAAGGAGAAGATGGTATGGAGAGGAAGTCACTGATTCCAAGTGAAGGTGATCAGATGGTCAGAATTAAAGATATTATTGATCAGAACCATACATTGGCTTTCCATTTGAAGCCCAAGGTGATTTTTTTTTTTACCCCTCTATACTTCATTTTATTTGTTTATTTATTTTTTGAACTGTTTAAATGACATCCTAAGATTATTCTAAGCAACGGTTCGATCCAACTGCCAGTCTATCTGGTCAGACCCAATTCTCTTTCATTTCAGCCTGAAAATCTGCTCAATCTAAAATCATAAAAATAGAAAAAAATAGAAAAAAAAAAAAAAAAAAAAGTATTCCATTATTAGCAGTGGAACTGTCTGATTTTCATGTCCTGCGCATGAGCTTTGACTGATGTAGTTCTTCTTTTTTTCTTTTACAAATTGTTATTTGCTCAAATGTCCGGGCGTTATAGTGATACGGCCGCTTCGCCAGCCAGCTCCAGTCCAAAACCAATCCGACCATACAGCCAGGAGTTGGGTCTGGGTTTTAAAACACTGATTCTAAGATCACCAACAGAAGGTAAATGAAACAACAGATAACTTAGGCTATCTGGTTATAGCTCTAGCCGAACAGATCAAACTAATTCGGACACATACAAGAGTTTCATATAATCAATCAATGAAAATCATTTCTTTTAATAGAGAGCAACTAAAACATGGATGTGGAAAACTAACATGAATCCTCTGGAAATAAAGAACTGCATATTCTAACAAAAATTATATTATTTAGCTTGGAGTTCCTGTCTCTAATAGCTTTGAAAATCTCGTGTTTTGAAAGAAACCAATATCCACAGTTTTTCTCCAAAAGCTTGAAAATGTAAAACACCTTGAAAGTCTAGCGTTTTGAAAGAAACCAATATCCATAATTTCCTCGAAAAGCTTGAAAATGGAAAACAAATTGTATCTCTACTTTTTCCACAAATAGGGGAAAATAGATATATGTGGAAGTCTTCTTTACCGCTGCAATATTTGGGCTGCCAAACGACATACCCACACCCCAAATGTGATTAAGTTGGCCTACTGCTGCAATTTTATCACAATAAATTGCCTATCCAAACACTGAACAATTGTCCATTTACGAATCTCAACATGCAATATAGTAGTATATTTTGGATCCTGATGATTTTTCTCTTTGATGGGTTTTGTGTAGATGGTAGTTTTAAGGGTGTCCATGCACTGCAGTGGCTGCGCCAAAAAAGTTGAGAAACACATTTCAAAGATGGAAGGTATGGAATTTGCCTTATACTGTTTTTTTTTTTTTTTTTTAATAATTTGATTCAAGGACTCAGGTCATGTTTTAAGACTCATCAACGCATCAGGTTGCGGGGGCTGAAGTGCACAGGTTGTTCCGGCCCATCAATAGTGCATGGAGTCAACTCAGATTTGGTACTACCTAATCTTGTTCAATATCCAGACTCACCCTGTACTCAAGATTGAAAGAGTCAATTTAAGTCGTGGAGGAAACAGGATTTGAACACATGACTTTAAGGTTATGAGCCTTGCCAGCTACCAAAGTGCAGGATTTGAACCCATGACTTTAGGGTTATGAGCCTTGCCAGCTACCAAAGTGCAGGATTTGAACCCATGACTTTAAGGTTATGAGCCTTGCCAGCTACCAAAGTGCAGGATTTGATCCCTTGACTTTAAGGTTATGAGCCTTGTGAGCTACCAAACTGCTCTAACCCGCTCTGAAAAACTGATAACTAATGAAAATGTGCTCAGGACTATTCATTTATTGGGCACTATCAGAATAGTCGATATACTAGAATTCACATTTATCATTATTGGTTGGGACATTTTCCTACCCACCCATTAGTATCAACTAACTGGTAGGCATGCCCCATCTGTGGTAGGGCCCAACAAATAAAAGGTGCTGATCATGTACAGGTGTACAGTGTGTACAGATATTGGATGCTTGATAATTAACTTGATAAAATTGATAACCCTAGAGCTAACCTGTCTATCATAACATGTTAATGGCTTCTTGTTTTTGGCTTTTAATAAAGGAGAATAACCCTGTACAAATATTTATCATGGTGCTTATCACATGTATGGTCTAATCATCAATCTGGATCATCCATCCAGTCCGTCGCACTCTTCGGGTCATTATTCAGAAATCACATTGATCAGATGATCCTATCTGCTTGCTGGCATGCTAACAGAATGGTACAGATCATTTGAAACCATTAAAAAAAAAAAATTGAATATTTGATCTGGATCATCATCCGGGGTCCACCTTGATTTTCCATTGCTCTACAATCACTTTGATCAATCAATCCTAACCGTCCGATCTGTGCCTAAAAAACTGATGCTCGTAAATGAACTCTTTGGTATTTGGTTTGATTGTAAAATCGCCCATATAGAGTTGATCAGAACGGTTGGATGGTCCATATTAATGTTCGGAGATCTCCATGAGCTAGGGGTGCAACTTGGGTCGGGCTCAACCCAATCCCATCTGGCCCAACGCGAAATTTTGGTGGGTCTGGGTTGAAAATCCTCAAACCCGACTTCGCTTGGCTCGGTACGGGTTGAGGCGAGGACTTAGGCAAATACATAGTATGAAGTATTATATTGAAAGTGAGTATAGTATAAGATACTAAATACTACTATTTGAGTGTACTATTCGAGTATCGTGGACTGGACTGAACCCAACCAACTGGACCCAACCGGAGATGGGTTACGGTTCAAGGACACAGGTCGACCCAGCTTGACCCTCAACCTGACCCGACCCGACCCAACCCAACCCAACCCAACCCAACCCAAGTTGCACCCATACCACACGCCCATTGCATATGATGTGCACGGATAATTCCTCTTTTAAAAATTTGTGGGAGTTGTGTCATTGAATAAATGTCCATTGTCTTCTCACAGGAGTGACTTCCTTTGAAGTAGACTTGGAGAGCAAGAAGGTTGTGGTGATGGGAGATATTGTTCCCTTTGAAGTTTTGGAGAGTGTTTCTAAGGTTAAAACTGCTGAGCTTTGGACATCTTACTGAAGATTCAATCAACATCATTAAATCAAGATCCTCCTCTGCACCCAGACATGTTTAGAGAAAGAAGGAGAGAAGAGAAGCTACACATGAACATCTATGGATGGTCTTCTTCCATGAATTGTATCTAGCATATGGCCCACCTCATTTCTATGGTCACACGATCCGTTCCGTGCCAAGGTTTTGGTACATCATTGTTGCTGGATTCCTTGTAGGGATGAGACATGTACATACTATATGAATGGAAGTAGGAATTCTTCAGTTTTTGGTTTTGATGGCATGTTCTTCCAAGAGGGACACTAATCATACCCACACATCTTGTGGGCCATATGCGTGCCAAATCCAAGCTTCCCATTTGGAAGCCCTCGCAGTGGATGCGACCACATTGATAAAAATAAATAAATAAAAGACCAGCCCGACGATCCGAGGAAAAGACAGGCGGGCAGCTATCCTCGACCAACGGTCATCATTCATGTTCAAAGACAGGCGGGCCTGTCTGATGAGCAGGCGAGAGTAGTGCACATGTACCATGAGTATGGCCCCGACGGACTTTTGAAGTTGGTTCAGACCAAGCCAAATGGGTAGCAGAAAAGTAGGGCTGTACACGAACCGATTTAGTTCGGTTAGCTCGCTCGACTCGACTTGGTTCCAAGTTCGAGCTTGGCCAAGCTCGACTTGACACAGATCGAACCCCAACTCGAATCGAACTTGGATCAAACCAGTTCGGTGACTCATTTACTTTGATATTGATGTTGCTCACCAAGTGTTTGACGAAATGACTCAATGAAGTGTCGGCTGGTGGTAAGGAAGGTATGTATATAAAACAAATACCTTTTTTCTTTATTTTGATGTTGCTTATGAGGTGTTTGATGAAATATCTGTAAGACGGACAATGAGATTTTGAAGGTGCAGTCCATGTGTTTGTGGAAATGCTGCACAAGCGAACTTGGCTCGATCTTGGCTCGAACTGGCCCGAACTGCTGACCGAACCGAGCCAAGCTGAGTTCAAGCTGGGGTCAGCTAGTGGCTGAGCCGAGTCGAGCTGTGCCAAGCCCGACTCGGATCGACTCGTGTACACCTCTACAGAAAAGGGATGGACTTGGGCTAAAGATATGAACCTTTTAGTAAATGGGTTGGGCTTGGGTTGAAACCTACGTGACGACAACCGGCCGAATAGATGATCAATGGGCTGAACCAGATGGCCTGACCTAAACAGACTTGAAACCCAAAACGAAATAAAGAAGAAAGTATAGATGATTTTCTTATACATACCTATCCATTTTCTTGGGAAATATTTCATTCTTAAACTTAAGTTGGGTCATGGCAGATTGGGTCAGGTCAGTCCAGCCAGACCCATTTCCAATCAAATGGGTCAGATTGGGTCGGGTTTGATGAATTCCGGTTCAAACGAAATGGGTTGTGGGTCAGGTAGGGACAAGAATTCTTGGCCTGTTTAATAAATGGGTGAGCTCAAGCTGGCCTGAACTTGACCCTTTTCCACCTCCATATTGGATTGATAATACTGATTCATTTCTTCTTTCTACAACAAATGACCAGTAAACCCAGATTCACAAATCATTGTGGCCTGTTTGTTTTGGTGAAAATAGCAAAAAGGAATAGGATTTCTCTCCATGTTACGTCTGATGTTACGTCTTTGGTAGTTTGAGAAATAAAAAAGAGGACGATTTCCTTTTCCAAGCTTTTTCCTAAAAATGAAAAGAAAATACTGTTAAATGCAGACTACCACAGTCAAGAGATAGGTTTCACTGTTTAACAATTAACCTTTTAACATTTCCATGGAAAACAACACTGGAAAACCAAACACGGAATTAGTTTTGGATTCGACAGTTTTCCTTTTCCTCAGGATTCCACAGGGGTTTTCCCGTTTCCATATTTAAGAATCTTCCTATCCAAACAGGTCCAGTTCTTCCCATGAGGGAAAGTTCGTTCGGACTGAGAATGTGGCTCAGCATCTAGCTATTCCAAGTTAAATCCACAGAATCCACAGACCTCGGTAAAAATCACCATGTACAGGAAATGACTCCAATGTGTGATAACAAGTACATGTTCCTTGAACCAATTCATACACTATATGTGTACTGAATCTTCAAATGGGAACCATAAGGATCAAGGTGGATTGGAAGATATTAGCCATTCAATCTTTGGCCACAGATCGAAGGGTTAGGATTGTCACATGGGGGGGTTTTGGGGCATGGTCTTTCCATGTAAGGCCTTTCAGATCAACAATCTGGACTAGCAAACCATAGACCCAACTGAACCAGGCTCAAGACCTGGGGCTATCATTTAATTCCTCATTTCACATATCAGAGGCCCAATATGCATTATCTCAAGCTTGAAGTTGGAAAGCGGAGTTGCATTTACATCAAACCGCAGAAAACGCTGCTAGTTATGTCTTGAACCCAAATTTATAAGTACCGCACTCACCTAAATGGAAGGGGTCATCGGGAAGGTTACCATGCGCTCTCTTGTTGCGATAACCCGGATAGTCACCCCTGGAAAATGGAGCTATTTCCTTGAGGATGAGGCCATTCTTCTCAGCTTTCTTTACCAAATTCCACTGGTCATAGGGTTCGCCAGTCTTGTGGCTGATGTGAATCTCTCCATTCTTTCGCAAGAGGATCTTGGCGTTCTTGAGAAAGCCCTTCACCAACTGCTTGTTCAACCTGTTGGGAGCAAATGAAGTAAATGTAAGGGGTCATTTGGATGTCTGTAAAGTCATTAAGTTGTAATTCGATTACAGGTGTAAAGTGTTTACATGCGGTCCTGTTTGGCTTTAAGTTGTAATCTGATTACAAGAAAACAATTGTCCTTGTTTGGATAACTTGAAATCTATTTAGAACCTGTAATTAGGTATTCACTCACAATAGAACTTGAAGTGGTAAATCCTTTAAAAATAACCAGATGACATATGAAGTTTTTATGTAAGATGGATCATTGGAATAAGCCCAACTCAATAAAGCCTGTAACCGACTTTTACGATAAACAAATCATTGGGTGGGCCACACAAGTAGGCCCACTAATTCAAACACGGCACTAAGTTTTGATAACATCCCAACCTATGCGAAGTTTCAACCCTATCAACAGTGACAGAGAGAGGTTAAAATTTTCAAAAATTATAGTTGTTGCCTGAAATCTTTTTACCTGTAATTAGTCATGTTTCATATTACAACTAAAAGTTGTAACCGGATTACAGCCTACAATCTAATTACAGGCAGATATACCCATTGTTTTAAATATCAACGATATCGGCTGATATATCCCATGATATATCTTGTATCCCACCTATGCAATACGAAATGCATGGATAGTGCCGATATATCCCACCTATTTGATCCGGTGAGCACTTTCAATTTTTGATCCTTTTTTTTTTTTTTTTTGCTATAAATCATGTTAGATCAGTGTCAAATGGTTACAAATCTATGATTCTTCATGTTTTCAATGAAGATTTCAATAATTGGAGGAAATGGGGCAAGTTGTGGAAAATTGGGAAAATTCAAAATTTCTCAATTTCTCGCAAATCAGTTGCATATCTTTGTATCCGAACACAAAATCAAACATGTATGTAACCTAATCTACTGATTCTTCTTTTGCTTTTGAATGTATTGTTTGTGTTTCCATACATGTCTTCTTACATTTATAAATTATATGAATAGACTTTAAATATACTTGCATCAGTTCAGTTGGACAGTGCATGTATTAGGACCCCGTACAAAGGAAACCTCTATTATGTGCACTTTTTTTGTAATGTTTTGATTTATAAGTGTGTATTGATGTCTTTTTCAACAATCCTTGCAGTTTCCATGAAAAATTCGACCAATTTCTCAATGTTCCCATGTTTCCCAACAACAACAATACATTACGCGATACAACCGATATATCCCATGCGATAACCGATATGTATCCATATCCCAAGGGTGTGATACATTACGTGATAACGATATTTAAAACATTGGATATACCCATCCAAACACCCTTGTAATATGATTACCTGTAAACAGATTCCTACTTAAGGACTTTACAGGCATCCAAAAGACCCCTAAGATATTTATATGCATCCTAATGTATGATGTTTGGTAAAATCATGCACCTCTCATGCATATCAGAACATAAGCTCATTTCAGGCTACATGTTGCATGGCCAAAACGATCCAGCCTCCATCTGGTAGGCACAACAATGGGTGACCCATGATCCGAAGATCAGACTGGACAAAAGGCAAATGGTCAGAGGTTGATAATCAACAATGCATAAAATATGTCGTTAACTGGATGGCTGGGATTTTCAAATCAGGGTGTGTTTTGTAATGTAGCCATCCAATGTAAGGAGCATCGACTGTATGATCCATATCTACCATACATCCAGGTCTATGATGGTTTGGGCTATCAACAGGTTGGATTCAGGTCTGATCCTCTAGCAACGTACATGGGCTAACCGGGTTCAGGTCTAGTTTTGAAGACCTGGACCTTGAGCCAATCAATGAGCTACATTTCAATACCCTCTTATTCCTTCTCACCCTCTTCCTGATCTCACTGGCCCTTGTGTTTCTTCTAAAGATTGGCATATTGATGCAGGCCGAAGGCCTGCCATGGGGCCAAACATGCATTGAAATTTGGGCTGTTTGTCGCTAGTTTTGGAGCCTAATGTTTGTCATCCTCAGCCTTCATTTGTATACGGTCGGGAGTGTTGAAATTTGGGCTGTTTGTTGCTAGTTTTGGAGCCAAAATGTCTGTCATCCTCGGCTTTCATTTGCATATGGTTGGGAGTGTCTCCACAAATGCACCCTTTTCTCCCCTTCCCAATTGATACGTTGATAAATACTCATACCTTTAAATGGTATAAGGCTGTGCAAAGATTCAAACTCCATACTCAACCTCCTTTCCCTGCACTTATCTTCCCAGCATCTTTTTTCCCAAACCATCTACAACTTCAAATTTGATTCATGCTACAAACTCGATTTCAACAAGGAGTGTTGTTTTCCACACCCCCCAATGATCAATGCTTCAATGACATGTGAGTGAACCATCCATTTTCCGATACTCCGTACTTATGTTCCAACTCCTTCCCATAAAGAAAAATAATAAGAGAAATAGGAGGAAAACATGAGATGGCGCATGGCCTAAAGAGAGAAGGTCGAAATCCATTAATATATGTCTACAGTCCCCCTTAAGCTGAGGCAGAGACATCAATCATGCCCAGCTTGCCAACAAGACACCGTCCAACTTCAACAGTAAGAGCCTTTGTAAAGATATCCACATGCAGAGCAATAGATGGAACAAAAGATTGTAAAATTAATGCCAGCAGCAACCTTCTCATGAATAAAGTGATAATTAATTTCAATGTGTTTTGTTATCTCATGAAAAGGAAAAAAGATAAAAAGAACTAGAAGCTATATGAATTTCTGCTTGATTATCACAATATATAGGTATAGGAATCTTTACTAAAAATTCCAATTCAACAACAAAATTTAACATGATAATCGGCCTCATCACTAGATTGTGCAATAACTGTCTTCTTTTTAGTCTTATAGGCAATGAGATTACCGTTTTAAAAAAAAAAAGAAAAAAAAAAAGAAGAGAGTATAGTATCCTATAGTAGAGCGTCGGTCATCTGGTAAACCCACCAAGCTACATAAGAATAGCCTTCAATATCAAAATTATTGTAATAGCTAAATAAGATGCCACGTCGTAGAGAAGACTTAATGTTGCATAAGATGTGACAAACTGCATTGAGGAGCACACATAAACTAGCTAACCAAACTCGTTGCATGAGATAGATCTAGACAAGTAATGGTTAAATATATTAACTGACTAACCAAATACTGGTACATACAAGGATCATCAAGAAGTTCCTCATCATTAGTCGGAAGCTTCTTATTAACCTTTAACGAAGAACCATTAGGGTTGACAAGTTTACTAGTTGATGTCAATAAATCAAATGTGTATTTTCATTGAGACAAAACAATGCCCTTCTTAGAACGAAGGACTTCAATTCCTTAAAAGCACTTTAGTGATCCCAAATCTTTGATGTAAAAAACTTTGCTAAGATAGAGTTTCAACTCAAAAATTGCACTAGCATCATCAATTATAATAATGATATCATCTATATACACACTTACATTGATAATACCTTGTACACGCCACTTAACAAACACATAATGATCAAAGTGAATGCGAATAAATCTCCTCAGTCAAATTACCAAGAGAAATTATTACTCGTACCGAATTCATATTAGCAACAGAAGCAAAAGTCTTAGAATACTCCTTACCGTATGTTTGTGTAGACCCTTTCGCTACAAGACAAGCTTTATATCAAGCTATACTATCATTAGAATTATACCTAAGAGCATAAACCAAGCGACAACCCACAATATTCTTCCCAACTGGTAAATCAACCATCTCCTATGTATGATTCCTCTCAAAAGTAGTCATCTCCTCCGCCATGGCTTTTTTAAGAAGTAAGAGAATTACGAGCCTTTTAAAGATTTTTAAAAACATCGGAAGAAGAACACTTAAGGGCATAAACAAAGGACTTATGAATTGAAGACAAAATTATATGAAACAAACCATTCAATAGGATGAGAAGTACAATGGCTTTTGGTTGCTCTGATAATAAGTAAATGCAACGATAATTTTAAATATGGATCGATATAAATAGCCAAGTTATAGGAACACTATCAATAGTCAATATCATTGGCCAAAGGAGCATGCTTCGTGGTGACATGAGGAAGAACTGAAGTATGAACATTCCTTCTTTCATACACCTTCAAGTTTGGTTTAATCGATTGTGAATCAAGAAAAAAAAAAAAAAACCTTATCTTTAAGATTATCGAGTTTAGAAGAAAAAGACAAACACGGATCATACTCGAGAATATGAACAAGAAAAACTATGGAATTGTGCTTCCCTTGACCTATAAAATATTTGGAGCATTTCAAAAAAAAAAAAAAAAAAAAAAAACTTTAACCTCCATAGAGACCACTTTTTAGTAACCGAATAAAACATTCATACCTATTTTGTGAAGGCGAAGATTTAAAATAAATAAAATAAAATAAAATAAAAACTACAAGTAATGACGTGATTTAACAATTTATTTCAATGAGGATCAGTATTATACACATAACAAACACACTCAATGACCCATGATGGGATTTCAAGGATCAGATAGAATGCTGAAAAATATTGAATAGAAGACTAACAAAAAATAACTTTAGTAAGCAAACGATTAATCAAATAACATGCAGTAAAGACATAATCCGACGAAAAAGATTTAAAAACAAACAAACTAATTAGAAGAGCACGAGTACCAACTTTTAGGAGATGTTTGTCCTTTCTTTCAACAATCCCATTTTACTGCGGGGTATACAAACAAGTGGTTTAAGAATTAATAATATCATACTTCTGAAGATAAGACATCATCAAAATGATAAAGATATCTTTGTTTTATCTATACGAAGAGTACCAATATTCACATTAAATTTATTTTACCCCAACTATAAAACGCTTTGAAAATAGAGCCAACCGCATATATACTTTTTACTACGTAACTCACGTCCTATGACAAGCATCATCAATAAAATAGACAAAATAATTAAATCTTGAAAATTGGACCACATAAATTTTAATGAACCAAAGAAAAATTTCTACTAGACTTTCTCTCCATAGGAGGATATATAGGTGCGATTTCCTCGTGTGCTCAAGGTCAAATCTTCCTTGAGTTGCATCGCGCGCGTCCGTGATTTTCCCGCATATAAACAGGTAAGTGTTGTCCAAGCCTCATGGGATGTTTTGTATGCAACAAGGAGTGGGGTAATAGTGATTGAGGTGGAGGCAAGAATGGCGTGGAGGATGAGTTTGTCTTGGCGAACCCAGTGGGAGTTCGCGGCTTTGGAGGCAGCGGAGCTCATTGCATCAATGACAGGGCATTTTTTGACACCAGTGACAAAGTCAATGAGATCATAACCAATGAGCAATGCTTCAAATTGAGCCCTCCACTGAGGAAAGGTAGAAGGGGTGAGTTTCTCGTTGATGGTGGTTGCGGCATTGATGGTGATGATGGGTGAATCAGTGGTGGATGCAGGGGTGGCAGCCATGTCGCAGGAAGCAAGAAAGGAAAGCTACTCGTTAGAGGTCTGGCTCTCTTGATACCATAAAGAAGATTCACACTGCTATGGTTTTGTGTTTTGAACTCACAACTCTTTCTATTCATGCTTTGTATCTTTATACAACCCGAGAGGCCTAATTTTAGGCATTCAAAAATATGTAACTGAAAAGGAAATTTACAATCACAATTAATAGCAATATTTACAGAAATAAAAAACTGATCCTAAAATCATGGGAGGCATAAAATCCGGTGATGTTAATGGTGGCAGCTAGGCTTGAGTTGGCACTTGTTTGATTTCTTCAGTTTCCTTGATATATAGACTTATGATGCTTGGCTAAAACATAAGTTTCACATTACAAATTCTCCACATCACTAGACTCAACTGAATAAGGCAACAAAGACCGTAAATATTAAACTAGAAAGATGACCAAAAAATAGAAGACTAACAAAAAATAACTTTAGTAAGCAAACGATTAATCAAATAACATGCAATAAAGACATAATCCGACGAAAAAGATTTAAAAACAAACAAACTAATGAGAAGAGCACGAGTAATAACTTTTAGGAGATGTTTGTCCTTTCTTTCAACAATTCCATTTTACCGCGGGGTATACGAACAAGTGGTTTAAGAATTAATAATATCATGCTTCTAAAGATAAGACATCATAAAATGATAAAGATATCTTTGTTTTATCTATACGAAGAGTACCAATATTCGCATTAAATTTATTTTACCCCAACTATAAAACGCTTTGAAAATAGAGCCAACCGCATATCTACTTTTTACTACGTAACTCACGTCCTATGACAAGCATCATCAATAAAAGAAACAAAATAATTAAATCTTGAAAATTGGACCACATAAATTTTAATGAACCAAAGAAAAATTTCTACTAGACTTTCTCTCCATAGGAGGATATATAGACTTATGCTGCTTGGCTAAAACATAAGTTTCACATCACAAATTCTCCATATCACTAGACTCAACTGAATAAGGCAACAAAGACCGTAAATATTAAATTAGAAAGATGACCAAAACCGACAATGCCAAATATACAGTTCTTCCCTTTTGACACTAAGACATTCACTAAACTGACTTGAAGAATTTGAATGAAAAATTAATCCATCATTCTCTTGTCTACCACCGGGCAGTTGTTTTGTCTTCAAATCCTAAAAGATAATGATAAGGGAAAAAATGTCACATTACAATTTGGGGCCTTTACAATTTGACTGACAAATAACAAATTAGAAGCAATATTAGGAACTAATAAATGGAGGACAATGAGAATGATGGTGAATCGAAAACAACACCAATTTCCCCAATAGGTGTTAGGGTACCATCTGTTATTTTCATACAACCTAAATAAGGATAGAGGGTAAATGAAGAAAAAGAACTAAATGTACTTGTCATATGATTGGTAACCCTTGAATCACATAGTGACTCGACGCGAAAGTAGTATAAAAGACCATGGAAGTATTATATGTTTAAGCCAAAGACGTAGATGAATAGGCCTTATTCTAAAGTGGCATCCCTTAGTAAGGCATCATGCTCACTTTTCGAGAGATGAATCATGTTACCGGTTAATGAAATTACAAGTGAATTTGCTAATGGTACGGTGTCCCCAATGGTATCATGAGAATTTTTACCATTTATAGCGACAAAATTATCTGCTCAACCTTGAGCTCAACCATGAATTACCCAACAATAATCAACAGCATGTCCATATATACCACAATGGTGTATAGACGATCATGTTACCAGTTAATGAAATTACAAGTGAATTTGCTAATGGTACGGTGTCCCCAATGGTATCATGAGAATTTTTACCATTTATAGCGACAAAATTATCAGCTCAACCTTGAGGTCAACCATGAATTACCCAACAATAATCAACAGCATGTCCATATATACCACAATGACTGTATAGACGATCCATACCACAACCTCGACCACCATCAAGACCTCCTTTTCTTGTACCTCTACCTGGGTTAATACCAACATTATCAAAATTCCCGAATCCCGTCACTAGGGTAGATTTCTTAATCATAGTTGAGCCCATAGCTATACGACACTTCTCATCTTGTAAAAGCAAAGTGTATACACTATTATGTAAAGTTAAAGTATGACAACCAAGAATTTGAGCTCGAATAGGCTTAAACTCATAATTAAAACCTGTCAACAATTCAAATATCATTTTCTTCTCAACACTTCTTTTATGTTTCTAGCTCTGTAGAACAAACAAATTGAAGATTATCTAGGAAAGACGGTTCATGTTGCCACAAACCACGCATCTTAACATAATAATCAAACATTGATCTCCCTCTGTAATAAATGATTGATCTCCTAATAAATATTGTAAATTCGGGCCATATTATTTTGACCAGCATATAACTTAGTAGCGGTAAACTAAATCTCACGTGCAGTAGACAACCAAAAAAGTCGTTCACTAACCTCTTGTTCCATAGAATTCAGGAGCCAGAACATAACTAACAAATTGTTCGATTTCCATTCTCCATAGGAAGAATCAGTCATTGGAGGTTCTGATATACTACCATCTATATATCCCAACTTTTCTTTTCCTCCAACAAATATTTCAACAGCTTTTGACCATTGAAGATAATTGTTGAACTTAAGTTTATAATTGGTAATCTACAACTCAGGATTCTTAGAATGAACAATCAACCTCTCCATCTTGGAGGTGATGGAAGCAATGACATCAACTATCTCAAATGTTAATGATGAAGCCATATTTAATCCCAAACAATTAAAAGAGTACTAGTAAATATCAAGACTTCACACCAATCAATCTTAAAAAAAAAACACTACATCCAACTATTGCTCTTGGTAGTCTAAAAAAAGAAAAGAAAAATTCAAAAAAGGCTCTAATCCTCATAGTTATAAATCAAACACCAAAGAGGAAAAGAGGATCTTATAGCTAAATTTACCAAATATCAATAAATCTTGATAATCTTCATGAACAAAAACAAATCTCAAATGCCTCATTGTTGGCTGCAAAAGAATTGTTGTAGTTGAGATGAAGAGAACCTAAAAAACTATCCAAACAAAAATATCCAACAAACGCTAGCTACCACAACTAGTTTCTGGGAAAAAAATTGTAAAAAAAAAGGGCCCAAAAAACCTGATCAAAATTGAATGTCCAGCAACCCTTAAACGAAAATTAAAAAACAACTGCAAGATCCCTCCTCATACTAGGTTGCATCGATTTCAAACCAAGACAAATATCTAAGAAGAAGAAAGAAAAGAATAGGAAAAAGAAGAATAAAAAAGAGAGAAGAGAAATGGAGATCAAGAAGGGAGGAAGAGAAGAAAACCCTTAAGCTTTTTTGTTCTAATATTCTGTCAGAGAGGCAAAACAAAACAAAACAAAAAAAGAGCCTCTAGGAGGGGGGAAAATCTCTAACTAGAGTTGGAAGTCTAGCCCCCTTCTTATCTATATGAAGCGATGTCCCAAATTACACAAAACACCCTTGGAACCAAGGGCAAAAGAGGAAAAACAAAAGAAAGAAAAGAGAGGGAGAGAAATACGAGAAGAATAAGAAATGGCCCATGGTCTAGAGAGAGGCCTTCAGTCTAAAGAGAGCCCATGGTCCAAAATTATACGTGTCTACACTAGACAATCACATCTCCGTGTTCAACAGGTCAATTTCTTTGAAAAACTTCCTAAAAGCTCTGTCTCACGGTTTCCCCCAAACCACCTCGGGCAAAAGTGTAGTAAACGCAATATTATGAATATCAATGGGCACATCAGCCTAGCCTAAAACCAATCCATATGGGCCTCATCAATTCCGTATGGCCCATATCAGCACGGATCAACCAAATTTTTTTTTGGCAAAAAGATCATAAAAATGGAGAAATTTGAAACACAAGAACCTAAAGTTGCTTTTTTTAATAGTCTTTAATAAGTATTCAACCATCTATCAGACCACTTTTTTGGAAAGAATTGTCGGTCAGCCTAACCTGCTGAAAGTTGAGTATTTGAGTCTTTGCATTTTAAATCCGGTGTTAAAATATTTGGTCATTGGCCCCACAAATATGAACTGGGTGCCACAAGGTCACTAATATAACCCAAATAAATATACTTCCAAGGCAAGTCATCAAACCAAACTTTAGCAATGAATCATAACATGTCCTCTGGCACCCAGTTCAGACTTGTGGGGCCAATGACCCAATTATAACCCTGAAGGGGCAATCCTATTCCTAACACTTTGTTGTGTCCTATAAATAGCCAATTAAGAAAAAATAAATATACAGGAACGGGCCAAAGTCAGTGAAGAAAAGGCCAAAGTGGATGGTACGATTTTTCTTGTCTCAAAGACTTTTGAAGCATGGTCCATCAACGGTGGGGTAGTTAACCCGAAATTAAACCAATTCACACACTCAAATTTATGTATATAATATTATAATAGAACTTACATAAACATGCATATATATATATATATATATATATATATATATATATATAGTGTGTGTGTGTGTGTGTGTGTGTGTGTGTGTGTTATATCACACAATATAATACCCTAAACTTGGTTATGATGGTTGTAATTTGGATTATAATAAGGGTTTGATTTTATGTTGATTAAGAGTTATAAATATGTGGTTGATATTTTATACTTTAAGATAAAACAACAATATTTTATTTTGAATTTTTTTTTCTACATTTTTTAATTAAATGGGTTAGGTGGGTTGGGTTGAGGTTGACCAATTTATAAATGGGTTGGGTTGAGGTTGAGATTTTCAACCCAACTAACAAATGGGTTGGGTTTGGGTTTGGGTTGGACCCATTCGCATTATAACCCGAACCCGGCCAGACTTGACCCATTGCCACCCCCCAAAATTGTGAAGTGGTCCACTTTTAGTTTGTAACCCCTACAGCACATGTTAGCACAAGTGTTTTCAGCAACTTCCATCGGCCATCAAACCCACTTAGAAGAAAGGAAATGGTAATAGAAAGCAAAACTCCACTTACTCAATTTGATAGTTACTGTCTTCACGATACTGAAAGCCGACGTGAGGGAAGTTGTAGACGATCCTATCGAACCTTTGAGTCCTCAAGAAGAAGTGCTCACTCATCTTTGTAGCATCAATTCCATGCAACACCAGGCATCCCAATTGTTCCAGCTCCCTCACATTTCCGATTCCATAATTATATTTACTCGCTAGAGATTCTGTGCTTTTTTTTAATGTTTTTTGGATATGCATACATAACACAAGAAAATCACAAAAAAGAAAAAGAAAAATCAATGAATAATCCCAAAAGCTACATCCTCCCTTTTTTATCATGCACCCCCTCTTCCTCTTTTCCTTTTTTTTGTAACTGTTGTCTAACAGAAGTTGCAACATATAGGAAAGTAGGAGAAGGGGGTGTATGCACATAGAAAAATTGAGAAATCAAAGAGGTTGGGAGAGAGAAAGACTGTGTAAGGGGGCGTTTGGATGGTGGTAAATGAGGCAATTTGTAAATCATTTACAACTTGTGTTTGGATGCCCTAAAATACTTGTAAATCATTTACGAGTTGTAAATGATTTACCACCTTTTCCCCCTTTTCATTTGCTAGCAAGTGATTTACCAACAAGAAGCCTCCATGGCTCTCTTTTTTTAAAGGCTGGGAGATACGCACCTCGCTCTCTCCATTGTTTCTAAGAACTCCAACGGCTCTCTCTCTCTCTCTCTCTCACTCCCCAATCCCCCTCCCTCCCCCCCCCCCCCCCCCCCCCAGCAGGTCTTACTACCAGCCTTATAAAAGAGCATTTGAATTCATGGGCCCACTTCTATGGCTCACCTACTCCTTATTTTAATGTGAGGATCAACCCTAAACTTTAGTGAGATGAGCTTAACCCAATGATCCACTTTAAAATCCACTCTTACATGCCATTTGAAAGTTTTTTAATGAATTACTACTCTAAACTATCTCAGGTGTGAATACACAATTATAGGATATAAACCATATACAGACTATTCAAACACTGTAAATGATTCATCACACAACTTAAACCATTTACCACCATCCAAACAAATGCAGATTGTGTCCTACCCCGCCCATCTCTAGCTGGGAATGGGCAGGGGCTCCGAGAGGACACTGTGATGTATGGGTTTTATCCACACCGTTCATCCATTTTTCCGTATCATTTAAGGATATAGGCCCAAAACTGAGGCAGATCCAAGACACAGGTAGACCACACAATAGGGATTAAACTCTTGCTATTGAAAACTTCTTGAAGGCCACAGAAGTTTTGGATCAAGCTGATATTTGTGTTTTCATTTCATTCAGGTCTATGTAACTTTATGAATAGGTTGGATGACAAATAAACATAACGATGGCCCCTAGGAATGTTTCAACGGTGAGCATCTTTATCACATCTGTTTCCTTTGGTGTGGTCCACTTGAGCCTTGGATCTGCCTAAATTTTGGTCCTATTCCATAAAATGCTATGGATAAATGGATGGACGGTGTGGATAAAACTCATACATCACGGTGGCCACTCAGAGCTCCTTCCCGTTCCCAGTTGGAGACGATCGGGGGTATGATGCAATCCGCGTTCCATCCAAACGCCCCTAATAAAAACAGGAACCCAAATTTACAGTTCCACACCCTCTTTCTCCACACATGCACCTCTTTCTCCACACATGCACCCCTTTCTCTTTAAAAAAAAAAAAAATAATTTATTTAAAAAATAAAAAAAATTTTTGTCTAATTTAAAGGAGAGAGAGAGAGCGAGAGATGAGAGAGAGAGGAGAGAGAGAGAGAGAGAGAGAGAGAGAGAGAGAGAGCGAGATTTTAGAAGAAAACTGGGTGATTCAAGCGAGACATCACAGAGAGAGAGAGAGAGAGAGAGAAGAGCGAGATTTTAGAACGAAAAAATGGGTAATTCGGAAGAGAGAGAGAGAAGGAAATCCGACATCTATCCCGCACACACCTTGGGAATCAAGAGAAGTAGCAACCATGTTAGTCGCAGAGCGAAAAGCATGAGCTAAGGAGAGAGAGAAAGAGAAATCTCCTTCTCCAACCAACAATATCCTTTGTGTGCTGCTGTAGTGTTTTATACATCTCTCCCTTCTCTTCTCTTTCTTACTCTTCTCACTCTCTTCTTCTTCTTCCATCTCTCTCTCTTCTTCTTCTTCTCTTCCTCCCATCTCAACACTTTCCTTCTCTCTTACCAGAAAAACACTTTCCTTTTTGACTGATTGACTACACAAGGAACAAAAGCTTCTATTCTCTACCAGCAGAGTATAACGGTCTGCACGCGTGTACTTTCAATTCGTACACGTGTGATTCATTTTCCTATATCTAGTCCATCCATATCCTGGGACCCACCCTTAGATTTTCTATTTTTTATGATTGAACGATCCTAAACTCTAATTTATGATGACAGTATGCAGATCTTTCATTTAAGCCGTCCAATGTCAGCTAATAATCCAGTTAGAAGACTTATTTAAGTGTCATTTTTATCAGTTGATCCATCTGAAGTGGGCCAGAAATTGTTTAGACGGTTCAAATTAGATGCGTGCATGTTACTTGTTTGGTTTGTCGATGCGCGCGTATAAAGCATCCAACCCTGTGAGATTATTAAGTCTTGCTTCCTTAAAAGTTTGATACTCGGAAAGATGCTGATGCTTCATACACATGCACTTACGAATTGTAGACGTGACATATATGTGACTCTAGTTGAACTGTCCAAATCGTGGGTCCCTGTATAGATGGGTAATTAAGCAAATATTAATGGTAGTTAATGTTTTAATTGGGCGATTGGTGTTCATCCAACGGTCAGAAAAAAACCACCGTGCATTAATCAGTTTGTAAGATTCTCTGAAAGAGTATGATCTATCTACAGCAGGTCACACGTCTTGGGACGGTTGATTTTGAATCACGGACATACGTTGCTTAGTGCATGAGTACGGATTTCAAGCTACCGAAACATATCAAACAACTGGGACTACGATTGGGTAGCGAGTGGTGACCCCTCAAGTACCCAGCTCGGTATTCGGAAGAGAAATTTACCACTGTGGACCCCACCTTTATCCAGTGGTTTTTATGAACCAAGAGAAACTTAACATACCAACTTAGGCTTCAAGGCACAGCCAAGCATTTTTGGGACAAAAAACCCCTCCTCTTCCAACCTGTTGCTTTCATTGTTTCACTTTCACCTCATTTCCCTTCCACACTTCGTTTCCACTAAGAAAGATAAGAAAACCCATTTTCTGTGGGCCCCTTCCTTATTAGCATTGTATTGCATCCTCTCCATACATCAGCATTTTGTCATCTTCTTAAAATGGTTGGTCCAGTGAAGAAAGCACGCACCACATGTATATTTTAATATATTACCTATTGGATGAACGTGATTGTGGGGGCATAGCAAGCGAAATCGGATTGCGTACTAAGTTACTCAGTACGCTCCTATCGTACTGAGTAAACTCAGTTGGGCCCACCTTGAATGTATGTTGTATATCCACGAGAAACAGTGGGGATAATGATTTCCACCTGATTGAAGGGGTTGAGCCCCAAATGTATGTAGTGCATCCATTTTTCCATCTAAACTTAGTTGGGCCCACCTTGAATGTATGTAGTGCATCCATTTTTCCATCTAATTTAAAGGGTTGAGCCCCAAATTTAAGCATATGAAAAGATCAAGTGGATCATACCACGGGAAACAATGGGGATAATGATTTCCACTGTCCAAATTATACTAGGCCAAACAGTTATGTTTGTTTGTTATCAAACTTGTTCATAAGATCATACAAACATGGATTAATAGAAAACACAATTATAAGCTTGATCCAAAACTTCTGTGGCCCCTAAGAAATTTTCAACAGTAGAAGTTCAATGTAAAATTTTCATGTGGTGTGGTCAATTTGAACATTGGATATGTTTAGATTTTTAGTCTCAAGCCATGAAATTATCTATTAAGTTCGCCCCGCTCAATTATCAGATTGCCCCGCTCAATTATCGATTGCCCGCTCAATTTCATGTTTGTCCCGCTCAATTTTCAGTTTGCTCCGCTCAATTTCATGTTTGCCCCGCTCAATTTCATGCTTGCCCCGCTCGATTTCAAGTTTACCCCGCTCAATTTCGTGCTTGCCCTGCTCAATTTCATGTTTGCCCCCGCTGAAATTCAAGTTTGTCCCGCTCAATTTCATGTTGGCCCCGCTCAATTTCCAGTTTGCCCAGCTGATTTTCTAGTTTCCCCCGCTCAATTTTCAGTTTGCCCCACTGAATTTCATGTTTACCCCGCTGAATTTCATGTTAGCTCCGCTGATTTTCTAGTTTGCCCTGCTGAAATTCAAGTTTGTCCCGCTCAATTTTCGGTTTGACCCGCTCAAGCATGTAAACGGGTTTCGATTTACTTCGGGACTGGGCTGATTTACCTTTTGTAAGGCCCGTATCCTAATCCGTACCGTTCCATAGACTCCCGCGGTCCTCCCTGTATAATTCCAGCAACTCTCAACCTGTAATCAGCGTTTGCGCGCGACTCTAAGTCGCATCCTGTAATTCTGAGTCGGCTCAACTCGAAACTTGTACCATCACGACCGCACCGTCACCGCGGTTCTAACACCGCGTCTTGTACACCGATGCGATACCCTGGCCAAGAGATGTGGGCCCATGAATATTTCGAAGAAACACCGCTCGTTACAAATTTCGAGAGAATCTCTAAAATCCATCACATCAATCAAACAATCACAAGTCAAGTACACAACTCATGCCTCTCTCATCCATTTTTTACCAACAAAGACAAGCAACACATATCCCATGCCACCTCAACCCCCCCATAAGTCAACCCTCATGTCATCTCTCCTTACACCATCATACCTCTCATCCCATCCCTCTTACACACCCATCCCTCTCTCCTTACTTCTCCCATCTTTCATTCATTCTCCACCATTTTCCAAGCAACTAAGGAGAGAAAATCCTAAGGAGAGAAAACTTTGTGTGTGGCCCACTTTCTACCCCAAGATCTCCCATCCTAGCCCTTCAATCCCATCAACCTCCATCAAAGAGAGAGTCAAGGAGTTTGGCATTCCATCGAACCAAGAAGATCTTTAGGTGGGTGTTTCTAGGATTAGAATTTTTGGTTTTCATGATGGGCCAAGTGGGGCCTACCAATTGATGGTAGGGATCTCGCTTTGGACCCTAGGTGTGGCCGATGGCCCACCATGATTCATAAGATCATCTCATGATGGGGCCATTCTCCATGGACCCCATCATGATGTTTATTTTCCATTATTAATGGTCATCTAGACCTTTCATTTTAGTGGAGAAAGGATCTCCACCGTTGATTTTGATTGGTGGGCCCACATGTAATGGGACCCACTTGATGTATGATGTAATGTATGGAAGGGAGGGCCCATAATGCCAGTGTCCCTCCATCACCACCGTCTCTCTCTCTCTCTCTCTCTTCTCTCTCTCCTCTCCTCTCTCTCTCTCTCTCTCTCTCTCTCTCTCTCTCTTGTTGATATGATGATGATTGTATGGCCCACCTTGATGTTTTATCCAAATCGCCCGATCGTGAGGCCCACCTTGCCGCCGTCCGTCTGGACGGCCCATATGAAGGTAACATAAATATCAACTTGATGACGCGTGGGACCCACCTGTTAGAGGGGTTGGATTGGCTGGTTACCGCACACCAGCTATATAGCTGATGTATTAACGTCAGCAAGTTGGTGGGCCCCACCTTACATGATGTATGTGTTTTATCTACACCGTCCACCTGGCTGGACGGTGGGACCCACGTACATGTGTGGGGTCCAGCACCGTCCAGCAGGGACGGTGAGACTCCACCATGGTGTACGTGTTTTATCAACATCGTCCATCCTTCCTTGGCCTTGGGCCAGGGACTGAAACAGATCCAACCCTCTGGTGGGCCACCACGTGGACCTCACCATGATGTATGTTTGTATCTGTACCGTCCAGTTGTTAGACAGTGCTGTGTAGGCCCCACCTTAATGCAGGGGTATTATCCAGACTGTTCACCTGGTGGGCCTCTACCGTAATGTAAGTGTTCTGTCTACTCCGTCCGTCCCTGACACGTGGGACCCACCTAATGTATGTGTTGTATCCACCGTCTAGCTGCTGGATGGTGGTACACACCGTCGATGTATGTATTTCATCCACGCCACCCACCTGCTAGGCCTTCCTTGATATATGTGTTACATCCAAACCGTCCATCCAATTGGTGAGCTCGTCTTAAGGCTTGAGATTAAAAATAAGTCAGCTCTATCAGGTGGACCACACTGCAGAAAACAGCGGAGGAGTGAACGCCTACCATTGAAACCCTTTTGGGAGCATAGAGGTTTTGGATCAGTATGAAATTTGTTTTTCCTCTTAATTCAGGTCTTTGTGACCTTATGAACAAATTGGATGGAAAATAAATGTTATGGTGGCCCTGTGAGGTTTAAACAGTGGAAATCATTGTCTCCACTGTTATTTGTGGTATGGTCTAAATGATCCTCCAATGTGATCCATTTTTTTCAATTAATGCACTAAAATGATCTCTAAAAAATAGATGAATGGTATAGATGATGCGGCCCACTTGATGTATATTGGCCCATTGGTGTGGCCCATATAATGCGGCTCACTTGATATATATTGGCCCATTGGTGCAGCCCATATGATGCGGCCCACTTGATGTATATTGGCCCATTGGTGTTGCCCATATAATGCGGCCCACTTGATGTATATTGGCTCATTGGTACAACCCATGGATGCGGCCCACTTAATGTATGTGAGGCCCATTGTTGCGGCCCATGTGATGTGGCCCACTTGATGTATATAAGGCCCATTGAGATGTATTTGAGGCCCATAGGTTGAGGCCCACTGTAATGTATATAAGGACCATGAGTGAGGCCCAATGAGACGTATGTGAAGCCTTTATGTGGAGCCGAATATGTTGTATATGAGGCCCATTGCGATGTGAGATTCCACCATGATGTATGTAATGATGTTTATGGTGGTCACGCCATGGGAACAATAATGATTTGACGTCCACATTGTAAGAGCAATTATGTTTAAATGTCTGCATTGTAACTCTCCCTAGGGCCCATTGTTAGGCCCATACTTGTTGTGTGTAGGCCATCTAGGCACATCTTCGTTATGAAGATAGTTCATCATCATATAACATGCTTAGTATAACTCCATGATTCACGCCCATAGCATCATATGTATGCTTGATATGAGGAGTGTTTGATCATAGCATATGCCGTTGGACTGAGACATTTACGAGACTCCTTATGAGACGAAGTACCCACAATAATTACGTGGTACGCGCAGGACTGATGTATGACTGGATGGTATGACTCATGTATCTCGCATTTGTGTGATATGATTATTGTACGTCCTATCGACATCAGGGTTGTGGCCTCCACAGGCACATCATGGATAACCGGATTGGATACCGAAAATATTAGCTCTAGCATTGTGGGTACATAGGATGTCACTGGGTGAAAGTCCCAGAACCTTTTTGGTACCAGGAGATGCTCCAACGTCTATGCTGACTGGATACATGAGCGCACGAGTGTCAAATACTAGTAGACCGCGTC
This sequence comes from Magnolia officinalis, assembly GCA_021015155.1. Classification (NCBI taxonomy): domain Eukaryota; kingdom Viridiplantae; phylum Streptophyta; class Magnoliopsida; order Magnoliales; family Magnoliaceae; genus Magnolia; species Magnolia officinalis. The sequence goes on from JAJHSJ010000002.1 coordinate 95,051,170, forward strand.
TCCCACTATATTGTGGTCGGTTGGAAGGTGGTGTGGCTTTATCCGCCAAAGTGAGGGGGCTGTAAGCTAAGCTGAGTTTGACCAGCTCACAAATGGGTCCGCTATCGATGAGCCGGGTAGATATTAGTAGACTATTTGTCAGACGGATGGTGTGATCTCTTCCACTCGCTGGGTTATGCGGCTAGGGAGGCGGTAGTTAGTGTGGAGTGTACTAGACCCCGATGATATCCCTGAGAGGAACTGTACTGATATATGTACTTGATAAGGACTGGCATGCTTGCGTTGCATCTCGCATATGACATTTGACTACATATACCTCGCATCGCATGGCCTTGGTATGGCCGATAGCATTCATGTCTTGCATCACATGGCCTTAGTATGGCCGATAGCATTCATGCCTTGCATCACATAGCCTTGGTACGACTGATAGTATCATGGACTTACCAGTATATTTCTGCATTACTCTGATACTGCATACTTGACACTTACCTTGCGCACACAATTACACCACCCTCTAAGCTTTTCGTAAGCTTATGCACGACCGTTGCGTGCAGGTGAAGTTGGATCGTAGCAGTGCTGAGGTAGGAGCGCGTGACAGATTATTTTAGAGTTCTTTTAATCATCTTGTACTTCCTTTTCCGCATTGTACTCAAAGATTTTGATATAGTGGATATGTGGTGATGTTGTTTTGTGACTTGGTTATGCTTCTGGTTATGCTCCATTATAAAAAAAAATCATATTAAAAATTTCCTTGTAAGATCCCAGAATCGGAATCTGGCATATGAGGGCCAGGAGCCGAGAATGGGGCACTACGAGGGCTGTCGGCGCCGGATTCGACGATCAAAAATTATGTGAGCTCGGTTTTTGAGTTTGGGACGTGACACTTTCCATGGCTGGAATTCGGTTAGTAGAGAAGGATAAGATCTTTATACCTAATGACCCACAACTGAGGAAAATAACTGATTAAAACTATATTGGGTTATCATGCTGGTCCTCAAAACATTATGCTAGTAAAAGAGAGGCATAAGGCTGCACAAGCTCTTATTGATCTTGTAGTTTTCAAGATAGGAGAATGGCAGAATTTTCAATATTATCGACCATGGTTCTATAATATCGAAGATGAATGGGAAAATTGTCCAATAACAAAACTCGAAAAATCGATGAATTTTCGATATTATCAACCCATGAATTTCCATTTAGCTTCCAGCAGTGCACCCTGTTTGTCTTGGATATGCAATTTATCTATTCCTTCTAATGTGAGATTTTGTTATGTAGATGTGGGGAGGAAAATGGATATCAAAAAATGTGATAATGTTTTAGAGTTCTTCATGCAGTCTCTTTCTTTATATGATGATACGAGATGTTCTACTCTTGCAGATAAATCTTTCATAAATATATCAGTTCTTAATTCTATGACTGTACTTTATAATTTCCCAAATCAAAATTCAGTGGGGATTCATGAATTGGCCAGTTTATGAATTTATCGAAATTATGTCTCGTTTCCTTTGTCTGAAACATGCTCTAACATCCAAACAATCGTAATGCCGAGGGTGGCTGAGTAAGTCAGGTGATCATGGTCCTTGGGTTGGGTTAGGGTTGGAAAAATCCAACCCAAATTGAGGACGAAAATACCCCTCTATTTTCACTACGTTGCTTTCACTGCCCTTTCCACTGCTGCTTCCGTTTCACTCACCCCTTTCCACTGTTGCTTTCACTGCCGTTTCTTTCACCCCCTTTCCTAAAAAAATCATTTTCTAGGGCCCTCTTCCTTAATACCATTGGATTGCATCCTCCCTGTACATCAGCATTTTGTCTTCTTCAGAAAATGGACGGTCCAGTGAAAAAAGCACGCACCACAGGTATATTTTAAACTTAGTTGGGCCCACATTAAATGTATGTAGTATATCCACACCGTCCATCCATTTTTCCATTAAGGGGTCGAGCCCCAAATTGAAGCATATCAAAAGATCAAGTGGATCATACCACGGGAAACAGTGGGGATAATGATTTCTACCATTGAAACCATAGTAGGCCCAATAGTGATGTTTGTTTGTTATCAAACTTGTTCATAAGATCATACAGACATGGATTAATAGAAAACACAATTATAAGCTTGATCCAAAACTTTTGTGGCCCGCAAGAAATGATCAACAATAAAAGTTCAATGATCCACATGGATTAATAGAAAACACAATTATAAGCTTGCCCCGCTCAATTTCATGTTTGCCCCACTCAATTTCTAGTTTGCCCTGCTGAATTTCTAGTTTGCCCCGCTGAAATTCATGTTTGCCCTGCTCAATTTCTAGTTTGCCCCGCTCAATTTCATATTTGCCCTGCTCAATTTCTAGTTTGCCCCGCTAATTTTCTAGTTTGCCCTGCTCAACTTCATGATCTGCCCTACTCAATTTCATGTTTCCCCCGCTGAATTTCTAGTTTGCCCCGCTGAATTTCTAGTTTGCCCAGCTAATTTTCTAGTTTGCCCTGCTGAATTTCTAGTTTGCCCCGCTGAATTTCTAGTTTACCCTGCTCAATTTCATGTTTCCCCCGCTGATTTTCTAGTTTGTCTCGCTGAATTTCTAGTTTGCAGTTATTGTATGAAGTCTATACAATGGTAGATGCAGAGGCGTATAATAGATCGATATGAATATCATGAGCTGTCCCGTAATAAAATCAGTTGTTGCTAATACCTCCTTCTCGGTTCCATCTTCCATAACCTGAGCTCGGAGAAGGAAGAGATACGAGGGCCCTATGGAGAATGTGGTCAGAAATTCAAAATAGAGTCCGACCATAATAAACGAATTTTTATCTTCATGCATAAGGATAATAGATTACCTAGTAGAAAAATTTCAAAATCATCACAAACCTCCCTTTTTTCTATTGCAATATCTCGATTATTATATCATCACAAACCTCCCTTTCAATTATGTCTGATTTTGTACACTATGTTTATCTTGTGAATTTTATGTTTGATATGTTTTTTAATTCATCTTTGCAGGTGACAAATATTCTGCTGTAATCCCCAGCCCTTTTATTTTCTATATGTTTCCCCTGCGAAGATGGTAGTCCGAGTTCTTTCTCTAATCACGATGGCCTTGGGAGGGTTGATCCGAGGGATGGGTTGATTGCAAAAGGGCTAATTAAAACTATATTCGGTTATCTTGTTGGTCCTCAAATCATTATGTCAGTATAAGAGAGGCACAAGGTTGCACAAGCTCTTATTGATATGTTTGGAGTTCTATAACATAGAAAATTACTTGATTGGTCGATATGTTTGGAGTTCTATAACAAGTGTCGGATGTCAATTCCATTTAGCTTCCAGCAGTGCACCCTGTTTGTCTTGGATATGCAATTTAACTTTTCCTTGTACTGTGAGATTTTGTTATGTAGATGTAGGGAGGAAAATGGATATAAAAAATGTAGTTTTGTTTTAGAGTTCTTCATGCAGTCTCTTTCTTTATATGATGATGCAAGCTGTTCTACTCTTGTGGATAAATCCTTCATAAATATATCAGTTCTTAGTTCTATGACTGTACTTTATAATTTCTCAATTCAAAATTCAATGAAATTTCATGAGTTGACCAGTTTATGAAATTATCGAATTTTTGTTCTCATTTCCTTTGTCTGAAACATGCCCTAACATCCAAACAGTCGTAATGTCAAAGGTGGCTGAGTAAGTCGGGTGATCATGGTCCTTGGGTTGGGTTAGGGTTGGAAAAATCCAACCCAATTTGAAATCGAGTTTCATTTGGGTTGAGAAAATTCTGGTCAAGCAAGGTTGGATTTCATGTTTGCCCCGCTCAATTTGTAGTTTGCCCCGCTGAATTTCATGTTTCCCCCGCTGAATTTCTAGTTTGCCCCGCTCAATTTCATGTTTGCCCCACTCAATTTCTAGTTTGTCTCGCTGAATTTCATCGTCAGCAGTACTTTGTTTTTTAAAATTTTAATCGAAGGTGGGAGCATTAATAATTCAATAACAAAACATGGAAATGAATTCCATCGGTCGAAGCATATACAAATATCTGCAACCCCTTCTTGAGAGCTTCAATTACCATCAATGGAGATCAACCAGATTCAGCACAAGTATGTAGATGTAAGAGAACTCAAGCTTCATGTGGCAGAGATCGGATCAGGTCCCAACTCAATTCCAAATTCCTATTTATCTCTGCAATTTTTGTTTTTCTAGTTAGTGTTTGGATTTGGAATTGCCACCAAATCGAATTTTGTTTGAATATCATAGCTTGTGTAGACTTTAATTTTTGAAGTTTTTGAAGCCTCTGGGCGGCGAGGAAAATCACACCCAAATGGGCTGGTTGTCAGTTTTCCACTTCTCTACTCCTTAGATGACAGTTTTTGTCCATTTCAAGTATTGCTTGAAACGATAAATGGATTTCATGTTTGCCCCGCTGAATTTCATGTTCGTTCAGCTGAATTTCATGTTTGCCCCGCTTAATTTCTAATTTGCCTTGCTGAGTTTCATGTTTACCATGCTGAATTTCATGTTTGCCCCACTTAATTTCTAGTTTACCCCGCTGAATTTCATGTTTGCCCCGCTCAATTTCCAGTTTCCCACGTTGAGGCTCATTATTTCAAATTTTAGACTGTTGGACCATGGACCCCATATGAACACAAGTCTTAACTTTTCAACAAATGCTTGATGGCCAAGAGCCATAATTCCTGTACAAACTAAGAGCTAACATGCTTGAATCCTTTGCATTTTAGGTATAAGACTCAAGTAACAAGATCAAGTGACAGCATGTGTTTGAATTTCAATAGGGTCACTTCACTCTTTAAATCAGCACAAGGCCCAATCCAGCAATCGTGAGGTTCAGGTCACTACTAGTGAATCATGAAACATGAACCAATACCATGAAAATATGAACAGACCAACTAACTGTGGTTGAAATGTCACCAAGATGAGTACACTACAAACATGTAAGAGATATAACCTAACTTGTCCATTGAAAACAAGTAGCTTTGACAAAGATATGCACCTTGCTTGACATAATAATTAATCATAAGGAATCGTTTCCTTTTAACATGAATCTAGATCATGATACATGCTCATACAACAAATTAATAAAAAAAAAAATCAACTTGAAAATTACAATGTTGGCCGAGTCATTGCAAAACCCAGCCTAGTTATGTATGTCATTTACATCTTATTCCAAATTGTCATTGAAATAATAAATCTTCCGGGATGCTTCAAATGCAGTCTTGGCTAAGTTTTCCTAAAATCATGCATGTTGTTTTGTTTTGACTGCAGCATCAAATGACATGAACCCTAAAATAAAGCAGATCCAAAAATTTGTGGGTCACAAAGGCTTTGAATCAAGCTATTATTTGTGTTGTCTTTTCATCCAGGTCTTTCTGACCTTATCATAGGATGGATTGCAAATAAAAATTCCAGTCGCCCACAAGATGTTTTTAATGGTGGGTATTCAATCACCACCGTTTCATGTGGTGTGGTCCACCTAAGGTTTGGATCTACTTTATTTTTCGAAGCATGCCTTAAAATGAGCTATCAAAATAAATGGATGAGTGTATGGGGGTGAGTGTGTGTGAAAAAAAATATATATATAAAAAGGAGGGGGGCTGCCAGAGTGGCCTACAGTTCCTATGGCTACGGTTATAATCCGTAGCCATAGGAGCCGCCTACTGGAAATTACGATAAAGGATGACTCCCCTAGAGATATCTTCTGAAGCATTTTTCAAATACAAAAGTTCAGTATCTTCCCACGAATTAGTGAATTAGGCAGGAGCTGCTCGACCAAGCAACCAATTACCAACCTAAAACGTAGCCACTCACCTGGGAAAAATTCCTGCTCAAATCTCAATTCTAGACTTTTTCTCTTCTACGCCGTCCTTAGGCAAGCTCGGTTGTAAAGGGAAAGGCTCCAGGATTACAAGCCATGATCTAAAAAGTGATTGCCCTCCAACCCTTTTACAGTTACAAAAGCAGAGGGAGCATACTTGGCGAGCGTGGCTCGGTCTCATGCACATCATGTCTCTCAACCTCTCTCTCGAATAGGCGGCTCGAGATCCCCTTCGTCAGCGCTAAGGTAAGGCTAAGGCGTAGTCCCATCTGCCTAGTCACGAATTTATGTGATGATCTGCAGCACCTGTGCTGTACTGGCCGGACCATGTTGTATTTCAACGGCGGGTTGGAGGTCACTCGGGCATTGCTTTTTGAGAAGGATGTTCCAAACAGATTTTGGAACGAAGCAGTGTTAACTGCCACCTATCTAATCAACCGGACCATGACAACTGTGTTGGGAAACAGATTCCTTTTGAAGTTATCCTGGGATAGCCACCTTCCTATTCAGATCTGCGAGTATTTGCTGCCGTTACTTTTTAGTTTTCTGTTGAGGTTTATCCTGTAGAGGTACTCAAATTGGATCAGTGATCGATTTCTAGGTTTACAGCAAATGGCCTTGGGGGGGGGGGTGGGGGGTGGGGGGGGGGGGGGGGGGGGGGGGGGGGGGGGTTTCGGGAGCTCGCCCCGATTTGGTTTTCGAGAGCTCGCCCCGATTCTGGTTTCGACCGCTTACGATACCTATGACTACGGTTATAATCTGTAGCCATAGGTCTACTCGACAAGCAAAGGTATTTTCATCCTCAGTTGGGTGTTCGTACAAGCCAGGTCTAAGTTCGTATGTTAAGTTTAATTTGCTCCATAAAAACCACTGGATAAAAGGTGAGGTCTACAGTCATAAATTTCTCTCCTCTGAACATACGCTTATTGATAGTGCTCTCTGCCCCACCATTATGTATGTATTTATCCGTGCCGTCCATTTATTTTTAAATATCATTTTAGGGAATTTACTTAAAAATTAGATAGATCCACATCTTAAGTGAACCACACCAATAAAAAACAATGACAATTGAATGCCCACCATTAAAGATATCTAGAGCTTATCTTAATGTTTATTTGCCATACAACCTGTTTGTTACGTAACAAAGGCATGGATAAATAGAAAACACAAATATCGGCTTCATCCAATTTTTTTGTGGCCCGATGAAGTTTTGAATGGTGGGCATTCAATCACCATGTTTTCCTGCAGTGTGCTCCGCATGAGATTTGGATCTGTCTAATTTTTTTGGATAATACGATAAATTGATCTGAAAAAAGAGATATACAGTGTGGATAAAATACATACACTATGGTGGGTCCACATAGCACTGTCCAGTAGCTACTGGCTACTCACAGTGTCAGTAGGCAATCCGTCCGCTGGAAATTCACGCCATTTCGGACGCGGATTAGATACTGAGAAGGCCAGTAGCCAAATTGCTACTGAAGTGACGTCACCAAGCTATACGGACCCACCATAATGCATGTGTTGTATTTACCCGTACAACCGTTTGTATAGATCGTTTTATGGCGTGAGAAAAAGAATAAGATAAATCTAAAGTTCAAGTGGACCCACTACAGAAAACCGTTGAGCAGCCACACCCACTGTTGAAACATTTATAGGGCCCACCATGATGTATTTTTTAGATCCAACCTATTCATAAGTTAGAATAGAGAAATATGAAGTGAAACAAAAATATAAGCTTGATCGGAAACTTATGTGGCCCCTAAGAAGTTTTGAACAGTGGATGTCACTATCCCCATTGTTTACTATGGTGGGTCCACTTGAACTTTAGATCTATCTAGTTCTTTTTGTCATGCCATAAAATGATCTCTCCAAATGGATGGACGGTATGGATACAACACATACATTGTAGTAGGGTCCACAGAGCTTGGTGACATCACTTCAGTAGCCATTTGGCCACTGACCTTGTCAGTATCTAATCTGCGTCCCCTCATTTCGGAACAATTCGGTTCTGATTGGACACGGATTTCTCTGAAAGCCTCTCACAGTAGGGTTAAAAGTTGGGCGGGTTCAACTCGACCAACCCGTGACCGACTCGATATTGGGTTGGGCTTGGGCAGGATGAATTGAGTTCGGTCTCAAGCTTAGGCTATACAAACACCAACCCGATAAAACTTGGGTCGTGCTTGGGTTGGGGTCTTGGGTTCCTGACCTAACTCAAACCTAATCAATATATAAGTTACTTATAAATTATAATTAAGTGTAGATCTTCTGTGTTAAAGACATGAAATGCTAGTGTTGTCAGGTCTCATTGCTCTACATCAATTACAATGACTCAAGCTAACAAGATATGTTGGATTTCTCTCTCCCAATTAAATTGCAACTTTTAAATGAGTAGTTGTCCTATATTTTAGTTTGTTTGTTTAGAAAAAAATTTTTTTTTTTATGATAAATAACAACATGTATAATTAATAAAATCATAGATATAAAAAATAAGACGTGTATTGAAATATAATAAACCGATGCAATCATGAAAATATTAGAATATATTCACCTGACCAACCCGACCGAATCTGCTTGGGTTAGGCTTGGGTTGAGAATTCCTAACCTGAGGTTGAGTTGGGTTAGGTTAGGATTGAGATATAGGAACCTTCAGTTGGGCTAGGGTTGAGCACCAACCCAACCCAGCCCGCCTATTTCTAAGTAAGTTCCTGCAATGGGATGCTGGGTGGGGCCACTCTGATGTTTATTAGAAATCCATCCTGTCCATCCGTTCTTCTATCTCATTTTAAGAGATGCCAAAAAAAATGAGGTGGATCCAGAACTAAAGCAGGACACACGATGGGAAATTTTGGAGAAAAATGGCTATCGTGGAAAGCTTTTGTGGGGAAAAATGGCCACCGTGGAAAGCATTTGGGTTCCACCTTGATGTTGATATGCCATCCAAACCGTTTCTAAGGTCATTCCCAATGGGATGAAAAACAAAACAAAAAAAAAACAAAAAAACAAAAAAAAAAAAAAAAATTAAGTTAGCCAGATACAAAGATTTTGTGGCCATATGATTGTTTCAGTGGTAGTCATTGAATTCCTACCGATTCCTCTCGTGTGGCCAACTTGAGTTCTGAATGCACCTCATTTTTTGTCTCATTTCCTCAAATAATATCTCAAAAAAGATGAAGATTTCTCAAAAACATCACGGTAGATCCCACCCAGCATCCGAGCGCAGGAATTCTCAGTCAAAGGCCTTCACAGGATATCCGCGCCCGTTCCGATTCCAAGGAATTGAACAATACTCGATATCAGCATACGTCGAATTCCTCGGATTGTCGAGGGTGGGCCACGGTCCAGTCATCCAGACCATTGGTCCAAGGCCAGCTACTAGATGGAACACAACTCAACGCGGATCACTGCGATGCTCTTCTTGCGAACTCACCACTAGAAAGCTACAATTCAAGGCATAGGAGTCTTTCTAGAACTCCAGCTACATTTAGGGCCGTTTGGATACCACCAAATAAATTACTTTTTCTACTAAGTAAATAACTTATATGAGATAAGTAAGTTTGGTTTAAGATCAATTATAAGTAACTATTTTACTTAAAGTTAATTACTACAACCTAACTAGTAGAAACCAAAATAAGCTACTACTTGGGTCCTTACTCTTGCTCGGTGGTAGACTCTCCTAGGTTTCAACACCTGGTCAAGGGTTCGAGTACTCATATGTGGTGAAATCCCACTACAGCGTGAGTGTGTGGGGGTGTGTGTGCATTAATAATAATAATAATAATAATAAATAAGCTACTTAAAGTATAAGTAGCTTAAGAAACTTATGATCCAAACTTCCCCTTACAACCTTCTAGGTGTTCGAACTGGTGTATTCTACTGATGTTCTTAAACTTAACTTTCTAATGTCATAAGGCTACAGTTGGGGACATTGGGAATTAATTTTAACTATGATTAATGTTTTGATTTTAGGCTCTGTTTGGTTTCATGGAAAATATAAGAAGGTAAATAATGTTTTTTTGTGAAACTTTTTTTATAAGAAAATGTACAAAATGAAATTTATTTTACTCGTTTGATTTTCAACAAGTATTTTTTTATATAGAAAATTAGGTTTATTTTTAACTTTGTTATTTAGCATCCCACATGTGTTATTTAGCAAAACAAAAATAAAAAAATCTTGAATTTTTTTTATTTTTAGGTATTCACTAGCATGTGTCATATTAGCACAAATGACGCATGTGGGATGCTTAAAGATGAACCGTGACACATGTGACATATGTAACATATGTGAGCATGTGAAGCTTTTTTCTTTCCTCTCTTTTTTTCACATGCACTCACACACCCCACACATGCCCGCATACTCACACCACAATAGGTGCTCAAACTTATGATTTTGTGTCGAAACTTCCCTGAGTCTACCATTTCAAGCTAAATTGTGGCACATGTGGTACATGTGAGGTAATTGGAGTTGTATGGTTGACAATGTAGCGGTGGCACATGCAGCACAAGACATGCATGGGCATATCTGATATGTTGGCACTAAAGTTATGTGAGTACTTGTGTACGTTGGCACCATTCGCACGTGGCATATTTGACGATTGAAGATGGACAATGGTACCTATGGCACATTGGTGCATGTGGGACATAAAGTAAGATGAACAGTGATACATGTGGAAGAATAGTACATATAAGTTAAGGAGAAGATGGATGGTGACACATGTTGTACGTTGGCATATGTAGGGCATAGGAGAAGATGGATGGTGAAACATGTAGAGTATGATTTATATATGTAACACCCCAGATTCTTGGCAATGGACGGCCTTGGACGTATAACTGCCCTAGGACCTTATTCTATTGTAATTAGGGCGTGATTTAGTTAAGTATTAATAGCTTGGATCACTTTATATACAAACTATAAAGGCCCAAGTACCACCTCAGGCATAAATCAAATAGGACTAAATCCTTTAGAAACTAAACGAGAATAAATTTAGCGCTAAACTAGATTCTCTGTGCAATGGGCCCTAACCACTTTAAATACGAACTGCAAGACCCAAAACTTGCAGAATCATCGACGCTACATTACCCTATAATCTAGGATCAATCTCATTACCCAGTTGCTCTTGGGAGCATCACGAAACTCCGTATCGGACCTGGACCGCGCGTCGAAAGTCCGATTACCACGAAACTAAACGATTATGACCGCCTTGCTAGACTTGACAATCATCCCGAAAATCAAGTCCTAATAGTGTCCAGAAACGCACAACTTAAGCCCGAAGCGAAGTGTGTGAGCAAACGTGGATTTCTTTAGAAATTAAATCCAATTTAAGTAATCTGAGTCGTGACGCTTGCAGGCCAAATATAAGCATTCAGACTGTCGGAATCTGATCCAAATACACCCTTGGATCAGGGAACATTTCTCATACATGTACGTGTACTTGTAACCCTGATCGAGCTTCGGTGACCGTTGAACTGAAACTGGTCCGCCACGGTCGATCTGGGAACCCGATCGGGACGAAAACTCAGCTTGACCTAGATCCAAGGTCAGTGAGCTTAAGTCCGACCTTAGACTCAAGGGGAGCTCCAGAAGTGCTCCGTTGAGCTGAAACAACCGAGTTTTGGCTGAAACCTAAGTATACCATGACCCTGGGGTCATTTTCGTCACTTCTAAGCTTATATAAACACCTTAAAACCCCTCTCTCTCTTCACATACGAATTTCCTAAACAAAAGAGAGAAAACAGAGAAAAAAAAAGAAGGAAAGAGAGAGAAAGTGTGAGAGAGAGTTGGTGTTTGATCTAGGACTTCTTTCCTGCCAGTCCATGTGCTCAACTATCGTATCTGTATCATTTTTCCGGCGATACCGATCCCGTTCTTAGGTAAGAAAACCTAACCCTAACCGATTCTAGAGTTCCAAATGGTGTAAGTGATGAAATAGCTAACCTATTTCATGATTTAGGTTGTCGTTCTGACGTAGACAACGACTCGATATACAAACTGAGTTCGATACGGGTTTATCGGCGTAAGGTGCGGACTATAAACGTATAGGTTATGGTTTTCAAGGCTTTCAATGTCGGTTAATAATATATTACTGACGTGGATGCTATTTCACATGCATAAAGTGATGTCCGTTTCATTTTTCAGTTATACGTTAACTATGTTGAATATACTGTATTCTTCGTATTTGTAGAAAATACCGTATACGTATGAAATTCGGATTTGTGCTTGCCATGATTAATTGTTGTCTATGTATGCTAGATGCATGTGTATCAACTTCTGGGTGAACGGATTAGCCTAATACATGTTATATTAACATACGTCATGTATGTTATAATGCGTAGCCTAAGTGTTTGTGCAAAAGACTAAATGGGTATAAACCTTGCGTTAGTGTACGCCATGACTAACTATCGTGGCTATGCATTGTTGTGTAGGCGACAATCCTTTGACGAAAGGATTTGCCCTAATACATATGCTAACCAATACATACCATGTATGATATAATGCATATGCTACATGTTTGTAAACATGTCTGTATGAATAAATACTTGTAAACTGTTCTTTAAATGGGTGTTGAGATAGGATTCTCAGCCACTCTAATGAGGTGTACGATTTACTCCACATGCTTTTTGGTTAAGGTGAAATGTGTATGGGGCTATGCTATGGTCCAGGCAATCGGTAACAGGCTTTGAGTTCGTGGCTGAGATTCATTCGCCACGTAGGACGTATTTGACGAACCCGAGCCGTACTAGAGTTGTCGGCAGTAATTAGGCCACACGGAGTGTTTACGCACTTCATGTCGATCAACTCGATGTGCGCTCGTGCTAGTCGAGCTTGTCAAGTAACCCGATTAACCCGATGTATGTTCACCATGTTTGGACGCTACTGCTTGAACCTAAGGTATCAAACTCACTAGTGAAAACCCTGTTAACCTTGGTACCTCGATCAGCTAAGACTCATGAGCTGGACATGGTGGTATGGGACATCGTGGTAGAGCTGTCGGCCTACGCTGGGGCGACGAGCCTCCCCGTAGTGACCAGTGAGCAATCCAAACTCGTGAACCGAATACGGTGGTATGAGACACTGTATTCAAGCTGTCGGCCTCCATTGGTGCAGCCTGGCTGTGGTCCCCAGTCGGGTTGGCGACGAGCCTTCGAAAATAGACTGCCAGTTGGTAGGGCGTTGGTGGAGTGACCTCAAGTACAAAATAGGTCTACCCCGGCACAGCCTGACTGTGGTCCCCAGTCGGGTTGGCGACGAGCCTTAAAAAATAGACTGTCAGTTGGTAGGGTGTTGGTGGTAGTGACCTGAACTTGCCTATCGTATGTGATTAACTAGGATTGACGACCATAGATGGATCATTGTTTGGGAATTGATATAAGGGAGGTACCTTAGTTTCTCAATCCTGCTGTATGAAAATGACTAATAAAAACTTGGTAATCACGCTCATAACATCGCACTGCATGTGCCCCGGGTTGAAGAGCACAGAGGGAAGAAAGCATGCCGCGATCGGAAGATGGTGTCGCACGAGGGAGTGTAGGCGAGGGCATGCATCATTATTCATATCATTCTTGCATTAATAAGAGTATTCAGTGATGTTTGATTTTACTGCTTTATCATTACCGCTTGACTGAATTGATAACATGTTAACCTTTGCTTTATTGTTCCACTGAGTTTATTACTCACTCCCATGTTACGGGACGGTGTTTTAAACACCAATTAGACCATGTTTTGGTTTCAGATGATGACGATGCTTACGAAGCGGAGCCGGACTTTTATGATGATGATGAAGAGTTCTTCTTCATGCAGTTATCAGGCGAGTCTATGTAGACCTCGTGCTGATTCGACGGGATTATAGGGCTATATGATTTAGTTGAACACTTTATATTTTTGGTATTTGACACAAATTAGAAACAACACACACACACACCACACACACCACACACAAACACACATATATATATATATTATGTTCAGCCTGGTGACATACTCATACTCTAAAAATTGTGAAATTCTTATGTACTGTATATATCTATTACAGTCTTCCGCTTGCCTAATTACGTTAACTCTTGAGTATGATATGCCGTTTAGCTTAATCTCACTCATGTTTCAATGCACTCATCATAATCATCATTATCTATGTTGCATAAGTGATGCGTTGGAACTCAGGAGCCGAGCTTTGCTCGACCCTCGATTTTCAGGGCGTTATAATATATGATGGACAATGTCTCATTTAACACATTGGCATATGTGATTGAACATGGATAGTGTCACATTAGGGCTTTAACCCTATTTTTCTTTCAATTGTGGAAAAATATATTTTTTAGGGGTGGAGGTGGAAAAATAAATTTATTTATTTTTCAACAAAAATAAAAAGTAATAAATAATATTCCCATGGTTTTCTACAAAAAATGCTTAACAAACAAAAGAAATCGAGTTTCATGGGAAACACCATTTCCTTTCTTATGCTTTTCATAAATCCAAACAGGCCTTTAATAGATATGAAAAGGCATTTTAAATAAATTCACAGGAATTTTGGAAATTAAAAAATTGTGCACGGGTGAATAAGATTTTACCAACAAATACCATTCAATGATTTATGCTAGTAAATAGCATTCAACCATTTAGGGGCTGTTTGGTTTTCCAATTACAACGGTGATTGTCCTGCAAATAGGTAATGATTACTTATTCTTATAATTGATCAATGACATTACTTACATTTTACTACAATGCTAACTTTATTACATTATTTATTTGAATTAGAAACATAGTAAATTTGACAAATTTATAATATGAAAATGTAATAATTATAATTTATTACACAATAAAAATGATAGTTGTATAATGTAGAAAATGTAATAATTACAATTTACTTATTTCTTTGTAAGGGCATGTTAGATTCTCCTAACTACATGCAAATGAGTTATTATATACTTTTTACAATTATTATTTTTAGAAATTGCTTGCTCAAAAACTGTGATAATTATAATTAAATTTCATGTATTTATACATGAACAAAAATGTGAGGCCCACCATGATGAATATGTCATAAACATATTGTTCATCCCTTCAACAAGTCCATTTTACAGCATGCATACAAAAATGAGACATCTACAAGTCAAATGGACCACGACACATAAAATCGTAGTTATAATGGACTTAATGCTTTCCTAAGGCCCACACTAATGTTTATTTGTCATCTGACCTGTTCATAAGATTATACAAACATGGATAAAGGAAAAAAATCAAATTGATTCAAAAATTTGTAGCCCCCAAGCAATTATTAATGGTAAGAATTCAATTCCCACTTTTAATATGGTGTGGTTTACTTGAGCTTTAAATCTATTTCAATTTTGGGCTCATGCACTAAAATGAGCTGATAGAATGGATGGAGGGCATATATATATAATATATATATATATATATATATATATATATATATATATATAACGCTAGTTTTTGTGCCTCCAATTCTCTCCGGCTTCTCTTTCTGGCCATAATTTTTAACTTGTTAGTTAACTTTGGAATAAGAGAAAGAAATAGCATTGTAAATAATAATAACTATTTGCATTGTAAAATAGAAATCAAACCAGCCTATGGTATATTTGACTTTTGATTTAGGGGCCATAATTTCCATTTAAACAAACACCTAAAAATAATAATGATGTCTCATTGATTTTACATTTCATATGAAATTGGACAACCAAACTTTACTAGAAAAATAAAAAAATAAAAAATCATTGTGCTGCCAATTTTATCTCACACGGTGTGACCCACCCGATATGTCAATTTGATTTTTCTATTTTCACTTCATACCGATGGATTACACATTATTAACGTTCGGATGTATCATGATATTCAGGGAAAGGGAGTTGTATGTTAATTTACGAATAGGGCCATGGTCTGGTAATCTTGGCCATTCATCTGTTGCATCCAACAGTGGCCATGCCCTAAAATATGCCCTAGAAGATCCATTGGTCAATTTTGGGACCGTTTCATTTGAATGTTGATGGTGTTGTATTTCTATTATTAACCATCCAACAGCATGCCATCAGTGGAAATGTTGGTCAGAAGGTTACAGCCTAGTAAATGCATGGTGAGATATAACGGAACCATGTTCTATATGACTGAATTGTGGGCCCACTTCTGGCACTAAAACGGATGCTAGTAGTCCAGTTTAGATGTACATGAAAAAACTCCAATACTCATTTATTTGACTATTGGACAGTTAATAAAAATAAAAATAAAAAACTTCAATAGCCCTATTTCAACGAACAAGTATCCATGAATATGAGAATAAGATTATTCAACCAGTATAACTTTGGGTTGGTAAGTGGCAAGTGGATTAGGTGAGATCCTGACCTCACCCAATCAAGACCCTTTGGTCCTTACTATGGGGCCACCATGCATTTTTCCATATCATTTCAGGGCATGATCCCAAAAATAAAGAAGATCCAATTATAAGATAGACCATGCTCTAGGAAGCGCACCTTAATGTTCTCGTAGTGTTTATTTGTCATCCAATATGCTGATAAAGGTCACACAAGCCTAGATGAAGGGAAAAAACAAATATAAGCTTGATATGAAACTTTTGTAGCCCATTAATTGTCAATCACCAATGTTTCCTATGGTATAGTCCACCTGATAATTTGATTTGCTTCATTTTGGAATAACGCCCTAAAATAATTTGGAAAAATAAATGGATAAGGTAGATAAGGTGGATACAAAATACACATGAGGCCACGGTCTCACCTTATTATTATTATTATTATTATTATTATTATTATTATTATTATTAATTTTTTCTTTTTTAACACACCCGCGCACACCCCACACACTCATGCCAAAGTGGAATTTCAGCCTATGGGTACTTGAACCCTTGACCGGGTGTTAAAACTCCTAAGGGGGCGATTAGCACATGGTATTAGATGGGATTAGGTGGGATGGAATTACATTTGGTCCCATGCCAATTACACTCAAACATATTTGGGAAGAATGGAAAAGCTTGAAATTAGATTAGATAGAATTGCATTAGGTCATGTGCCAATTCCACTCAATGTTAGCAAGTTGTGTAGATCCCACCATGATGTGTGGGATATATCCACACCGTCCACCCATTTTTTGAGATCATTTTAGAGCATGGGCCGAAAAATCAGGTAGATCTAAAGCTCAAGTGGACCCACCATAGAAAGCAGTGGGAAATGAATACCTACCGTTGAAAACTTCTTTGGGGCCACATAAGTTTTGGATCTACCTCATTTTTAAGCTCATGTCATAAAATGAGGTTACAAAACAGATGAACAGTTTGGATATAACACGTGTTATTCTCAATAGTCTCAAATGATGGTGGGTATATTCATTCAATGTACCACAGTATTACAAATATAGCATAGAATTAAGCTTATCCCATGGTAACAGGGACAATCCCTGTCATATATAATAATTACATTTTTTTTTTTAATCTCATCCCACTTAATCATTCCCAATACATGGGCCAAACAATGGATCCCATGGGATTAGGAAGGATGGGATTGATTTTAAAGTAATGATGGCGGTGTTAGTGGATTGGTTTAAGATACATGGGATTGTTATATCGGGGACAAGTTCACCCAGTCTGTTTGGCACGCCTGGCATATCCCGGGATTTTACCTTGCAATCCGTCTAACCAAACACACCCAGGCACGATTGAACGGGATTAGGAGGGATGAGATCAATTTTAAGGTAATGATGGTGATGTTGGTGGATTAGTTTAAGATCCAAGGGTTTGCTATATACCGGGACAAGTTCATCAGGTCTGTTTGACTCATTTGGCATATCCAGGATTTTACCATCCCATCCCTCTCTTAATCTGCTTGGCCAAACTGAAGGGATTGGATGGTATTGGAAGTTAAATCCCAGGAATGGCCGGGCGTGCCAAACAGACCGGGTGACCTGATCCGGGGATATAGCAATCCCATGGATCTTAAGACAATCCACTGACAGTACCATCATTACCTTTAAATCCCATCCAATGCACCCTAATCCGTTCAAATTTGCCTAGGATGTGTTTGGTTCAAGAGATTGGAAGGGATGGGAAGGTTTAATCCCAGGATTGGCCTGGCGTGCCAAACAGACTCAATATAGCAATTCCGGGATATAGCAATCCCATGGATCTTAAGACAATACACTGACAACACCATTCAATCCCTTCCAATTCACCCGGCCAAACGGGCCCTAAGAGTTATGGGTACCGGGCATGAGGCAGCTGTCTCACCTAATCCATGGGTCTCATGAGTTATGGGCATTGCACATCAAGGGCCATACTTTACTCCGGCAGTAGGTGGAGTGGGTGGTGGTTATGCCTGCCTTCTTAGTAAAGTAAGATATGATTGATGGGGCCACCTCCTTAGTAAAGTAAGATATGATTGATGGGGCTGTAATGCTGTTTGAAATGAGACGTAGTTAAACAGACAAACCTTGAAAAAGGTTTGGATGGGCCCAGCGACAGTGTAAGGCCCAGCAATCAATCTCATGAGGTCATTTCAATGCCAAAGTGGGCGGTGAGCTCCGCTAAAGTCAACTAATATGCGTCAGTCTCATTGACAGGACCGTACTGACAAGCTCATAACAAACTTTAATACTCCGTGGAGGGTGATGAATGATGCTCAGCCACTAAGCTGATGCGGCAGTATGCCGTCAGAAATGGTCCTGATTACCTACTAGGTTAAACAACAGTAAAAAGGCCTGGGTGGGCCCAGCCCATCTCTGACAACACACAAGCCAACAATCAGTCTCTCACTATCATTTCACTACCAGGGTGGTGAGCCTGTGGTCCCACCTTGATACTCTGGAGAAGGGAGATGTATGATGCTCAGTCACTAAGTTGATTGTCCTTTAAAAAGCTCCAAATTAAACCGTAGTTGTACTGGGAAAGAAAAATGAGGGCTATTTAGTTGTCTAACAGTGAGATTGTTGTGCATTTATTAGACAGTTAAAAAAGAAAAATATACCCTAGCCCTATTTCGACGAGAAATTGTCCATGAATCAAAGGTTAGTATCGTTCAACCAATCTAATTTTCCATTTGGCCGGTTTAACTCAAGCTAATGCATGCCAAGTAGAGAATTTATAGAGCTTATGTATCAAGAGCCATACCCGGGCAGAGTACCACATGCTTTCGCTGCGTAGAAAAACAGAAGGGCTAATTTACTGCAGAACAGCCCTTCGTATGGCATTGTATCCATACAATAGGGTAGAATTTGGCAGTTTGCGTTCAATCCAAGCAGTGAGTCAACTAGGTGTCTAAAAATTAGACCGAACTAAAACTTGGGTGGGCCACATGTGATGTAGAGTGGATCGCAGATAATTTCATGGCCAAGATGGAGCAAAAAAGGCCTTATCGGATTAGGACAGTTAGAACTTAAAACGGACGTATCTCGCAAACTGAAATAAGCCATCGAACTAACCTATATGATTTTGGATAGGAGAAGCTACTTTAGCTACCTAACCCCACCATGTCAAGTTGCTCATGCTAAATCTGTGAAATACTTAGATCGATGGTTAAATTCTTATTTTAATTTCATTTTTACTATTTATAGTAAGTTTTAGTTGGAGTAAAACTCTTCTTTGTCTGTTGGACTTAGGATTTGCGTCCAACATGAAAAGTTCTTAAAATAATGACGAGAATAACATGGTTGAGCCAAATAGGACACTATTTTTGGCCAAAAACCATAAGGGCTAATGGAAATCATGACCAACAGTAAGTAATAAGTTTACTATTTATAGTAAGTCATAATTTCTAGGAGTTTTAGTTATAATTTGAGTCTTAAGCTTCTTCCTAAGGTTTATGATATTATTTAAGATGTTGAAGCTCATATTTCATCATCAATCAATTTATTATTAATTTCAAGAATTTTTTTTTGGATTAGAGGCATCTCTTTTAGAAGTCAAGAATACAGTGCTCAACCTCAACACGTCCTTCACTGCATCAATCTCTAAGAAAAATATAAGAACGGTCCTATTTCAGCTAACAGTAGGACCCACGTTTTAGTCGATTTGATACGAGTGAACGTACACCACGTGTACAATTTCCGAGTGATCGTGTATGAAGCATCCACCTCTACCTCCCGTGTTAGAAAACCATGAAGGGCTCGTTTCTTGCAGCTCCCCACTTGTAGTTGTATGGAACTGGTAAATTTGAGACGAGTAGTTTTTAGCCCACAGTGATGTTGAACGCAATCCAAACCGTTCATCAAGTGACAACATGAAGAATGGACCACCCAAAACAAGGCTGATCCAAAACTTACGTGGGCCACACAATAAGAAAAAAATGTAAAAAACGTGCCCAAAAGTTCAACCATTCACGTATTGAAGTTGTACAACAATCCAGACTGTCGGAAGTTATGACCCAATTGTGCATGGAGCACAACCAAATTTTATACTTAGAAGATTGATTGGGTTTTTCTCTGTGCTTGACCGGTCGTGAGCTTCGCTCAACCGGTCAAGGGTTGGTGCACGACCAGTCGAGCGGGCTCGACTCAAAGTCCAGCGACGTTGGGTTATTTTTTCCCATGGTGCTCGACCAGTCGAGGAAAGTACTCGACCGGTCGAAGGTGCCGCTCGACCGGTCGAAGGATCCACTTGACCAGTCGAGGTTACACAGATTCGTTCCACGATTTTGTGCGGATTGCAGTTTTTTTGAGTCCTTTCGCAACAAGGATGCGGATGGGAGTTTCCTAAAACTATAAATAGGAAGTCCCTAGGGTTTTCTAGGGTATGGAAAAGATACAAGAGGGTTTCCTAAAACTTTACAAGGGTTTGCTAAAGAGTTTAGGGCTATCAAAGGGATGAGAGAAAGGGAGAAAAAGAGAGAGGAAGCTTGTGGAATGGAGGTTCTGCTCGTAGAGGTGATCTACTGTGCACTTGATATCTCAGCGCTTCCGCGTCATTGTAATCGGTTAGATCTCTCCGTTTTTCTTTTATTCTCTTCCTGTTTATCCACTCCTGCGTGAGTGAAGAAGGTCGTAATGTTCTACTTCATATTGGATTGTTGATCTGGACGAGGTCCCGTGGTTTTTACCTCTTTGAGGGTTTTTCACGTAAAAATCTCTTGTGTGGTGTGGTTTATGCTTTGATTGTTTTTCATCGCATTATTATTCCATAATTTTGGTTTGTTTCGAGAGGCTATATCCTAAGGTTTTGTGCAAGGCCCCCAACAAAGTGATATCAGATCTAAGTTCATTGAACGGGTAAGATTGATTTTGAATTATGGAAGGTGGCTCATCAAGGATGACCAACCTCAATGGTTCTAACTGGACCATATGGAAGGCTAAGATGGAGGACTTGCTTTATTGCAATGACCTATATTCTCCAATTTTAGGTATATCAGCAAAATCCAAGGATATGTCTGATGATGATTGGAAGAAGATGGACCGAAAGGCGGTGGGGTTTATTAGACAATGGCTGGATGATTCTGTGTTCCACCATGTGTCTACAGAGACCTCAGCAGCTAGCCTATGGCTGAAATTAAGAGAGTTGTATGAGAGGAAGACAGCCGGTAATAAATTTTTTCTGATAAGGCGAGTTATGAATCTCAAGTTCAAGGATGGTGGTTTTGTGGCCGAGCACATGAATGATGTCAACAATATAGTGAACCGACTCTCCTCTATGAAGATGGTCCTGGATAATGAATTGCAGACTCTGCTATTGCTTAGTTCATTGCCTGACAGTTGGGAGACATTGGTGGTGTCTCTAAGTAACTCCGCGACAGACAGAAAGATTTTCATGGAACAAGTTATTAGTTGTCTCTTCAATGAAGAGACAAGGAGGAAGTCTTAAGGGTCCACTCAGCAAGAAGCCCTTGTGACACAGGAACGGGGGAAAGGAAAGAACAGAAAAGGCGGGAAGGCCCGAGATAAATATAGAGGTAGGTCGAGTAACAGGAAAGATGTTGATTGTTGGAATTATGGCAAGAATGGCCACTACAAGCATAAATGTCGTGGTAAGAAGAACGATAAGAAATGAAAAGGAAAGGAGAAGGAAGATGAATCAGATTCCACTGTGGTCGCCTCAGATGGCGACGTTGTAGTTATTCTTTCAGCAGATCACGATGTACGTCTCACGGCTACGAGTCAGGACACCGGCTGGGTAATAGACTCGAGAGCTTCTTTTCATGCGACTCCATGCAGGGACTTCTTCATAAGCTACAAGTCAGGTGACTATGGGACCGTGAAGATGAGAAATTCTGACGTATCGAAGATCATAGGGGTCGGTGATATTTGTGTGAAGAGCGATGTGGGTTGCACATTGGTTCTCAGGGATGTAAGGCATATCCCAGACCTTTACCTTAACTTGATGTCGATGAGAAGGTTGGATGATGATGGCTATAAAAGCCGGTTTGCTGGTGGGCGCTGGAAGCTCATCAAGGGTTCGTTGACCGCAGCTAGAGGAAAGAAGTGTTGCACCCTTTGTAAGGCAAGTGTCAGTGTGTGCAAGGGTGGGTTGAACGCAGCGGAAGATTCAACTATTGACATGTGGCACAGACGTCTAGGCCACATGAGTGAAAAAAGGCTTCAGCTACTAGTGAGGAAGCGGCTCCTTCCAGACGTGACAGGTACACCTCTCAAAACCTGTCTTGATTGTTTATCAGGGAAACAACATAGAGTTTCATTTATTAAATCTGCTTCTCATGTTAATAAAGTGCATGCATTAGATTTAGTTTATTATGATGTTTGTGGTCCTATGAGGACAAAAACCTTGGGTGGGGCATTGTATTTTGTTACTTTTATAGATGATGCATCTATGAGGGTTTGAGTTTACCCTTTGAAATCCAAGGATGAGGTCTTTGGTGTGTTTAAATTATTTCATGCTATGGTCGAGAGAGAGACAGGTAGATCATTGAAGTGCATTGCATTGACAATGGTGGTGAATACATTGACGACTTTCATGAGTACTACCAAGTCCCTGGGTATACGGCATGAACAGACAGTTCCCAAGACTCCCCAGCATAATGGTGTAGCTGAGCGAATGAATCACACCATTATTGAAAGAATCAGATGCATGTTATCCCATGCGAAGTTGTCCAAGATGTTCTGGGGAGAAGCAATGCACACGGTAGTATATTTGATAAACAAGTCTTCATCAGTCTCGTTGAATGGAGAAGTACCTGAGAATGTGTGGACTGGACAGAATCCATCGTATAGTCATCTCAGGGTGTTTGGATGCAGGGCATCCATTCACGTACCAAAGGACGAGATGTCCAAGCTCGATATGAAGATCAGACAGTGTGTGTTCTTAGGGTACGGCGATGAAAAGTTTAGTTACGATTGTTGGACCGACCGAGAAGAAGCTCGTCAGGAGCAAAGATGTGGTTTTCGTTGAAGATTAGTGTATAGAAGACATTGGTAAGCCAGAGAAGAACCACCTTAGTTCAGGTGAGCTAGAAGACATGGATCCTATTATTCCTCCCGTGGTGCCTAATGACGAGGGAGTACAACAAGGTGCAGAGGAAGAGGGAGTTCCTTCAGAAGATGGACCAGGGGAGCATCCCCCACTTAGTCCACCTGTTGAGCCACAGGTGAGGAGGTCATCTAGGGACAGACAGCCGTCCAAGAGGTACTCGCTACATGAGTACATTATAATGATTGATGGGAGAGAGTTAAAAGATTATTCTTAGGTCCTAGCCGATAAGCATAAGGGGGAGTGGTTGAAAACTATGCAAGAGGAGATGGAATCCTTGCATAAGAACCACACCCATGACATGGTAAAACTGTCTAAGGGCAAGAAAGCTTTGAGCAACAAGTGGGTGTTTAGAAAGAAGGTTGAGCGGAAGAATTCACAGACGAGGTTCAAGGCCAGACTTGTGGTGAAAGAGTTTGGTCAGAGGAAAGGCATAGACTTCGAGGAGATATTCTCACCAGTGGTGAAGATGACATCTATACAGGTGTTGCTTGGGTTGACAAATAACATGGACCTGGAGATAGAGCAGTTAGATGTTAAAACTGTCTTTCTCCATGGTGACCTAGAAGAAGAGACCTACATGCACCAACCAGAGGAGTTCAAAGTCAATGACAAAGAGCATATGGTGTGTAGGCTGAGGAAAAGCTTGTATGGGCTGAAACAAGCTCTACGACAATGATATAAGAAGTTCGACTCGTTCATGTTACAGCATAGGTATGACAGAACGGAGTCAGACCACTGTGTGTTCACGCGCAAGTTCTCAAATGATGATTTCTTAGTTCTGTTGTTATACATTGATGACATGCTCATTATGGGAAAAGACATCAAGAAGATCGACAGGCTGAAACAGGAGTTGGGCAAGCCTTTTGCGATGAAAGACTTGGGCCCGGCTAGACAAATCTTAGGAATGGAGATAACCCGTGACAGAAGCAGCAGGAAGCTTTGACTGTCACAAGAGCGGTATATTGAGAAAATCCTAGTGCGGTTCAATATGAATGCAGCGAAGCCGGTCAGTACTCCACTGGATGGTCACTTCAGATTGAGCGACAAGCAGTGTCTTAAGACGAAGGCAGAGGTGAAAGAGATGCAAAATATACCTCACGTGTCAGCTGTAGGAAGTTTGATGTATGTTATGGTGTGTACACGCCCAAACATAACATATGTGGTTGGTGTTGTCAGCCGGTATCTTGTTAATCCTGACAAAAAGCATTGGGCAGCGGTGAAATGGATACTGCGATATCTAAGAGGCTTATTCAGGTTGAGCCTATGCTATGGTGGTGGTAAACCTGTGTTAGAGAGCTACACAGATGCAGATATGACAAGTGATATAGATTCCAGGAAGTCTACATCGGAGTTCATGTTTACGTTTGCAGGGGGAGCGGTCTCCTGGCATAACAAGCTACAGAAGGTCGTAGCATTGTCGACGACAGAGGTTGAGTACATTGTTGTCATAAAGGCATGTAAAGAGATGCTTTGGATGAAAAGGTTCTTACAAGAACTTAGCCTGAAGCAGGAAGAGCATGTGATCTATTACGATAGTCAAAGTGCTATTGTAACGTCCCGGAAAAATTTGTACACAGACCCGAGTACCACCTCAAGCAGAAATCACTCAGGACCAAATCCTTTAGGAATTAGACAAAATTAACTAAGTGCTAAACTAGATTAGCTACAAAATTCGCTTGATCCACTTTAAATATGATCTGCAAGACGTAAAACTTGTAGAATCATTGATGTTAGGTTACCCTAAAATCTAGGATCAATCTCATTACCCAGTTGCCCTCAGGAGCATCACGAAACTCCGTATCAGATCTGGATCACACGTCGAAAGTCCGATTAATACGAAATTATATAATTAAGACCGCCTTACTGGACTTGACCACCACCTTGAAAATCAAGTCCAGATAGTGTCCTGAAGCTATTCGCTTGAGCTCGGAGTGAAGTGTGTGAGAAACGTGGATATTTAAGAAATAAAAATCTAAATTTAAGTAATCTGAGACTTGTCGCTTGCGGGCTAAATATAAGGATTCAGACCGTCAGAATCTGACCCAAATACACCCTCGGATCAGGAGAAATTTCTCATACATGGCAGTGTACTTGTAACCCTGATCGAGTTTCGGTGACCGTTGAACTGAAATTGGTTCGCCACATGCGATCTGGAAACCCGATTGGAACGAAAACTTAACTTAACCTAGATTCATGATCAGGGAGCTTAAGTCCGACCTTTGACTCAAGGGGGCTCCGAAAGTGCTCCGTTAAGCTGAAACAGACGCTCTTTGGACATAACCTAAGTATACTTTGACCCTGAGGTCATTCCCATCAGTTTTAGGCCTATATAAGGGCTTGAAACCCTCACTCTCTCATCCCATACGAATTTGGGAAACCCTAGGAAAGAGAAGAGAGAAAAGAGAGGGAGAGTTAAAGTTCATCCCTGGGATTCAATCCCATCACTCCACGTGCCTTACCACCACTTTCGTACCGCTTTACCGGCGCTACCAATCTCGTTCTTATGTAAGAAATTCAACCCCTAATCTGTTTTAGGGTTTCAAATAGTTGAAATGATGAAATAGCTAATCTAATTCATGCTATAGGTCGCCAATCCGCCGTTAACAAAGACTAAGTGTCTAAAATGACTCCGTTACGCATTTACCGGCGTAAGGTGCGGACTATAGACGTATAGGTTATGGTTTTCAAAGCTTTCAATGTCGGTTAATGATAGATTCTTGACGTGGATGCTATTTTACATGCATAAAGTGATGTCCGTTTCGTTTTTCAGTTATACGTTAGCTAGGTTGAATAACTGTATTCCTTGTATTTGTAGAAAATACCGTATACGTATGAAATTTGGATTTATACTTGCCATGATTAATTGTTGTTTATGTATGCTAGATGCATGTGTATCAACTTCTGGGCAAAAGGATTAGCCCTAATACATGTTATATCAACATACGTTGTGTATGTTATTATGTGTAGCTTAAGTGTTTGTGAAAATGACTGAATGAGTATAGAATTTGCATTCGTGCTCGCCATAACTAATTGTCGTGGATATATGATTGTCGTATAGGCGACAACCCTTTGACGAAAGGATTTGCCCTTATATATATGATAACTAATATATAATATGTATGATGGAGGGTGTAGTATAAGTGTTTGTTGAAATGACTGAATGAATCTGAAATCGTGATTTGTACCTACCGTGGCTATGGGATGCAAGTACATGATGATTGTGTATGTGACAACTCCTTGTCGGAAGGATTTGTCCAAGTACATGTTAACAATCGACATATGTCATGTAGGTTGATAGGTGTAGTATAAGTGTTTGATAAAATGTTTGTATTAGTAAGTATTTGGTAAATTGTACTGTATATGGGTGTTGAGATAGGATTATCAACTACCTCAGGGATGTCTATGATTTCCTCCATACGAGTTGTTTACTTTCTTCGCTTTACTTGTGAAAAACATGTGTATGGATTCTTGTTTATGTTGCATCTTATAACATGCTTGATAATATGATTGGACTACTTGGTTACTTCTGTTCTGACTACTCCACATGCTTTTTGGTTAAGGTTGAATGTGTATGGGGCTATGCTATGGTCTAGGCAATCGGTAACAGGCTTTGAGTTCGTGGCTGAGATTCATTCGCCACGTAGGACGTGTTTGACGAACCCGATCCGTACTAGAGTTGTCGGCAGTGGTTAGGCCACACAGAGTGTTTACACACTTCATGTCGATTAACTCAATGTGCGCTCGTGCTAGTCGAGCTCGTCAAGTAACTCGATTGACCCGATGTATGTTCACCATGTTTGGACGCTACTGCTTGAACCTAAGGTACCAAACTCACCAGTGAAAACCCGTTAACCTTGGTACCTCGATCCGCTAAGACTCATGAGCTGGACATGGTGGTATGAGACACCGTGGTCGAGCTGTCGGCCTACGCTGGGGCGATGAGCCTCCCTGTAGTGACCAGTGAGTAACCCAAACTTGTGAGCCGAATACGGTGGTATGGGACACTCTATTCGAGCTGTCGGCCTCCATTGATGCAGCCTGGTTGTGGTCCCCAGTTGGGTTGGCGACGAGCCTTCGAAAATAGACTGTCAGTTGGTAGGGCGTTGGTGGAGTGACCTCGAGTACAAAATAAGTTTACCCCGGCACAGCGTGGCTGTGGTCCCCAGTCGGGTTGACGACGAGCCTTCGAAAATAGACTGCCAGTTGGTAGGGTGTTGGTGGTAATGACCTGAACTTTCCTATCGTATGTGATTAACTAGGATTGATGACCTTAGATGGATCATTGTTTGAGAATTGATATAAGGGATGTACCTTAGTTTTTCAATCCTGCTGTATGTAAAGGACTAATAAAAACTTGGCAATCACGCTCATAACATCGCACTGCATGTGCCCCGGGTTGAAAAGCACAGAGGGAAGAAAGCATGCCGCGATCGTAAGATGGTGTCGCACGAGGGAGTGTAGGCGAGGGCATGCATCATTATTCATATCATTCTTGCATTAATAAGAGTATTCAGGGATGTTTGATTTTACTACTTTGTCATTACTGCTTGACTGAATTGATAACATGTTAACCTTTGCTGTATAGTTCCACTTAGTTGATCACTCACTCCCACGTTACGGGATGGTGTTTTAAACACCAACCAGACCCTGTCTTGATTTTAGATGACGACGTGCCCCCAGAGGCGGAGCCTAATTACTATGACGATCAGGACAAGTTCTCTTGTATGCAGTTCTCCAGTGGCTTCGCTTAGGCCATCCAAATCGACGGGGCTACAGAGATTATCATTGTAGTTGTACTGTTTGACATTTTGATTTTGAGACTATTATATGTATATGATGACTCAGTGATGTATTCATACTCTGGAGACCGATCGTGATCTTTTGACTTATATACGTTTATTTATGTCTTTCAGTCTTCCGCTTGCATTTTACAACTTGATCTGGAGTATAAATTACTGTTTTGGTATAATCCCACTCATGATTAATGCACTAACACAGACAACATTTAATCATAAGCATATATGTTATATAAGTGATGTTTTGGAACTTAGGAGTTGAGTTGCTACTCGACCCCCGATTTTCAAGGCGTTACAGCCATACACTTGAGCAAGAATCCAAGTCATCATTCTAAGTCGAAGCACATAGAGATACGGTATCACCAGATCAGGGATGCTTTGGAATAGAAGGTATTACGGCTTGAGCAGGTCCACACGGATGATAATGGTTCAAACATGATGACCAAGGCTTTGCTCAATGGCAAGTTTGAGGTTTATAGAAACCTGACTGGCTTAAAGAAGGTGAACCCTTCTTGGGTAAAAAAGGGGGATATTTGATGGAGTTTTTTCCCCGTGCTCGACCGGTCATGAGATTTGGTCGACCGGTCGAGGGTTGGTGCACGATCAGTCGAGCGGGGCTCGATTCAAAGTCCAGCGACGTTGGGTTATTTTTTCCCGTGGTGCTCGACCAGTCGAGGGAGGTGCTCGACCGTCGAAGGTGCCGCTCGACCGGTCGAGGGATCCACTCGACCAGTCGAGGTTACGCAGATTCGTTCCACAATTTTGTGCGGATTGCTGTTTTTTCAGTCCTTTCGTAACAAGGATGCGGAAGAGAGTTTCCTAAAACTACAAATAGGAAGTCCCTAGGATTTTCTAGGGTATGTAAAAGATACAAGATGATTTCCTAAAGCTTTACAAGGGTTTGCTAAAGGGTTTAGGGCTATCAAAGGGGTGAGAGAAATGGAGAAAGAGAGAGAGGAAGCTTGTGGAAGAGAGGTTCTGCTCGTAGAGGTGATTTACTGTGCACTTAATATCTCAACGCTTCCGCGTCCTCGTAATCGGTTAGATCTCTCCATTTTTCTTTTATTCTCTTACTGTTTATCCACTCCTGCGTGAGTGAAGAAGGTTGTAACGTTCTACTTTATAGTGGATTGTTGATCTGGACGAGGTCCCGTGGTTTTTACCTCTTTGAGGGTTTTCCACGTAAAAATCTCTTGTGTGGTGTGGTTTATGCTTTGATTGTTTTTCATTGCATTATTATTCCATAATTCTGGTTTGTTTCGGGAGGCTAGATCTTAAGGTTTTGTGCAAGGCCCCCAACAAAGTTTATAGTGGTCATATGATGTTGAAACAGGTACTGCTAACTTGTTATAACCATTGATTTGATTGCCATGAATTGGGTGGTTAGGATTTCTTGATCTGTGTGAGTTTAGAGAAAGGTTCCACCAAATGTGGCCCACAGTTTGGATGGTGGACAATATTTTCGAAAATGGTGGTGAACTATGGTGGGATTACCACCATCATCAAAATCACTCATGCAAAGTACTTGATTCCAAAACTCCACGTGTAATTCACTAATGCTAGTATGAGTAGCATTTGGACATTTTTGCCATTATAATTAGTTTTTGTTGTAGCTATGCATTGAAAATTTAAAGAATTTAGTGGACGTGAAAAATCTTTTTATTATGTTTAAGGATATTTTAAGAATTAAAAAATATGATCAATGCTTCATTTACAAAAGTCAAAAGTCAATCAGTTATTTACATTTAATTGGGAAAAGGCGTCTGACCTCTCAAATGCCTAATTTTTTTTGCCGAGGAAATCTTTGAAACTCTGACAAAGTCTGACAGATGATACACAGGTAGTTAGAATTTACAGAGAAATTGTATGCATGGGTGACAGCTTGGTGTCATGACCCAAAACCTACTTTATTTGGTAATATGATCATTAGATTGTTGGACATTTATTGGACTATTAAAAATGAAAAATATAAATAAAATCCAATGATTTTATTTAAAAAACAAGTGCCCATAAACCAAAGGTTAATGTATGCAATAATACATAGGTAAAAATTCAAATAATGTAACTCACTAATACTCCCAATTTTAAAATAATCCCGTATAGCTGTGATGGATCTAAAATCACATTGGTCAGACAATCTTTGCTGTTTGATTAATGGCTCGGATATGTTGTTAAGAAAACATGACCCATTGCTTCAATGGTAAGGGTCCTTCCATCGGTGCCTTTTTTCAACTATGGTCCATTTTGTGATGAGATGGACTGGATAGATTGTTAAAATCATTGGGGACCCTTCTAATTAAAAAATGGTGAGGTGTTATGAAAAGGTATTGTTAAAAACTCATTGTTAGTCGTAGAACTATAAATATTACATAGGTTTTTGTAAACATTTTTTTTTTCATTAACTTGAAAATATTTATCTTTTGGGTTACTCGAACGGCCTCCAATGAAAGGATACTTGTATATGAAACCGATACAGGTGGGTAGGTAGAGAATACTTAGAAGTGCGAGACAATTCTATCTAAAGAACTCGACGGTAATGACTATTGTCAAAAAGCCTTTAATCTTTTTGATGAACTTGATTTGTGACAAACATATATGTGTTTGGTGATATGATCACTAAATGGGGCATGCTCACATCAAGGTCCTCACATGTTAGCAGCGTGTCTAAAGCTTTTAGGTGACAAGCGAGACAACCAATCACCAATCTAGATTATCCATTTGTTCCATACCGCAACTGGCAGGCCATGATGCAAAAATCACACAAATGAATGATTCTGACCTTCTGATCAATAATATAAGAAAATGGACAGTCAAGATCAAGCGGAGAAACAAAATACACTCAATAGTCATCTTGAAATGTCTACTTGGTAGTCTTCACAATAGATTACTTATGATTCCAAAGAAGCACCTTTTGTAAGATGATACTCCCCCATCCGGTTACAACTCATGGAAAAGAAACATTCAAAGGGTTAGGATTGTCCTATTGGTTTTTTTTATTTTTTTCGTCATGACATCCCTTAGTGGTATGAAAATAATGAATGAAAGCAAAAGGTATGTCACACAAGTCAATAAAAGCACTTTTCTTTATTAAAAAAGGCCACTTATAGTCGGTTTAATTGACCAACACACCATAAATTATTTTTTAACTATAGCGCTGAATGATGCAAGGATTTACTCATCATAGGGATTTCTATCACCTTTTCCCATCCTCTCTCTCTCTCTCTCTCTCTCTCTCTCTCTCTCTCTCTCACATATAGGAAAACCAACTCCAAAGGATTTGTATAACCCCTCCCAAAGGAAGGCTAAATAGTTCCTTAGCGAACAATTCCACACTATGTTGTATGGAGTCCACCCACTAGTAGTTAACACAAGTGAGCTACATAATGGCCTATGGCAAACACCGTGTTAGAATAAATGGATGTATCATGTTTGGCAAACCTAAGACTACCTTTATTTTTCTTATTTTTGTACTTTTATAAATAAAGGAGGGGGAGAGAAAAATCCGTAATCTTCCCATTTCAACATGAACGCACCATAAGCCCAACCACACCCTAAATAAGTTGAGCC
This sequence comes from Magnolia officinalis, assembly GCA_021015155.1. Classification (NCBI taxonomy): domain Eukaryota; kingdom Viridiplantae; phylum Streptophyta; class Magnoliopsida; order Magnoliales; family Magnoliaceae; genus Magnolia; species Magnolia officinalis. Next base: position 95,082,775 of record JAJHSJ010000002.1, read on the forward strand.
TTAAAACACGCGTGGATGGTCTAGGCCATTTCTAACCTAGTTGATACCTTCTCACTTTCTCTATGCATGTATCTTCAGAAAATCTCGCTCAAGCATTAATGTTTATTTATTGAGTTTGATCTTCCCTCATATTTTCTAGGGATTTTATTGGTAATTTTTGGAAGAAAGAGTTCACCTTTCGAGTTCTTAAAAGCCCTATTGAGTTAATTACTAAGACCAAATACCCAAATTAAAGATACAAAGAAATAAGAGTATCAGTCCATAATTCCTTAGAAAGACGATGGATTTTCTTTACATTATCTTGATGTTCGATTGCCATTTGTGTTAGGCGATGTGTATCCTATTCGATTGTGATGAATGATGAATTAGATAAGAAAGGTAGTTCTTGGATTCTTTTATTTAAATTTTTTTTATTTTCATTTGTTTACATTGTTTGGCTCATGATCATTTCATGAGCGGAGAAAAATAATTTACAATCTTGAAATTTTCATTCCTAGTAATTTTTTTTTTCAAAATAGCAAATGAAGCTCTTCTGTATTGTATTGAAAAGAAATAGCTCTTTAGCATCTACGAAGCATGACTTCAGAAAAAAATGTTGGAGTAGAAATAAAAAAGAAGCTTGAATTAGTTTTTTTACAACAAGAACTCTTTCATGAGCTTTCAGCAAAAAACTCTCTTTACAACTAACTCACAAATCCATTATTGTTATCATTCTTTTTCTTATAGGGAAATTTGTAAGTTCATTATCTCTATAAAGTTCTCTATCTTGATTTAGTTTCAAGGCCGACTACTATAAGATGGATGCAAGTGAGTCTTCTTTCTCTATATATCATTGTTTCTTTGGCTACACATTTGCTTTCTTCCTATTAGGCTTTCTTCATTCTCCTCCATTTATAGTTAGGCATAAAAGATAAATACTTGCTTATAATTATGAACGTGCATTCAATTTATGCTTATGCTTTGTTAGTTCAATTTCTATAGCATTATTGGCCACGTCTATTGAAAATGATTTAATAAAGTCACCTTTATTTATTTATTTTCTGAACATGTAAGCTGTCCTCGAACTTGAGACCTCAAGGTTGAAACAAACCTTGTCAACCATTGAGAAAGGGCTTGAACTCAAATCAAAGTTATCTTTCATAATAGATGTGTAAAGAGAACCAGGCACCATGGCCTACATTGGATGACCCACATCCAAAAAATACAATGATCAAGCAATCCTAGTCACCACTTTTCTCCACTTTCTTTTGGTTTTTACCATCCATTGAAGGCCAAAGGATTGAATGGCAAGGATCATTTGATTAGTATGGTTTTGGAACATGCATGTTTTAGTTTCTCAAAGGAGCAAAGAATTGAGCATATGAGTGATTAACTTCAAGCTTTTCTAATTACTTATGTAAATGTTTATGTTGTAGTGCCATGAATCACTTTCTCATATATTCATTCTCTGACCTTCTCCGGCTAATATATAAAAATAACTAAGAGCTAAAAACAAAAATAAGAAACTAAGTTACAAGAGATGTGCTTGAAAATAAGCTATAAGTTTTTTGTTTTTTTTTTTTTTTTTGATAATTTTTTTTGATTAGTTGTTGCAAATGTTAAAACTGTGTTATAGAAGGATGGGGGGTTTTAAGGAAAAAGAAAATGTATTTAGGCAATTTAAACTTAATATGTATATGTGTGTGTGTCTGCGTGTGCACGCATGCATCTCTCTCTAAAAGAGCAACTTTACTTTTTCATGGGTATGACAAGGAAATCGAAGAATCGGAGTAAAGCCATCTCTTGATAACTAACTCATAATAATGCAATGTGCCCAATTGGGTGTAAGATTTTTATTAGGTGGGCTTATATGATTAATGATTTTGATTGATCTAAGTTATTAACCATTGGATATTTGGATTACACATGTTGGTTTATCTTATATAAGTTGTGATTGGTTCAGATGTATAAGGAGTAGTGCACAGATTAAAGTTTTTAAGTGAAATACAAACACTTATAAAGGTATATAGGGCCCGTTTGGATTGTAAGTTGCTTAAGATAAGTTACTTATGTCACAAATAACTTATCTAGTTTCTACTTATTAAAAACATAAGTATGTTTGATAAACAACTTAGTCATTAGCTTCTCCTTTCTTCGGTCTCTTCTATGCCTCTCTTCATCAACTTATGAAAAGTATAATAGCTTAAAAAAATTAACATAAGTGATTAAGTATTTTTAAGTGAAAAAAGTTACTTATAACTAATCATGAACCAAACTTATCTATTGCTGTAAGTTTTTTTTTTTAAAAAAAGTAACTTATTTAGCGGTATCCAAAAGAGCTCCTAATTTATCATATGGAGACGAGGAGAAATAGTTGTGATAAATTATACTACTTTATCCAACTCTTCATTATATAAGTCATGATCCCTTTACCTCCACAACACGGAGAACCTCTTGTTCTATTTTTGATTTCTATAAATGCATAGGTGTAGAAGATCAATGTTACTATGGCTTATTATTTAAGCATTAACTTTAATTAAGTTCATTAATTTCCATCATAGATGCATAAAAAGATTTATTATTCCATGATATCATACTCACATTAGATCCATCTATAAATTGAGAAATAAAATGATGGCCCATCTATTAAAAAGATCACACCTGCCAGATGGCTATCTATCCAAATTCTGAAAATTGGCCATGAAAGCGAAGGTAGAAAATGAAAATTATTAATAATCATATATTCTTTATGCTAGAATCCAACAGAAGGTTAGAGCTGGAGCTCTTCCCAATGCACAATGCTAAGATGGTTCCCACCGCTTAGAAAATTACTCCTTCACAACACGCATTGCACGTGCCATTTTTCTGGCCCACCACCTTGATTGATGGCTAGGATTGTCTGATGAATGTGAGTTTGAGCTATTAACTTTCCAAACAATCTCCATTTAACGAAGGGATTGGATCTCATCCATCCACACCACGCATACAATTTTAAGTGGGAAAATATAGTCCAGTCTCCTTTTAAGGACACGTGGCTTTCCTTTTCCAAATTTCTTATAAATCAGAAATCTGTGGATTTCTCTCTGGCGCATCTGATTTGGACGAATCCAAAACGTACGGAAAACTAGAGTCGGACACACCTGTATGTTGAGTCAAAACATCGGCTGTCCACTTATGCTAACAGCGTAGCCCACTTGATGAGTGGAAAGGTACGAATTCTTTCTCCGTAGGCCATCTTTATGGTGGGCCCTACCGTTTTCAACGGTATTGATGTCCTACACCACTGGCATGTTCTAGTACTCTCAACTGCACGTGATCAGTTCTTAATTTTCAAAGGTTCTACGCCATATTCCCCAAAACCCAGGAATCCATTTTCCATGCACGAAAAAACCAATTTGTAGGACGGGAAGTACACGTGGACACCGGCCTCAGTGATCTACACCGTTGGTCGGGACTCAGGTGGTCGAAATAAGTTGTCTAACGGGTCTGATACGATTAATGATAGAAAGATCCTAGCCATCGATCTTGGGCTTCTTTTTTTTTTTTTTGAGTTGATGCAGGCCACAAACGGAAAGGTTAGGATTGCCCTGTCCAGAAGATTTTTGGGCCATCGTCCAGGCACGATAGGGTCCATAGATCACTGAACTGTGGGACCCACTTGACTCTTTGTAAATAAGTAGGTTGTGCTATATCATCTATAGACAGGCACTGGTCCACTTGAACTGGCCCAATGTATATGATCTTTTGGCTCACTCAAGACGTGGTCCACTACAGATTGGGTTCATCGCCGTCTATTCAGGGCCCACACTACCTACCAAATGATAGTCAGAGGCGAGAACGGATTGGCTACTCCCCCTGACACCAGCCCGGTGGCTGATGGTCGGTGCTCTGTGGGCCCCACCATGATGTATGTGTTTCATCCATTCTGTTCATCCGTTTTTACAGATAATTTTAGAGCTTGATACCAAAAATTAGAGGTATATAAATTTCAGGTGGACCACACCAGAGGAAAACAATATTGATTGGATATCCACCATTAAAATCCTCCGAAGGCCCACTGTACTTTTTATTTGACATCCAGTCTGTTGATTAGGTAATACAGACCCAGATGAAGGGAAAAAAACAAATATCAGCTTGATCCATAACTTTTATGTCCCCCAAAAAGTTTTTAATGGTCGACGTTCATTCAACACTCTTTCCTGTAATGTCGTCCACTTGAGATTGGTATATACATCGTTTTTGGCCTTATACTATAAAATGATCTAGAAAAATAGATGGACAGCATGGATGAAACACATACATAACGGTGGAGGCCACAGAGGACCGACCACCAGCCATTGGCTGGTGGCATGGGAGTAGCCAATCCGTTTGCACGTTTGAGCGTTGTGTAGACATAGCGTTGTGTAGACATAGCGTGCTTTCAAGGCTCTCCATATTAAATGTTGCATATAGGCCTGCTAATCTAGACCGTTGGATTGTGTGACCCAAAAATTGCATTGATCGGACGGCGGACAGTTGAAAAGAAAGTGGTCAATTCTCCAAAACTACGGGTACGATAAGATGTCTAGGATCATTTGATCAGTACGTCCTATGATTCGTTTTGATGGTCTGAATTATTTTGTACGTACGCAAAGTGTCGCACGTATGAGCTATCCCAAGCCAGTTATTTGTGCTAGGAGAAGCTGTATCTGTCTTTTCACGTGGCATGCATGGGTCTAAATCTATCCGTCCAAACTGTGGGCTTGGATTGTAGCCTTGAAATAATCACATTCAACACTTTGATTTAACCGTTGATTTTGACTTCTGTATGTTTTTTTTTTCTAAAACCATTCATACGGATACCAATCACGTGGTTAGAATCTCACAACATGAACGGTTTAGATCAGTCTGCATCTTATGCCACCATGTGAATGGCCCAAAAACAAGGCTGTCAAGCCGTCAAGTTGGCACGTGGACAGTTGGCACTTTCTAAGCTTCGACATGGATAGAAGTAGAGGATCATGGCATGCGTGCCAACCTGGAACAGATGTTTAGATCAAGACCATTAATCAGGTGCCTCGCTCCGTCATTATGTCCTTGCTCCTAAATCCGCCTGCCACAACAGGTGGGCCACACGTCAAAGATCTACATTCAAATCATGTTTCTGGCACACCTGATGAATGGACCAACCTGATTTTTGTACGTTGTAGCCTTAAAAAGACGGTCATTTCCTGATGAATGGCTTGGATCAGGTACACGTGTGCGTTGATGCATGCGTAATGCGATCGCCCCTTGAATCTCCCATGCAGTGCGGATGAGGCCGGCCTAGTTTTAGCTCACGCTCACCTACACGGCTACACGCCAGCAGCCGCATCACACGCGCCGCCGCAGGACGCGGATTGCCTGTGCCCCGGACACAGGAAGTTCCTGTGGGCGAAACCTACGTGGAGTTCACATAGATTCCCGTGGCAAATCCACTCCGTCCATCAGTTTCTCAAAATCACAGTAAGACATATCTTTAAAAATAAGATAGACTCAAGACTAAGGTGGGCCACACCACAAGCAACAGTTTGAATGGAAGTCTACGCAGTCGAAACCTTCTGGAGCCGACCATAATGTTTATATGCAATCCAAACCGTTCCTAGGCTTGTTACCACTTCGACTTAAACTGTAAGTAAAAATATCATCCCGATACAATACTGATGTTGATCCCACAAAGTTCCAATGGCAGAATTCAATCCGTCCCTTTTCTTGTGGTGTGGCCCACCTGAGTTTTTATCTTATTGATTTTTGGACTCATGTGCTAATGTGATAATGAGAAACGGATGGACGGAGTGGATTTATCTCGAGAATCTGGGAATCTGTGTGGGCCCACATAGCTACATACCACAGGAACTTCCTGTGGCCGGGACACAGGCAATGCGCGTCTGCGGCACTGATATATCGACACGTGTACACTCCACGCCGAGAGAATCCGCGTGGGCGTTTCCACAGATCCCATTCCCACCTATCTACAATGACGACGCTCCTTCCACGACATGCGATGGCGCGTTTCCACACTCCACACGCGGGCTTCTCAATCCACGTGGGCCCACCATCCAGTCATCCAGATCATTGGACCGTCGAGTCACACCGCGGATACACCCATTTCCCAAAAGTCTCTAATAGCGGAGATCCCATCGACAAATCCCTCAGCCTTTTCTTTCTCATTCGGATGTGGACCGTTCTCGTGTTTCTCTTCCTAACCGTCCATCTGTCGACCACGAGAGAAACTCCAGAAACCAACGGTCTAGATATTACCGACCGTCGTCCCACTTACCAGTACTGAAAAGTGTAAATACCCTTCCCACACCAGCCGGGTTTATCAGATCTATTTACCTGCTCACGTGCCGGCTTCTGGTTGGCTTATACAAGGTTGAACAGGTCTACCTTCCTTACCTTTCCTTCAAATCCACGACTCTCTCTCGCTCTCTCTCGCAGATTCCTCTTTCTCGGGGGATTCCTCTCCCACCTCCACCCACAACGAAACTCCAATGTGGCCAAAGCCCTTTTCCACGTGACTCGTATGTCTTCTACTCTCCCACCAAAAGCAAAAACCCTTTCTTTCTATTCTACCCTCACAACTCTATTTTTTTTTTTTCTTAAAAAATCTCAAAACGCACAGAAATTTTCTAATGTCTGCAGAACCCTCCAAAACTGCCCCATCTCTTCTTCTCCTCCAGAAACCCTAGATTCCAGGTACTCCTCAGATCTCTCCTTTTCTCTCTTTAATTTTTGATTTTTTTTGAATTGTGTGTATGTTTCCTGATCTGTGGTTTTCTTTGATATGAATTTTGATTCTTCTCGCTTTGCAAATCCTTTTTTCCCCCTTTTCCCTCTCTCTCTGTCTCAAATTTTAAGGTTTTTCTGTTATTAGGTTTGTTGTTTTTTTCATCTATTTCTGGAGAGCGGAGCGATCGTGTTTTTGGATGTATTTATGCGTAGGGAAAATCTTCGGTGTGCATATTTCTCTAACCAGCCAAGGACAGTTGGCGGCTAGCCTGCTGCAATTTCATAGTGAGATTTTTCAAACCCATATTCAAAATAGATGTTGGATTCGTCGTATGATGGGAAATGTGCGTGCGCACTGGTTCTTGGTCATGTTGTTTGTAATGGAGTCCAGCCCATGTTTTTGCTTGCATGTGCGGTCGTGTGGGTCAACTGTCAATGCTTGAGTGTTGGTGTGCTCTTATCTCCCACCATTCGACGTGGTGGGCTGGATTTATGTATGTGTGTATACGAGGAATGATACCTACAACCCGTTGCATGAGATAATCCAGTGCGCACTTCCCTGCAATGTGCAGAAGGAGTTGGTGCACTCGTATATCCCACCATTCAGCAATGGTGGTCTGGGATCAACACACACACAGAGAGAGAAGGAATGATCATCTACAACATATATGTTACAAATTGACAATTCCCTATACATGTTGTGTACCCTTCTGCGTATGGGGAGGGAATTATTCTTATTTCCCATTTTGACTGACACATACAGTTGTCGTTTGTTAGTTTTGGTTATGCTATATGAAGTCACATTATTTTGTAACAAAAAGTAGGAAGGAGGATGGGCATAATTATAAGTCAGAGTGGGTCCAAGTTGTGGCTTCCCCCACAGACAAATGTTTAAAGGTCCATTTTTTGAGGGAGAACATTTATTTATTTATTTATTAAGAAGCGCGTGAGAAAGCATGAAAGAATACAATCCAACTCTACAACTCAAAAAAAAGAGAAGGAGAGGTCAACAGATTTAACTCTCTTGTGGTGACAGTGTTGAGTGCATACTTGGATTTGGTGCACACATCTCTTTCCGGCTATTGTTTAATAATGTTGGCCGGGAGTCCATAGAAGGTGCATGAGTCCATAGATAGTGCTGGAATGGGTGTTAGTCTTGCCGTATTTTTCTGGTTTACTGTATGGATGTCTGGAAAGAGATTGGGAATCAATTGATATGGGATGAGTCCTTTCTTGGGAATGGCTTTTGGGACTGTGGTTTTTGTTTTTTCCTGGTTTGTTGTTTGGATGTGTGGTTGATCTGCCTGTAGATGTAGGTGGTGTGACAAGAGGGTCACATGTTGCTGTGGATCTCTTGGGCACTGTATCTCTTTTTGTGGTTTATTGAATTCATCATTTTTCAAAATAAAAAATCTCCATTGGTAGTGCCATGAAGTTGCACGCCTATCTCAAATGTGTTGGGTTTCCCATTTACAGTCCTTAGATGGTGGAAGATAGTTGTGCACCGATTGGACACATTTATATTCTGAAAGAGTTTTTTTTTTTTTTTTTTTTTTTTTTTTTTTAATAAATAATTTTTATAGTTAAAATCTATGTTGGAGACTCGAGTGGATTTTGCTTAGTTATACTTCTCGACCGTTCTTTATTTTTGCTATTTGATGTGTTGTTTATTCCTGATTTGCTGGTCAGCATTTTGTATAGGTGAGCCCCACCTTCTAAGGACCCATATTGTCCACCCCACTGTTAATGAGAGATGGACCAAAATTACCACAACTAAAAAGTCCAGCCTTGATTCTTTATCTCCAGGAGCAGTTGAATTGTTGGCATATGCCATCTTTTGCAGGCTAAAGTTTGATGCTAGGACCGTGCCTCCGAGAAGCTTTTAGCATCAATTACCACGGTGCATCTCACCCAGTGTTTTAAATAGCGAATGGCATGTAGCGTGGTGTTCACCCCTTTGAAGCATGAGGCGTAATCTGCATAGCGTGTAGCATAAGCTACACGCCACTTCTAAATTTTTATGCTACATGCTACTTCTAAATTTTTAATCAAGGTTGCGCTTGGTTGCACCAATTTCATGATATTCTGCACCAAATTAGACTAATTAATAATGAAATTTACCAAAATTTCATGATATTTGGTGCAACCAAATGCAACCTAAAGTAATAAGAAAGGCACTGATTAAATATAAAAGTAAAAAAAGAGCAATGACACTGGTTTAATATTGCTACTTATATCATTTTACTAAAAGCATTGAAAAGGTTAAACTAATTTTTATTGAACATAGAAAAATGTAATAAATCATTGAAAACATCAATTGATTTTAATGTTCTAGTGAAAAATAACTTGTAATGTGAGCTACATAGCATGTAGTGTATGCAAATTAATCATATAGCGCAGCCTACATGCATCTTAAGGTGTTTTCATGAGCCACATAACATTAAGACTAAGCTACGCTATGTAGCGTAAGCTACACGCTCCATAGCATAGCTATTTAAAACACTGATCTCACCAGATGAATGATTTGGATCACTAAGGGTGGGTCCCACCCACATGTACAAAATGTTGGTCCTAACAAAAATAAGAGCAGTTTGGCACTGCATATTCCTTCAGGTGCTAATTTTTTGAAGGGTTGTACAGTAGTTCAATGACTATTTCTTGGAAATTGGATTGAAGAGTACAATGATTTGAATACCTATTTGCACATATGGGTGCTAATTGATTGAAAATCAGCAGAACTAGAGAATGCCATGACCTGTATAAAACATGGGTCAAATGACCTCTGTCCATGACATGTCACTTAGTGAGAACAAGATACAAGAAAAGAAACATCTCAAACAAAACATTTACACACAAGCTGAGATAATGTTTTGTTCATATATACCTTGGGCTCTCAATTTTACATTTTTTGCTTGTTTTGAATCTAAAAAATCGACTTCTGGCTTGTCTAGGTTGGGATGCCACAACTATACATGTTTTTTTCCCCAAATCTCTTGTTTATACTATTATCAAATATTTTTTGAAAGGTTATGGAAGTTTTATTGAAAAGGTGCCGAGATGGTGCACCAACTACAACCCAGGAAAAGAAAAACTACAACCCAAGAAAAGAAAAAACTAAAATCCTTCAAAGCATCTATATGAGAAGTTCAATCTACTACATGTAACTTTGCCTTCCTACAAGCCCACTCAGTCCCATTGCTCCCATCTCGAAAGCATCTTCCATTCCTTTCTCCCAATATTGCCCAAAGGACAACCAACAGACTCAGCCTCCAGACCACCTTTGATTGCTCCCCTAGCCCCACTCTGTGCGCTGCCATAAAGAGGCCCACTATTGAGACTGCATTGACTAATACAAATTGAAGTTCCTTAGGAAGGTATCCCACACCTGCCACATAAACAGACAGAACACAAAGAGGTGATCAGCTGATTTAACACTCATGCACATGAGACAAACAGTAGGAATAATCATCAACTGCTTTTGGAGATTGTTGACTGTTCACCTTGCTATTTACCCAAGCCTGTGACCTCCGGGGGAGCATCGTTAGTAGTGCCACACCCACACATGCCTTGTCTGCCCATCCGCATTGCCCCTTCTGGAATCACGAATCATATGATAGAAAGATTGAAGCGAGAATTGTCCTGTCTTATCTATCTGCCACACCATCCTATCTGGCTCTCCCACCACTAGACACAACATAACTGGAGACAATCCCAAGAGAAACATACTCCTCCCCCTCATCATTGAGGAGGAATCCGCGGCAAGGGGGCAACTGGACTATCGCGGTACCACAAAAGGAATAGCAATCGGTGATTAGAATACTTCAATCTGGAGAGAGGAGCTTATTCTGGTCTTCAAGGAGGATTCCTCAAGCTACGCATGCTCCCAAAATCAGTTCTCCCCATTTCCTAGAGAGAACCCAATGCCCTTAATAAACTTCTGCTTCATAAAGATGACCCCTTTTCATAATGCCATTGCCTTGGTAAGAAATCAAGTCCCCGGTCCACCTCCTCCCATCCTGGCATCCATACTTGTTAGCTATGGTTTCTTTCCACAAGGCACCTTCCTCTGACCTAGATCTCCAAAGCCACTTTCACAAGAGATCAAGGTTCTTTGACTCCAAATCCCTAGTTTCTCTTGTCTATATTATTCATATGTTTTGAAAGCTTGAAGACTTTCTTTTTCTAGCCTGAGAATGGAGGATAGAGGAAACAAGGCGAGGAGTGGACAAGTGTACAATGAAGGCTTAGAGGCATAGAAGCATGATGTGCTCCAAATCATGACTTGAATATCGACAATTGATGAAGAAAAAACACTTAAAGGAGAAGCTTACCCCACTATAATTTCCCATAGAGAAAATGATAGCCAATCTCAATGCTTTGGTATGTGCATGAAAGCTATGATCGACAGACAATGCCATTTCCCTTTTACTATCATCGTAGTGGAATGTTTGTCAAAGTGCCAAGATTGAGCAAAATAAATCAAATCCATCTACATCCTACTATAGCACTAGACATCTCATGGTATTTTTAGCTTTGGTCAAGGTTTGCTGATATGGTTACATAATGGCCGTTATGTAACAGTAATGGTGGTAGCCATTACGTGTTACAGGGCCAAAAAGGGTGTAATGGCCATTACAGAAAAAAATAGCCCGTACAGGGCTGAGACATATTAAAAAAAAAAAGAGGCCGTAACAGCCATTATGGCCCATATCGTAACAGTGATGACCATTACGGCCATCTTTACCATTATAGAATATCTTGGCTTTGGTGCTTGAGGAAGCAACACTCTTTTTTTCTACTCTAGGAAATAAAAACGAACAAAATATACACCATACCTAGTAATTATTTGTCAATCAACATGAGAATCGGCCCTGTTCACATCATTATTTTTTTGGAGGGTCTAGTTTGCATTATTATAAGTCCGCACAACCATAAAAGAAGCTGGAGTGTGATGTAGTATTGTAGAAAAGATCAAGAGTTATGGTTCCTTTTTATAACGAAAGACAAGTTTTTGCATTATAAGGAGATGAATCATGCATCGGATTGTGAACAGAAACACTTGATAAATTGAAATGCAATATTTGAACCATAAGGAAAAAAGCGAAAAAGAAAAAAAGAAGAAGAAAAGGGCTGCCACAAATTGACAATAAAGAGTGGAGTCTACGGGAAGCATTGGCCTGTCAAATCTAAGCTTCTTACCTAAAATAGCTGGAGTATAGGTCAGTTTGCAGTTAAACATCTACAATCAACTGAGTTTCCTTTGATTGGCAATATCCTGTGTATGTGAGACCCATATGCCAAGAAATGGGTGAATTGGAACCAGATCCCTCATTTCAAAGGTCGTGGACGAACCTTATGAATGCAATTGATTTCATGAGTATCATCTCCCACGAGAACCATATCATCCGCTTGCGTTGCTTTTCTTTTTTTACTCATTAATACGGAAACACAGAGGAGCACCACTACGCCAAGAATACACCAAATGAATATGGGTTGCAAGTGTAATTTGTAATGCGTGGAAATTCAACTTCCATAGCATCTTTCTAGTTTGGGTCTTGAAAAGCAAATTTGTAGGATGAATCCTGGCAGATGCCGCTTGAAAAACAGAACATGAAATACTGTCAAGGAACATGGAAATAGGATATTGTGTGTGTGTGTGTGTGTGTGTGTGTGTGTGTGTGTGTGTGTGTGTGTATATATATATATATATATATATATATATATATATATTCCTTTGAATGAGTAGAAGAACAATATTTTTGAGAGCAGCATCTCACCAATTTGAGTCTTGAAAAGCAAGTTCATAGGATGAATTGTGGCTGATGCTGCTTGAAAAACATAAAGTGAAATATTGTCAAGGTACATGGAAATAGGATATTGTGTTGTATTTTGCACCTTTGAATGAATGGAATAACAATATTTTTAAGAGCAACATCTTGCCAACTTGGGTCTCTAGAAGCAAGTTTGTAGAATGATACAAGAGGAATCTTGGGAGATGCTGCTAGAGAAAACATAAGGTGAAGTACCACTGAGAAACACGTGAGTTGGATATTGTATCATATTTTGCTTTCACCTTTGAATGAGTAGAAAAGGCAACATCATATAGAGATAGGTCAACGCCGTTTTCCATAGGAGTCAGGGATGATGCAGTAGCTATGGGTGGAGCGACCTCAGGAATGACAGTTTGATGCCGTTTTCGGACATGGAGTCTGAAAGAGGTGATTGGCTCTACTGGACACCCTTTCAACAGAGAGCCATAGCAAAAGCACTAACAAAGATGCTGTATGTATCATTGTTGGGTCCCATAGGTAAACCACGCTAGGAATATGACTTAACTGTGATTGAGACAAGAATTGGAATAGTCACAATAAAACCATCATAGGATGATACGGTGAGTTAAAAGAAAATGTTCTCAGCCCTGTCCATCAACTGGTTTATCGTGTTGAAAGCTCTTAAGAACATTAATGCATTGGAAAAACACACATGGAATCCTTTGGTTGAAACTTCTTGTCTGAAGAGATGGCAAGAACTTGTTGAAACAAGGGTGGCCAACTTGGCAAGTTGACTTGGAACTTGCCTGAGTCATCCTGGTTTTCATGTCCCACAAAAAAATGTTAGACTCATTGGAGGTTTAAATCTGACAGACAACAGGTGAGTTTTACTGAGTTTTCCAATTACATGGTATCTTGAATGTCTCACTGGACATGAGTGATGTAGTCTAAAACCTTATGTTTTATACTAGTAGTCCCAACCAATCTCTTCCAAAATCACAAACAACGGTAACAAGTGGCTTCTGCAAACATTTGTGAGAAACTAGAAAACAACATTCAATCAGTTACCTCCAAGATCACAAACAAACAGTCCCTATAGACCCTAGCAAGAAACTAAAGAAAACTCACAACCATGGTTCTAATCACATTTATCTTTTGAGATGTAAATGTAAAAGAACAAAGGGAGCTTTCAATTTGATTGGATATTTATAATGCAAGTCTAGGATTATAACAGCCATATTCATACATGGATGTGCTCATAACTGATTAAACAGACTCTTAAACGCTACAGAAATGTCTTAAATACCTTAAGCAACACTATTATTGAACTGCCTTTCTCATTGAGAATAAAAGAATGGAAAAATAAACAGAAGACTATTATGCCAAGAATTTTTAAAATCGTCAGTTTAGATATTAACCCCATTATTAGGACTGAAGCTGCAGGAAGCCAGGAGGAAAAGAGGAAGTGTGAGCCAACAAAAGGTTTTCGGTCGAGAAGCAGTCGCTTGAGAGGCGTCTGGTCGAGAGACACAATGGTGGCATGATTCCAGTCAAGGGGATCATCAATATGAAGGAGGTTGATAGAACGGGAAAGGAAGATCTCTACGAAGAACTTGGGAGGCCAGGGAGAAGATTTACATCGATCCAGATGGGGGTTAAGAAGCAAGGGAAGAAGGGAGTTAATGGAGCTTCTGACACTTTATTTGGAACCTTCCAAGTGATTGGAGGAAGTGGCATTTGGGAACAATGTGAAGGTCTTGGAAGTGATTATCTTGAAGAAGAAGGGATTGAAGAGATCAGGGGCTTTGCTTTTGTTCAAACATTGAACTTCAACGAGGCTAAACGAAGGCATTGCTGTGTATAATGGGAAGATCTTTCAAAGGAGGAAAAGATGGCAAGATTCGAGCCAGAGATTGCTAATAAGGAAGTGATCTCTATGAAGGCAAAGGTGGGGAGAATAAGAAGAGTGGGGTTGAGGGGTTTGTGGTCATTCAAGGATGTGGTGTAAAAGGGATGGCGAAGGAGGAGGGTGTAGATGGGTTTGAGGGGAAGGGAGTGGGTGTGGAGGAGGTGAGAATGGAGGTGTAGAACATCCTTTTGCCAACTGATAAGAAGGAAGGAGGGTGGGTGTGGAGAAGCTGAGAGGCTGATGGGCTGACGATTCGGGTTCATCCAAGGAAGTTCTAGGTTGCTGAGGACTTCTTCCAAAGATCGTTGGTGACCTCATCCTGGCTGCCTAAATCGTTGAAGTGGAGGAGTGGCTTGACTCAAACTGTAGGGTGGTCAAGGGGTCCTGAAGATGCTAAACCATTCAGAGATGCTTCTTTGATGAAGTTGGGGGCGGAGATCGATAGGGACCTATTGCTCGGGAGCTTGTTTAGGGATGATCTAGTTCGTGGTATCTGCAGGTGGGAGTGTTGGTTAATGCTCAGGTAGGAAGAGGTCTGGTTTCAGATGCGGGATCTTCCATTGTAGTTGTGGGTGCTGGAAATCTTCTTGGGTGCGTTTTTGGGGAAGCTGGTGGCTATCCACCTTGATGTGGAGGACCTCGTTGAGCTCTAGGTGGCGCGTTTATGTGTCAGGAGTCGCTCTTCTTCAGCATTAGAGTGGGTGAATCGAGTCGTAGGAGATATCAAGCTATCTTTGAAGATTATGAGAGAGTCGAGAGGGAGGGCGTCGGGAAGCTGCTCATGAAGGGAGTTCAGAGGTGAGTTGTAGGAGATATCAAGCTATCTATGAAGATTATGAGAGAGTCGAGAGGGAGGGGGTCGGGAAGCTGCTCATGAAGGGAGTTCAGGAGGTTTGCTCTGTTGGAGTACCGTATGCTCCTCTGACCATGTGTCACCTGTCGCATCATGGGCAGTGGGTAGCTGGGGTTGTGGAGGCAACAATTAAGAGAGAGTACTCTGGTAGTCTTCGAGAGTAGCAAGGAGGGGGGGATGAGGGAGATGGGGTTGACATGTTTCTGGCGGTGTAGGATGACGTTGATGCATTGACTATTTGTGAGGCACACGGTAGATAGAGGTCAATTAGTGTTCGGTAGGTGTAGTTGCTTGACATGTCCGCTTGACATGCTAGGTGGCGCTAGTCGCTCGCTGGAGTCAAGAGGGTGGCAGTGCTTTTATCTAGGATGTGACGAGACTCTCGAGTCCCAACAAAATTGGCCCTCAGGTATCATCTTCGATCGACACGTGGAGGAGAGAGAGTTCAATAGAATCCTCGCGGGCCAAGTGGCACATAGTGCGCAGAGGGATGAGTTTGGTGGGAATCATGTGAGGGGAGAGGCTCGCGCGACGTCTGAGGCTTCTGCAACACATGTTCCTTTTTCGTAAGTCATCTCACGTGTGAAGTTAGGCTTATTTCAAGCTTGTTTAGAAATGCTTGCTCTATAGTTCTCCTTTATGGAGAGCAACCTTCCAAGGAGAGTCAGTAGCAGGTAATGGTTTTTGACTCTCGACAATGGTCGAACCTATGGGCGATGATGACCTTGAGCTGTTGGTGGGGTTTTTTTTTTTATTCATTCAGAGTTCTTTTGTGGTTGATGGTTACTCAGGCTTTGTCCTTTTTAAAAGATGAGGCTTTTGAAAGGGACGATTGGTGGGTGGAAAAAGGAAGTTTATGGTAGGAGGGAAAAGGAGATGGGTCTATTCTCAATGAAGTGCAATCGTTAGATATTGACGAGGGTTGGGAGTTATTGGAAGGGGAGATAACTAGTAGGGATGCACTCATTTTAGAGTATAAGAGTCACCTGAGGGAGGAAGAGATTAAGTGGAGATAATGATTGAGGTTACTTGGTTGAAATCGGGGGGGGGGGGCCTTAGCTAGGGTCAACAAAATTCATAGTGTGGTAGTAGATGGCTCAAGGGAAGAGAAAGGTAACGTGGGAGAGGCTATTGTTAGTTTCTATTAGCAACTGTTGTCATGGGAGGATGTGTTAAGGCCAAGATTGGATAATCTTTCTTTCTAGTCCTTGGTAGAGGAAGTGGTCTTCTTAGACTTGCCAGTTTTGAAGGAAGAAATCAAGTTCGTGGATGAGTTGCAATGTTTTTTGTATCGTTATCACTCAATGTATCGTACCCATGCGATACATATATATTAGTTATTGCACGGGATATATTGGTTATATCGCGTAATTTATCGTTATTATTGGGAAGCATTAGGAAATTGGTCGGAATTTTCAATGAAACTTCATGGATTATTAAACAAGACAAATACAAAAAACAAATGCACATAATATGTTTCCTTTGTATAAGGTTCTAATCTATGCGCTAATCTAATTGAACTGATGCAACCATATTCAAATCTAGAGCTGTACACAAGTCGAGTTAGCTCGGTCAGCTCACTCGATTGGACTCGGAAAAGCTCAACTCACCTGGGCTCGAAATTGGATTTGGACCGAGTTGAGCTGGTTTTTGGAGCTCGAAAAAATTTCGAGTCGAGTTCGAGCTTGCTCGAGCTCGACTCAACTCCACTCACAGATCGAACCTCGACTCGGATCGAAGTAGCTCGGTGACTTGGTTATTTTGATATGAATGCTACTCGCCGAGTGTTTGATGAAATTAGCTGTTTGATTTTGATGTTGCTCACCCGGGTGTTTGATTTTGATGCTGCTCTCTAGGTGTTTGTTGAAATACCTGTGAAATATTGTTACTATTTTACATTCTGTGAGAAATTAAAGATGCATTCTACCTGTTTGAGAAAATGCCGAACAGGCTTGAACTCGGCTCGAATTGGCCCGAGCTGCTGACCGAACCGAACCGAGCTAGCAAGACAAGCTCGAGGACCGAGCCGAGTTGAGTTGGGGTTAGCTAATGGCTGAGCTATGCCAAGCTCGACTCGGTTCGACTCGTGTAGAACACTATTCAAATCCAATTCATAAAATTTATAAATGTAAGAAGACATGTATGGAAATACTAGCATTAAAAGCAAAAGAAAAAGTGTAAATCAAAAGAAGAAGTATAAAGCTAGTAATATATCTATGGATTTCAAAAAATATATTTGTTAAACATTTTTAATTAATTTAATTAAAAAAATTATTTTTTTTTCTAAAAAATTCCCAAATTGCCCAAAATGTATAGGTCAGGTTGTAGACATGTTTGATTTCATGTTTGGACACTAAGATTGCAATCGACTTGAGGAAAAATTCGAAAAATTTTGATTTTTTCCCAATGCGACTCAACCTATTTCCCCTAATCTCAAAATCCATAGATTGCGTGTATCTGCAAGGATTAGTCTCACTTCAAAAAAGAGGTGGGGACACCCTGTTTCTTAAAAAAAAAAAAAAAAAAATCTCAAAATCCATAAATTTTCATGCAAAACATGAAGAATCATGTACTTCTTAGCATTTGACACTATTTACAATCTCTAAAAATGAAAAAAAAAAAAAAAAAAAATGGAAGAAGAGAAAATAATAAAACAATACGCACCTTTTAGAATCTAGACCCAACCCCCCATGATACTACCGATTACAATTTTGAGAAAAATTTAAAGAGTTTCTTCCAACAAACTAGAGTGGACCTAATGCAGGGGCATTTTCACATCGAGCTCGAGTGTGGTGGCCTATGGGACGCTAGGGGCACACTCAGGGTGGGCAGCCCGCGGAACCCATGGATTTGGAGCCCGTGTGATTAGTACCCATGGATTTGGGGTCCACGAGAGGCGGGACCAATGGATTTGGGGCTCACGAGGAGGGTTCGACTGAGGACCTAATCCAAGGATTTGGGGCTTGGGCTATGAGAAAAAGTGATTAATTTGCCATGCTCTATCTGTTCGAGCTTTTAGAGCAAGTGGTTAATTGTCGTGCATTAAATTGGTATCAGAGCGGGAGGTCTTGTGTTCGAGACCCCTCACCGGGGATGATTAATGCAGAGGCATTTTCACACCAGGCTTGAGTGGGGTGGCCTGTGGGACACAGGGGCACACTCGGGGTGGGCGGTCCGCGCAACCAATGATTTGGGGCCTGTGTGAGGCGGAACCCATGGATTTGGGGCCTGGACTATGAGATCAAGGGATTAATTCACCATGCTCTATTAGTTCGAGCTTTTAGAACAAGTGGTTAATTGTCTTGCATCAGGATCGTTCGAAATAACCTTACAATATGCTAGGAAGATGAATTTTTGAGGATTTTCTAGACTAAACAACGTCGGTTTCCTTGATCCCTTTCGATATTGCACAATACATTAATAATTTATAAAGGAGAAATGTGGGTATATTGCATGATACCATGAAAAATAGTTATTAAAGTTGGGTTTTGTATCCCCCAGCTGGGATATCAGACATATTGTGGGATATCGGTGACATCGCAAGATACTGAAAATATTGATGAGTTGGGGAGGGATAAAGTGCCAGGACGAGATGGTTTTCCCCTGGCTTTTTTACTTCTTCTTCTTCTTCTTTTTTTTCCAAATCTTTTGGAGCCTAGTTAAATTTGATATTGTGGCTTTCATTCGGGAGTTCTTTGAGAGTAATAGGCTTTCGACGAAGTTGGGTGTATCTTTTATAACATTGATTATGAAGATGGAGGGCACATAAAGTTTGAAGGACTTTAGGCCGATGAGCTTGCTAGGAGCCTCCTACAAAATTCTAGCCGAAATGTTATCTTCTAGGCTCAAGTCTATTCTCGGGGAGGTCATATCCAAGTTTTAAGGTGCTTTTGTGGATGGAAGACAAATTTTGGACAATGATTTGATTACTCACGAATGTATGGAGTCATGGACTTGAGGCTCAAGCACGGTTGTGATGGCATAGTTTGTAAGCTAGATTTTGGAAATGGCGTATGATCTTGTTGATCGAGATTTTTTGAACTATATGTTGGGTTGGCTGGTTTGGGGATAAATAAAGAAAGTGGATCTACTTGTGTGTTGGCTCAACCAAGTTTTCGATTCTATTTAAAGGGTTGCTTAAGGGTTTCTTCAAGTCCTCTAGAGGCTTAAGGCAACGTGACTTACTCTCTCTACTTCTCTTTGTTGCGGTGGCAGAATCCCCAACAGAATGTTAGAGAAAGGAGTATCTTTGGGGTTGATAAGTGTTTTTATGGTGGATAGGGGAGATTTTCAAGTGTCATCTTCAGTTTGCGGATGATACTCTTCTGTTTTGTGATGCAAATAAGGCTCATGTGGACAATTCGAGGAAAATTATCTGCTGTTTTGAAGTGGTTTCGGTTTAAAGGTGAATTCTTTGAAATGTGAAATGTTGGGCATTGGTCTACTTAGTTAAGGAGGTCAGAGAAGTTTGCAGTAGTGTTTGGTGTAGGGTGGGTTCCTTCTCGCCCACGTATTTGGGGCTGCCGCTATGTATTGGGAAGTAACTGTCGTCATGGAAGTGGTGATCTTTGGGCGGAAGGCTTGTCCTAATCAATGCAACCCTATTGAAGCTTTCGTTATTTTTTTTTTCTTCTCTGTTCAAGTGTCCCATGGTGGTGATAAAGAAATTGGAAAAGCTTAGGAGGGACTTTTTATGGAACGATGCAAAGGAGAATAGGAACTTCCATCTTATGAAATGGGATGACGTGTACAGACCAAATTCTAGTGGTGGTGCATGTATTAGAAAGTTGACAACTATGAACAAGGCGTTATTACGCAAATGGCTATGGAGATTTGGATGAGGAAAGGATTGTCTTTGGAAATAGATAATTATTAGAAAATATCAGGCGAATGAAAGGGAATGGTGGTAAAAAAAAAAGAGTCTGTGTATAAGGCTACGGGGATGTGGAAGGCAATCATGGGGTTGGAGGGAAGGTTTAAGGATAGGGTGGGATTTTCAGTGGGTGATGGGCATAATGTGAGGTTTTGGGAAGTCATTTGGTTGGGTAGCGATTGTCCATGGTTGGTTTCTGTGTCTTCAGATCCAGGTATATCTCTAGCCCAATGCTTCTTGTGGCAAGGTTTGTCTGGTGTTTGGACCCCGCCATGTGGAAGGAACTTGAAAGATGATGATGTGAATGAATTCCTTGACCTCTTGAAGTGGCTTTCGGGAGTGTTGCTTAGTTTGGATCGGGACTCAATGAAATGGCTCCAAGATACCTTAGGGGTTTATTTTTAGTCAAATCCTTCTTTAGGATGTTAAGCGGATCCTCTTTGGGAGAAGCCCTGGCTCATTCATCTTTTGTTTGGTCCTCTATGATGCTCCTAAGAAGGTTGATCACTTTTTTGTCCATTGCCCATTTGCTAGGGGTGTGTGTGTGGCAGTGGGATAAAATTTTGTCTTTGTTCGGGATGGTGTGGATGATGCCAAAATCGATCTTGGATCTTTTTTGGGCTTGGCATGGTGGAGGGATAGGTAGGGTAGGGAGGTGTCTTTGGAGGCTAACTTAGCTTGCGGGGTTTGTGGGCAATTTGGCGGGAAAGGAACAATTGTTGTTTCAGTAATTTGTTGGGGAGCATTTTGGGGGTCTTTAACAAGGCTAAAAGCTATGTAATTGATTAGGTGTTGGTGTCTCCTTCTATGAGAGGCTGCTCTTTCTTTTGTATTGTTTGGAATGCGTTGTGATTACGTATGTTAACTCTCAGGAATGCGTTGTGATTATGTATGTTTAGGTACTGCGTTTCTATCGATAAAACTGTCATCTTTCAAATAAAAAAAGTACCTCATGCACCATTGCACCTGTAACTTGTACTGAAGTACGTAACATTTTGATGTTCCTCTTGCAGTTTTTGGCTTATTCTATCTGTTCTCCATGCTGTAGGCACCCTAAAGAAAAATGTGAATGCACATAATGTTTCAAAAGGTCCGGTCCATGCATGTTTGAAGTCCTGTGCAAAGAAAGGGCCGGTTCGTGCATGTTTTGAGAAAGGAAGGAAACATTCGGGACCATCCCGGTGCAAAATGACAGAACAGCTACTTAAAACAGTTAGCAAAGGCTGCAAGAACCATGAATCCAGAAGAACTTCTTCAAGTCAGTCAACACCCAACAGCAGCCAGACTCCTAAGAAGCAACAGAGAAAGGGTGATAATCCTGTTCGACTTCCATCATCTATGGAGCTGCCCCCAGATGATGGGTGCCCTAGCACCTGGATCTGTAAAAACTCTGCTTGTAGAGCTGTTCTGTCCTCAGATGACACATTTTGTAAGAGGTGCTCTTGCTGCATTTGTCACCTATTTGACGACAACAAGGATCCCAGTCTTTGGCTGGTCTGCACATCTGAGTCTGCTGAGCGTGATTCGTGTGGCCTGTCTTGCCACATTGAATGTGCACTCCAACGCCAGAAGGTGGGGGTTGCAGATCTTGGGGAATTCATGCAGCTAGATGGAAGTTATTGTTGCGCTTCTTGTGGTAAAGTCTCGGGGATAATTGGGTAAGTTGTGTTTCATGAAAATGACTTCAGATAATTGCCACTTGTTGTAATGAGCCGGAGCTGTGCCCTCTTGGGGAATTTTATTATCCTTGACCTGAGTGTATGCACAGTATCCCGAAGTTCTCATTTTGTACTAGTGGGGCCCATGGTCCAGAGATCCTATGATCTGACAGGTCAATAATTTTATTATCCTTGACCTGAGGATGTGCACAGAATCCCGGGGATCTCTTTTTGTACTAGCGGGGCCCATGGTCTGGAGATCCTATGATCTGACAGGTCTCACCTCACAAATCCCCAAAAATCTCCCAAATTGTAATATCCTACACATCCGGTTGCTGCCATTCTACAATTGAATGTGGTGGAATATTGCTGTATTCTGTTCTTAACCATCCATTTGCAAGCTATCAGTTGAAGGGACGAAATTGTCCTATCAAATAGATTCTTTTGGGAGTGGTGCATCATGCTGGGCTCGTCCGACCAATGGTATGGATTGCCCAAATGGGACCCACTTGTACAAGGTACAATCTGAAAGCCAAGGACACTGCATGTTCTCAGTTTCAGGTTCATATAATTACTGTTTTCCTCATCATGTAGAGGGAAGCTTTTCTTACTTTTGTAGCTTGGTAAATTAGGAATAGTAAATGGTGTTGTAGTGATGACAGTTACATCAGATGGTGAGTTCTCTTTGGACTGATCTTGTCACTGCTGGAGTATTACTTCAGATGTTGGAGGAAGCAACTGGTGATAGCCAAGGAGGCTCGACGTGTAGATGTTCTTTGCTATCGCATATCCTTGAGTCACAGGCTCCTGGATGGGACTTCCAGGTTTAAAGAACTGCATGACATTATAGGAGATGCTAAAGCTAAGATCGAGACTGAGGTGGGACCTGTAAATGGTGTTTCCGCCAAGATGGCAAGGGGCATTGTCAGCAGGCTCTCAGTTGCTGGCGATGTGCAGAAGCTCTGCTCTCTTGCAATCGAGAAGGCAGATGCATGGCTGAGCAGTTCTCAAGCCAAACCAACCCACAGAGGTGCTTTTGGGCAACATCCGTCCCTGTTTTCTGTCAATTAGATTCTATAATTTATGTAATTCGGATGAGTAAACTCATTGCTTTGTTTCCGTTGAGTGCAGAGGATTCACGTCCCGCTGCTTGCAAGTTCCAATTTGAAGATATGACGTCTTCATCTCTGGTAATTGTATTGAAAGAAACATGTTCGTCATCGTTGGATAATATCGAAGGTTACAAGCTTTGGTATTGCAAGAGCCTAGAAGAGCCGCATCAGAAGGAACCCATTTGTGTCTTTCCAAAAGATCAGAGAAGGATTCTTATATCAAACCTGCAGCCGTGCACAGAATACACTTTTCGGATAATCTCATTTACGGAGACCGGTGACTTTGGTCACTCCGAGGCCAAGTGTTTCACCAAAAGTGTGGAGATAATACACAAGAATGCTGATTCAACAGTGGCTGCAGATCGAAAGAGTGAAAACGTGGGCGTCGAAGGAAGCACATCTGGCGCGAAGAAAGAGCCCAAGATCTCAGCATCCGGGTCTTCTGGTTTCAAGGTCCGAGACCTCGGAAAGATTCTACGTCTAGCTTGGGCACAGGAAGAAGGTTGTTTTGATGGGTTTTGCAATGCCGATCTTGAAGAATGTTGTGGTGGTGATGGTTCGATGAAACCTGAAACAGTTGATGATGACCAACCACCAGTTGATCTGCGTGAGCTTGATTTAAATGTCGTCTCAGTGCCAGATCTGAATGCGGCTGCAACTCCTCCGTTTGAGTCTTCCAGGGATGAAGATATAGGATGTACTTCAGAGCGGGCTGTCGAGGCTGAAGATGATATCAATTCTGGGGGGATGGAGAAGAATGGCCGGGCAAAATTGCATGGGAGTGGCGACTCTGAGACCTGGGCAGTTAGGCCGATCAGGGAAGTACCTGCTGTAGAATCCCGAACAGAAGTCTGCAAGAAGCGGTCACCCACTGGGAACGAAGAAGCGTATGATTGTGATAGCACTTTGATCAATGGGTCACCATTGCGTATTACAGGCAGGTCCAATTGTTTGGATGGGACCTACGAGTACTGTGTAAAGATTATCCGGTGGTTGGAATGTGGGGGCCACATCGAACGGGATTTCAGAATGAAGTTCCTCACATGGTTTAGCTTGAGATCAACCGAAAAGGAGCGTAGGGTGGTGAATACCTTTATCCAGACTCTGGTTGATGACCCAAGCAGCTTGGCAGGCCAACTGGTCGATTCATTTTTGGATATTGTATCCTGCAAGAGACCACGCCATGGTTTCTGTAGTAAGCTGTGGCACTGACATGCAACAAATTGGAGGGTACCTGGAGACTGTTTGCTAATTATTCATGATTTTTCATGGCAAGAGAAGTTTCTGATTGTGTTCTTGTCATCCATTCTCTTTGTACAGGCATTTATGATCGATCATCTTAGGGAGCAATATTTATTCTGACCATGCCTTGATTCACGGGCATGATTTTCCAGCCAAAGATTTTTAGTTGCAGCCTGTGGAGACAGTTTCTGAATTTATTCATGGGGTGGGGTCTCGCAGAAGAGAAATATATTTTTTGCATCCAAGCAGACTTTTGCTTCCATGCATTCACTGATACTTTCAGCATTTGCAAGTACTTCCAAATTATTTTGGTCCTGGAGAAATCAGGTCTATTCATTTTTATCTTCTTTTTCTTAAAGTTGGCTGGATTGGACAGCGGTGGTCAATATATAAATTCTATTCCTTAATCATCTGTGTTCGTAAATGATGGTGAATTTCTCCATGAAATTTCCTTTGGAATCATATGGTAGGTTATAATATCATTCAGATGGATTTTGGTTTTTTTTTTTTTTTCATCCCAATTGCAGGATGATGAAATTGTGGAGTGATGGAATTATTTACTGTTTTTCTTGCTAACCCATACCTTTTGTGCAGAAAAGAGGGGAAGAAGAGACTGGTAGTTACATGCAGTGTTGTCTAAATCCTACAATTTATGATTTGAGTGGAATCTTAAGCAAAACGATTTAAATCCCTCTTTGAATCCCTTTTAGATGAATTTTACGACTCTATGATCTGAATCCTACGAATTCAAATTGTATTTTTCTTTTATAATTAAGCTTAACTTGGCTTTCATTTTATAATTTTAAATTGGTGGGCCTTCAAGAATCATTTAGAAGAGGTTGATGATGATGATTATTACTATTATTACTAGTATTATTATTTACGTTTCTTACAAGAGATTACATCATATATACTATTTTTCTTTATTGGTCGCATACAAAATTGATATAGTATTCAATGAAGGTAATGGTGGTTGTAAACAGCAAAGACAGGCCGTTAGATCATTACGACCTCGTAAAGGTCGAATTTTTTTAAAGGGGAAAATTGTATTGGCCTTGAATCAGTTTTGTATGGGCCCATGATGATTATTAATTTTATTTTTTTTCAAATTGGGTGTTACTCTCCCATAACAGTCACCACTGTTACTGTTAAATAACAGCTGCTACGATCGTGTTTAGTACCATGTGCATGACGTATCTGGAAAGTTTTCTATAGATGGTTGCAATCATGTTGACCTATGTCTATTGTCGTAATGATGGTTAGAAATCAAAATATCTTTTTTCTCCGGTCATTGAGTCAAATGTCACTTTTCCAAAGTGATTTTACACTTGAGAAAGGAAAAAAGGAACATAAATTATTAACTGATTCTTACATGTTTTTAAGGTAAATTTCTTGAATGGCAAAAAAAAAAAAATGTGAAAATTCTCTAACATTATCATAATATAGTGGTATTATTAGGTGCATATTGATGGGAAATGAATGATTGATGAGTAATAATTTTATTTTTATTTTTTCTGAATTATTTATATTTTGCAGATTTTTTTTTTTTTTTAAAGAAGATCATAAAATTCTCATGATACAATTTGCAATTTGATATGATTGAACCCTTATTACAATTTACAATATGCTAACAATTTTGACAACATTGGTTGTGCTCCTGGCTGCAGCACATGTAATCTGCAGTGGCTTTAAGTGCTGTCCATGTGTGCTCATGGTTCGTTTATCCAGACCAGTGATCTAGTGATGCTCACCATGGTAGATGCTGAAAAACTCCCATCAGTGGCCAAGTAAATACTTGGGCTCTGTTTGGTTGCCACTTGAAAAATGATTTTATCTCATAATTTATATAGATTTTGGTTTATCAAGATTTTTTTGTTTTTTTTTTGTTTTTTTTTTTTTTGGTAATCCTTGCCAAAATCTCTAAGATGAATTGAGTGCAACCAAACAGGACCAATAAAGTAATACAATGACAGTCCACGTTCTACAGAATAAGGCCAAAGATTGAAGGGTTGGTATCTTCTAATCTGGAAATCTGATCAGATCAGCAATCTGGATTGTGCAATCACTGACCGACATGTATGCAGACGTTTGCTTATGCTTGGAACGTTGTGAGTTTGGCTTTTGTGAGTTTGGCTTTTGAGAGAGAGAGAGAGAAAGAGAGAGAGAGAGAGATGGCCATTATTTGACAGAAATCACCTGTTACAGCTATCATTGTTATAGTTGTGATAGCGAGGAAAATCTTAAAACTCAACTTCTAAGATGTTTGAATGGATAGATTTCCTGGCCTTCCTACTCCCCATCACTTGTTATCCTTCACTCGCAGTCCATGAAATCTCATGATATAATTGTTTCTCTAATAATTCACTCATCCAATGGAAATAATCTGTTTCTTACATTTATCTCAGTTGGTTTTGGGTGCGTTTTTGATTGATATTGATATTTAGTGCAACCAAACGAACAATTAAGTAGTTATTAAGTGAAAGGATAGGAAAGAGAAAAATGTAGAAATTGGAGAAAACAAAGGGGTAGCCATGCTTTATAAGCTCTCTCCACTTCTTGTGAACATTTCTTATGGAATTAAAAGTTTCACACAAGAAAAAACCAAAAAGATTTACACTAAACTAGTTAGGAAAGTTATTTGATACTATGGTTCTTAGGCTTTTTCAAAATATTTTTTTTTTAAAAAAAAAAAAAAAACTTATAAAAGAGAAATTAGAAAAAGGGTTGTAGCTTTTGGTGATTGTTAGTAACTATTCATTTGTGAATGGTGGTGCCTCTTAGTAAATGGAACATCATTTGAATTTGAAATGGTGATGGAAAGATGCCATTAATGGTGGAGGGATGTCATTGTTGAAAAGAAACCATGGAAGAAGATGTATTTTCATGAAAATGAACTTAAAACATTTCTTGTGAATCTATATAAACTCTTCTTTGGGTCAATCTGAAAATAACAATTCCTTCTTCTCCATTTTCGATTTTAAATGTTTTTTGAGAAGTTGTAGTTTTCAAATGCTAAATTGTAAACATTTTTTGAAGCAGTAAATTACAAATTATTTTCAAGTGTTAAACTGTAACAACACAGTTTTCAAGAGTGTACGCTGTAAAAATATGTTTGCGGTGTGGTTTTTCGGTTTTACAAGATGAAGCCCACATTTCTTCGGTCTTGGAGAAGAGATTTATTATATCCTGAAGGCGGATTTTTGTAACCCTCTTGTAAATTGGTTTAATCATAGTAGGGTGTGAATATTGCCTTAAAGATAACGATATCGTAATGCGCCTTAAGCTTATCTTTAAGTGATTAGTTTTTTTTATCTTTCCGCTTCAACCATAACAATTTTAAGGCAATATTATGACCTTTTCTATGGGTCATTCTGACTTTATTCAAATTACGCCGTTCGATGGTTCAATTTTTTTTCGACGACAATCGAGGGTGCAACTCTTCCTCACATCACTCAAGTTGGATCACGTGCTCATTCAAGATCCACTTTCACCATCATCTAACAACGATACAGCAGAACAAATTCAAAAGCAACAAGATTGAGAGCATAACGACTACCTATGCAAAAGTCATATTTTCAACGCTCTTTCTTACTCATTGTACACTGTTTACCGTCAAAAGAAAACTGCTAAGGATTGGTGGCAGGCGCTACTCACCAAATACACATCAGAGGATGAAGGCAACAAAAAATTTATTGTAAGTCAGTTTTTAAAATTCAAAATATTGGATGAAAAACTTGTCATTAAGCAAAGTACATAAGTTGTAAGTCATCATCCAACAGATTATTGCCGATTACACTAATATCGACGAATCCTTCAAGTATCCACCATTATAGCTAAACTTACATCTAAACGGAAGGATACTATAAAATCTTTGAAACATAAAAAAGAGAAAATATCCTCAGAGGACCTCCTAATGTTTCTTCGAATAGAAGAAGAATTTAGGCTTTGTGACAAAAAAAAAGAACAACATAAGGTCCTAAGTAACGCTAATATAGTTAAGAATATTATGAATCAGGAATCAAAGAAGCCACATTTGAAGAAAGATAATCGGCTCAAACCTAATAATCAATGGAGGGGTTCATGCTTCTTTTGTAAATCCCTGACCACTTTACGAAAGACTGTCGAAAAAAAAATGGCAAGTCAATATGACAGAAGACATGAATATGACAACTATCATATCTGAAGTTAACATGGTGAATGAGGCGTTGAATGGTTGGTAGGTTTTGACGCGATCAAACATGTTTGTAGAAATTACAACATGTTCAATTCCGACGAAATAGTGGGGGATAAAAAAAACTATATATGTGGAATGCCTCCACATCCAAGGTTGTAGGAAAAGGAAAGGTATGACTTAATCTAACTTCTGAAAAAGTCCTTACTCTGAACGATGTGCTGCATATACCAGATATTAGAATGAATCTTAAATCAACTAATTTACTGACTAAGTTTAGATTTAGACTCCTATTTGAATTCGATAAATTGATTGTGTCTAAAAATGGAGTATATGTAGGGAATGACTATATATTTAACGAAATGTTTAAGTTGAATCTTATAAATAAAAATTCTTCTTCCATTTATATGCTTGATTCACATGATGTTTGACATACTAGATTAACACATATTAGTTATCATAATATGCATAATATGTCTAATCTTAATCTAATTCCTAAGTATACAAAACCTAATGACAAATGTAGTATTTGTGTACAATACAAAATAACTATAAAACTGTTTCTTAGGATAGAAAGAGAATCACAATTCCTAAACCTAATTCATAGTGACATATGTAAAATGAGCGGTCTAATAATAAGAGGGGAAAAGATGTATTTCATAACTTTTATAGATGATTTCTCTCGTTATACCCTAGTATACTTGTTGAAGAATAAATATGAGACATTACAAAAATTCAAGATATATAAGGTAGAAGTAGAGTGTTGAGAAGTGGAGCCACATCTAGGGCCGCCCACGACCAGTCGAGGTTGCGCGGATTTCTTGTCGCAAGCCCTTTCGCAACTGGGATGCGAAAGGAGTTTCGCGAATTTCGTGTCGCAAGTCCTTTCGCAACTGGGATGCGAAAGGAGTTTCACGGATTTCGTGTCGCAAGTCCTTTCGCAACCGGGATGCGAAAGGAGTTTCGCGGATTTCGTGTCGCAAGTCCTTTCGCAACTGGGATGCGGAAAGGGAAGTTGCCAAAACTATAATTGGGGTCCCTAGGGCTATTTTAGGTTAAGGTGAATTTTAGGAAATTATTCTGAGGTGTGGGCAAAGGATTTTCTCTGTACTTCCAAGGGAGAGGTTAGTATATTGCCTTGTAATCTTCGTTTCTCTTCATAGTGGAATTTGCATCCGTGGTTTTTTACCCTAGTTGGGGTTTTTCCACATATATCTTGTCTTGTGGTTTGTTTTGGATTGCTTTGATTATTTTTAGTTTATATTTCTTCCTGTCTATCGTTTGTGGGTGAGGCCTTAGATTGGATCTAGGCTCACTGCGTTGTGGGCGTGCTGCGCAACATAGAGCTGGGCATCGGACCGAGTTAGGTCCAACTCAACTCGGTCCGAGTTCTCCACTGCTTGACCCGAACTCAGTCCGATCCGGGACCGAGTTTGGGTCATCTGACTCGAACCCATGCTGGCCTGAACTGATCCGAGTCCGACTCAGTCAGGAAAACCGAATCGGATCGGATTGGGCAAGGTTTGGATTGGTCCACTTTTAATTTTTTAAAAATTTCTGTTGAAATAATTTCTAATTATCATTAAATATGCAGTTGGATGCCTAATTCCTAACACAAGATAATGAAGTACAATTCATCATAAGGGACCAACATTTATGTTAATAAAAAGCATACCTGTTTGAATGAGTTTCTAAATACAACACTTCTCCCTTCTTCAAGTGGGCAGACGTGTAAAGGGGCTTCTTCAATCCTTTATCAGCAACTGCGCCTATCCTATATTTAATCCTGAAGCAATTCTTAAGCATAGTGGCTAGTAAGTTCAAGAACCATTTCATAATAAATTGTAATGAAAGAAAGTCACCACAAACTTCTTCATGAAATGAAAACATATCAAACAAAGCAACTCACGTAGAAAGTTTAGAATCATGAGTAAATTTGGTAAAAAAAATTTAGACATGTTCAAGTGACACGCAACTTTATAAATTTGTTTTCTACGAATGGTAAGATATCTATATGGGAGATATGAGAGACCACTCAAGAGTTAAGAGATTGGTCGAGATGACGACAATAATTTTGCTTGGGAGCTTGAAAAAGTTGCAAAGGAATATCATCTCAAGGCCTACGCCAAGTCAGGGAGAAGATCTTTGTCTCCCCATAAAGGCTCAATGCTCAAGATAGTGAGATCAAAAGGAGATTCAAATCAAGAGCATGGTTAGGGCTCCTTAGAAAGGAAAAGGGGTGGTTGGAGTCAAGGAGAATGGCAGCTGGACAACAGTCCAAAGAAGGTAAAAGTGATATATATATATATATATATATATATATATATATATATATGGGAAAAGGTACAATGCGCTCGAGCTAATTTTAACGTTCCATGAGGTCGAGCTGTGTGGGCCCCACCGTGATGCGTTTCGAACATCTACCCCATCAGTCAAATGCACCATTCCATCGTGGGTTTAGATCTCAAAAATCAAGTCAATCCATGACTTGTGTGGACCACACACATACAGAAGTTGAGAGGGGCCGTGCACCATTAAAACATTCATAATCATTTCTTGAGGCCCACTGAGATGTGGTTTGCAAATCCAGCCCATCCATTATGTGTGTCCCACTTGGATGAGGGTTCGGACCAAGTTTCAGACGCATGCAAATTTCAGGTAGGCCCCACCAAATGCTTTTATATGTTTTTGGCATGTCTTCACATAATTTTAGATGTTATGGCCCACCTGAGTTCCGTATACGACTGATTTTTAGGATATCCCATAATTTAAAGGGGACGCATCAAATGCACGGTGTTGATGTTCGAAACGCATCATGGTGGGGCCCACACAGCTCGACCTCATGGGACGTTAAAATCAGCTCGAGCGCATTGTACCTTTTCCCTATATATATATATATATATATATATATATATATGTAAGGGTAAAATAGTAAATACATATTACTTAATAAATCTGGTCCGAATAGAATCGGATCCAATTGGATCGGATTCCGGATCAAATCATGTCGGAACAGGTCCTATTCGAACTCGACCCGAAAAGATTTCGGATCTGGATGGGGCAACCCGATCTTGACTGATCCAGACCGTTGGTTCTATTTGAATCGGGTCTGGTCGGATCGGATCTGATCGGGTCAGATGCACCGGATCGGATCTGAGATGCCCAGCTCTAGGTAGAAGTAGAGAGCCAGTTAGATCGAAATATTAAAATCTTAAGGTCAGACAGGGGAAGAGAATATCTATCTTTAGAATTCTCAGAGTTTTGCAAAACTCATGGTGCAATTGATCAAATTACAGCTCCCTATTCACCCCAACAAAATGGGATAGTAGATTGGAAAAATATGTCTCTTATAGATATAGTAAACTCTATGCTCAATAATGTAGATTTAAGTTAAAGATTTTAGGGAGAGGCCTTATTAACTTCCGGTCATATCTTTAATAGGATACTTCACTCTAAGATTCATAAGACTCTATATGAACTATGGAAGAATATGATTCTAAATATCTTATACTTTAAGGTATAGGGTTGTAGAGCCTTAGTTAGGCTTACTAAGCCTAAAAAACTCAAGATAGGGTTGAGATATCTTGAGTGTATTTTCATATGATATGCATATAATAATAATGCTTATAAGTTTCTAGTTGTAGAATCTAATCATGCGATTCCAATAAACACCACAATAGAATCTAAAGATGCTGAGTTTTATGAAAGCTCATTCTTTTTTATAATTAGAAAAGAGATAAGATCTCAAAATCCTACTACAAGTAGTAGTTCTCAGATACATTAAGATATCAGTAATCTCGTTAACAAAGACATAAAACCTATAAGGACTAAGATGATCAGAACATGTACATCCTTCAGGCCCGATTTCTACCTCTTGCTAATGGAAGGAGATAAAGAAAACATAACAAATGAAACCATGTTGGTATGTAACATAGAAAATGATCTGATAACAATAGATGATGCCCTTAAATCTCAAAATGCTTTTTTTTAAAGGAAGCTATAAACGATGAGATAGATTCTATATTACAAAATGAAACATAGAAACTTATGGATTTGCCCCCATAATCAAAATCAATAAGCTTTAAATGGATGTTTAAAAGAAAACTAAGATCAAACGGAAACATAGAAATGTTTAAAGCTAGATTAGTAGTTAGAGGATTTATACAGAAAGAATGTGTTGACTTTTTTATACCTATGCTCCAATAGCAAGGATATTAATTATGTGAGTTTTAGTTGCTCTAGCATTCATTTATAAGTTACAATTTATCAAATAGATGTAAAGATAATTTTTATAAATGATGACATCGATGAAGATGTTTATATGGAGCAACTAGAATGTTTTATAATTTCAGAACAGGAAAATAAAGTGTATAAATTGATCAAGTCATTATATGAACTTAAACAGGCACTTAAGCAATGACATGAAATGTTTGATAAAATAGCCACATTATATGACTTAAGATTAATGAAATTGATAAATGTGTATATTTTAAATTATCTGATAATAAATGAGTAATTATATATCTATACGTAGATGATATGTTAATCTTTTATATATGTTTAGAAGTTATAAATAACACTTAAAGATTCTTATTATCTAGTTTTGACATGAAAGATATGGGTGAAACTAATATGATTCTAGGTATCAATCTATTGAGAAACAATGATGGTATAACTTTATCTCAATTACATTATATTGAAAAGATACTTAAAAAGTTTGATCACTATGATAAGAATGCGGTTTCTACTCCTTTTGATTCTAATATCAAATTAATTAAAAATGAAGGCTGTAGTATATCTCAGTTAGAGTATTCTAAGATGATTGACAATCTTATATATGCTATGATTTCTACTCGACTTGATATTACTTTTGTAGTAGGTAAATTAAGTAGGTTTATAAGTAATTCAAGTTTAGATCATTAGAATACTGTTTCTAGAGTAGTTGGATACTTGAGAAAAATGATTGACTATGTTTTACAATTTTCTAGTTACCCTAGTATACTTGAAAGGTATAATGATGCAAGTTGGGTCACTGATTCTGATGAATCCAAATCTATCAGTTAATGAATTTTTACATTTGGAGGAGCTGTCATTTATTGAAAATCCAAGAAGCAAAATTGCATATCTCACTATATGATGGAATTTAGATTCATAACTTTGGCGGCTATTAGTAAATAAGCAGAATGGTTAAGAAACCTGTTATTAAAAATACCATTATTGGTAAGGCCTTTAATTACCACAAGTCTCGATCTACTGTGATAGTAAAGCGACACTATCAAAGGTATATAACAAGATTTATAATGAAAAATTCAGACATATCAGTCTAAGGCATAGTTTTATGCAATAACTACTTGGTGATGATGTTATAACAATACAGTATGTGTGATCTATTGAGAATCTAGTGGACTCATTCACCAAGGGACTAACAATGGATGTTGTCAGTAGAACATTAAGATAAATGAAACTTAAGCCAATTTTACATACACCAGATGAGGGAAACCCAACCTAAGTTAAGGTTTAATAGACAAATTATCTTGTAGGAGGTATCTGAAGCAGCATTGTACATTTTCTATTATCTTATTCTTGAACCTATATATAGTGTTGGGTATCTATAATGATTAAAAGGAGGATGCACCTCTGCTTTTAATGAGTCCTTTCAAGGGTGATATCGTTACAGATACATTAATAATGACTCACCTATATGAGTATTAGAAGTGTGGTCGCTTTCTGATGTTTGAGAGTTTTGGCTAATTTCGTGAACTCATGAATGCAGGACAGAGCACAAGGCTGTTAATCTGCTATAATTTTAGAATACATGACAATTGCAATATGCGTGTGTATGACATGTCCGATTGTGCCATATAGAATACTTAGTTCAAGACTATAGTTACTAAGGATTCTGATACAACTTTGATTTATTTACACTAAGTGAATGTTCAAGTTAATAAGACATATTCTCCTATATACATATTTTCCTTACATACCCTAACCTATTTATTTTGAAAAATAGTAAGGGATTGTTGAATTTTTTCAATTTTTTTTAAAACTTATAAAAAAGTATTTAGAAAAAAGAGTTTTGACTTTTGATGATTGTTAGTGATCATTCATTTGTAAATGAAGTACCTTTTAATTAGAGTTGGGCAAAACAGACTCGATCTGGTGGATCCGACCCGATTAGACCTGATCCGACCCGATTAGAACCGAACCGACGGTTTGGATCGGTCCGGATCGGGTAGCCCCATCCAGATCCGAAATATTTTCGGGTCGAGTTCAGATTGGCCCTGATCCGACCCGACCCAACCCGAAAACCTGATTCGAATGGATTCGAACCGATCCTATCCTACCCAATCCGGAGTACTTCTTATCGATACTTCTAATTTTTCCTGTGGTATGGTCCGCTTGAGCTTTGGATATGCATCAATTTTGGGTTCAACCACTAAAATGATCTGCAAAAACGAATGGACGGCGTGGATAAACCACATTCATCAAGGTGGGCCCCAATAGAGTTGAGGGTGTACAATAAGAAGAGGATTTCCTGGTGTACCGTACACAACTATGTAGCGGGCTGCAGGAGCCTAGCTGTAGGTACGTGTCATGCCAAGATGAAGCGGATTGCGTACTGAGTAACTCAGTATAA
Organism: Magnolia officinalis; assembly: GCA_021015155.1. Classification (NCBI taxonomy): domain Eukaryota; kingdom Viridiplantae; phylum Streptophyta; class Magnoliopsida; order Magnoliales; family Magnoliaceae; genus Magnolia; species Magnolia officinalis. The sequence goes on from JAJHSJ010000002.1 coordinate 95,117,730, forward strand.
TTAGCGTACTGAGTAAACTTTGTGAGGTTCATCATGACTTATGTATTTTATCCACTCGGTTTATCCATTTTATGGGATAATTTTAGAGTTCTAGCCTAAAAATAAAGTATATCCAACGCTCAAATGGGCCACACCACATGAAACAGTGTGAATTGAAGATATACTGTTGAAAAATTCTTGGGGGCTACAAAAGTTTTGGATCAAGCTTATTTTTATTTTTTCCCTTCATCCATGTTTGTAAGAGTTTTTGAACAGTTTGGATGACAAACAAACATCACTGTGGGGCCTAATAAGGTTTCAATGGTGGAAATCATTATTCCCACAGTTTCCCGTAGTATGATATGCTTGATCTTTGGATATTCTTCAATTTTGGGCTCGACGCCTTAAATTATATGGAAAAACGGATGGACGACATGGATATACTACATACATTCACGGTGGGGCCAACTGAGGTTACTCAGTACGATAAGAGCGTACTAAGTAACTCATTAGGCAATTCGATTTCATGCTTGGACGAGCATTGACGCTCCTCGAGCTGCGAGTTGTACGAACGGTCCAAAGGAGATCAAAGTTATATGGCCCAATAGTGATGTATTTATTATATCTACACCATTCATATATATTTAGAGATCATTTTAGAGCATTATCCAAAAAAATGGATCATATCCAAAGATCATCTGGACCACACCACAAATAGCAACATAGAATGATTTTCACCTTTAAACAATTAGTAGGGCCCACCATAATGTTTATTTTCCATCCAATCTGTTCATAAGGTCACAAAGACCTGAATTAAGAGGAAAAACAAATTTGAAATCGATTCAAAACTTCTGTAAGACTGTGACCCCAAAAAGGGTTTCAATGATAGACGTTCAGTCCCCACTGCTTTTTCCAGTGTGGCCCACTTGATAGTTAGATCTATCTTATTTTTCTTCTCAAGCCTTGAAACAAGCTTGCCAAATGGATGGACGGTTTTGATATAACACATACACCATAATCAGACCAACCTAACTTGCTAACGTCAATACATTATACACCACCAGTGCACACGACACTTTCGTGCACAATACGTCACAGTGCATGCCGTTCACAGCACGTAAACATCGGTAAGCGCCTCGAGATCCGATTTATATGAATGGCTCAAACGAGATCAACTGGGCCCCACAATGATGTATTTATTATATCCATACCGTTTATCCATTTTTCATGATCATTTTAGAACATTTGGAAAAAAAATGAATCATATCTAAAGCTCAAATGGACCACATCGAAAATAGCAGTGAGGATAATGATTTTTACCATTAAAAAAATTCAACGAGAATCGTACCCAATCCGATCCGACTCGGTTTTCCTTATCGAGTCGGGCTCGGTTTGGGTCAGGCCAAACGTGCTTCGGATCGGTTCGAGTTAGATGTTTCGGACTCGGTCCTGGATCGGAACGGATTCGGATATGCATATGTAGATTTCGAACTGAATCGAGTTGGACCGAATTCGGTCCGACTCGGTCTAATGCCCAGCTCTACTTTTGATAAATGTAGTAAATATCACCTTAAAGATAACGACATTGTAACGCGTCATAAGCATATATTTAAGTGTTTAGTTTTTTTTTTTTTTTTTTTAAATATATTTCCACCTCAACCCTAACATTGGTTAGGTGTAATAGTTGATATGCTATGATACTTAAGAAATAGTGCACTAATTCTAAGTAAATTATTTTAATTGTGGGACCCACAATGGATGGGCCATCAACTCAAATTAAGTATAATGGTTTTATTTGCATGTACTTTCCAAAAGCATGCATGTTTCAATCCATACCAAATAAGGGCAAAGATGTCTTTTAACATCTTTAACTAACCCTTATTTTTTATGTGAGGGTTTTTTTCAAACTTAGTGAAAGAGAAGGAGACATTTAAAAATGGAAAAAATATAAGGGTCCAGTGAATAAAACTCGAAGGAAAAGGCCAAAGGCTTTCTGCATCGATCCGAAGTTGATACATAATATATTTTTTCTTAGGACTCGGATTCGGTAGCGACAACTTGTATATTTTTTCCTAGGACTTGGATTCGGTAGTGACCCCTCTAGCACCGAGGGCCCACCATAATGTATGTGTCTTATCCACGCCGACCATTCATGTTGTGAGATTATTTTAGAATATGAGCCCAAAAATGAGGAGGATCCAAAGCTCAAGTGAACCACACTGAAGGAAGCAGTGAGGATAGCGATTTGTACTGTTGAAACCTTCCTAGGGCCCACTTAGATGTTTATTTTCCATCTAACCTATTTTTAGAGTCACGTAAACCTGGATGAAGGGAAAACATAAAAATCAATTGATCAGAACTTCTGTAACCCAAAAGAAGTTTTCAACGGTAGGAATTCAATCTCCACTGTTTCCTGAGGTGTAGTACACTTGAGGCTTAGATTTGCCTCATTTTTGGGATGATGCCCTAACATGAGATGCAAAAATGGATTAACGGCGTTGATAAGACACATATATCATGGTGGGTTCCACGAGACTTCGACCAGTACCAACCAGTAACTGGAGGGTTAACCACCGAATCCAGTCATTTCTCTTGACCGTGCCTCACCCAATACGCCCTTACCCTTGGTTGCCGTGGGGCCATCTTTTTTTTTTTTTTTTTTTTTTTTTTTTTTTTTTTTTTAAATTTAAATTTAACACACGCACACACACCCCACACACGCACGCTGTGGGATTTCACCACTGATGGGTACTCGAACCCTTAACCCGGTGTTGAAACTCCAGGGAGTCTACCACCCGTGGGGCCATCTTGATATATATATATATATATATATATATATATATATATATATAGATCTATATAGTCCCAGTCTCCTGCGCACAAGGTCAGACGGAGCTTAAATGAAAGCTTGTATATGTGCAGTTAGATTCCCCTCATCGGCGGGGATTCAACAGCTGTGAGAAGAGAGTCTTTTGAAGGAGGACTTGCGACAATATGATCGGCATCTCATGAGGCTCCTACTGAAATGACGTCTCCAAGTTCTGTGGGCCACACCATGATGTATGTTTTGTATCTATACCGTCTATCCATTTGGAGAGACCATATTAGGGCATGATCCAAAAAATGAATTAGGTCCAAAGCTCGAGAGGACCCCACCACAAAAAAACAGTGGGGAGAGTGACGCCCACCGTTAAAAAGTTCTAAGGGCCATGAAAGTTTTCGTGGGTGGGATCCACTGCTATGTTTGTCAGAAATCCACTCCGTCCATCCGTTATGTGAGCTCATTTTATGGAATGCGACAGAAAATCAGGACACTATTTGTAGTTGTGAAAGTCATTCACTTTACGTGAAAGCCGTTTACAACTACACAATCCTGAAAGTCATTCATGTAAGGGGTGGTCCTTCGAGAGACTCTCTCTCTTCTCATAGCTACTAAATCCCAGCCGATGAGATATCTAACGGCACATATAAAAGCTCTCATTTAAGCTCCATGCAGATATATATATTATATATATATATATATATATATATATTATATATATATATATATATATAATATATTAGGCATGCTCACCTATGCACCTACGCACGTGCGCACCTTTGCACACGTGTCATAGGTGTTGAATCCGAACGGTCCCAATATGTGAATCCATGAAACTTGAGAGGGTGAATTTTCACTTTGATCTAAGATCTCTGGTGGGCCTAGCAAGAGAATTTAAATCAATCAGGAAGAACTTTTGCATTTTTCATGGCCCACCAAAGTTTTGGATTAAAGTAAAAATTCGTAATAGGGGTTTCATGAGGTTCTGCTTAATGTGAACCGTTCAGATTTTCGATACTCAACATATATGACGAGTTCTCAAAAAAGTTGGTAGGTAGTATGTACGAACCGGTTCCGTTAAACACCACGGAAAGAAGCGGATTGCGTACTGAGTAGCTCAGTCTGTAGGGTCCACCTTGATTTATGTATTTATCCACTCTGTCCATCCATTTTACCTGATAATTTTAGGGCTTGAACCAAAAAATGAAGTATATCCAAACTTCAATTGGACCACACCACATGAAACAGTGTGAATTGAACATCTACCATTGAAAATTTCTTGGGGGCCACAGAAGTTTTGGATCAAGCTTGTATTTGTGATTTCCCTTCATCCATGTTTTTGTGATCTTATGAACAGGTTGGATGAGAAATAAACATCACTGTTGGCCCTATAAAGGTTTCAACGGCGGAAATCATTATTCCAACTGTTTCCTGTGGTATGGTCCACTTGATATTTGGGTATGCTTAAATTTTTGTCTCAACCACTAAAATAAGATGGAAAAATAGATGGACGGCATGGATAGACAAAATACATTCACGGTGGGCCCAACAGAGTTTACCCAGTACGATAAGAGCGTACTGAGTAACTCAGTACGCAATCTGATTTCTACGGAAAGGGCCGCGCGGTCTTCGGTGAGGCCAGGGTCTCACGTAATCCGCTCCCGCGGCAGGCAGCCCGTGACTTCTGCCTGACGGACGCGGATTAGATACTGGCAGGTTGAGTAGCGAGTCGGCTACTGAAGTGACGTCACCAAGTTCTGTGGGCCCCACTATGTTGTATTTGTTGTATCCACACCATCCATCCATTTTGAGATGTCATTTTAGGGCATGACACAAGTAATGAGGCAGATAAAAATCTTTAGTGGACCCCACCACAGAAAACAGCAGGGAGAGTGATTCCCACTGTTGAAACTATCCAGAGGCCCACCATAATGTTTATTTGAAATCAAACCTGTTCAAAAGTTAAAAAAGACATGAAATAAGGGAAAACACAAATATCGGCTTGATCTAAAACTTTCTTAGCCTTTAGAAGTTTTTAATGGTGGCGTCACTGTCCCCACTGTTTTCTGTGCTGGGTCCACAGGAGCTTTGGATTTAACTCATTTTTTGGATATTGCCCTAAAATGATCTCTCCAAATGGATGGAAGGTGTGGATACAAAACATATATCATGGTGGGGCCCACAGAACTTGGTGACGTCACTTCAGTAGCGAGTCTCGCTACTCAACCTGTCAGTAGCTAATCCGCGCCCATGACATCACTCCATCTATCAGCTGCGCCCAAAAATCTGGCTGATCCAAAACTCAAATGCGCCACGCTACAGGAAAAAGGAGTTGGGGTGGCCCACAATTGAAACCTTCCCGGGTCCACCGTGATGTTTATATGCAATCCAACCTATTCACATAATGAACCACTAGGATGAATGGAAAACAAAAATATCAGCTTCATCCAAAACTTCGATGGCTCCAAGAAGTTTTCAATGGTGGACATTCGTATCTCTACTGTCTCTTGTGTGTGGCCCACTTAAGTTTTGAATCTGCTTGATTTTTGGGTTTATGTTCTAACATGATCTGGCGTAAATGGACGGATTGGATTCACACAGAAATAGTCTTACACAACTTTTTGCTGCACGGACTCCCTGCTTGTAGTAGCCCACTGGAACACGTGTACGGTGGAAGTTGATCGAGTCATCAATCCAGGTGGTGCCGAGAGCTACCGAACTAGGCCCGCGATCCTTCCTCTCCCCGCACGTGCCACTCCGGGTAGCTTGAAGAGAGGATTGCCTGTGGGCTGTGGGCCACCCGCCGCAGGGATAGCCCTATGGCTCGACGTGGCCCAAGCTTTGGGGGGCTCACTGTGATGTTTTTGTTTTATCCACGCCGTCCATCCGTTTTTACAGATCATTTTATGGCATGAGACCAAAAAATATACAGATCCAAACCTCAAGTGGACCACACAAAAGAAAACAATGGGGATTGAATGCCTATTGTTGAAAACTTCTTAGTGGCCACAGAAGTTTTAGATCAAGATTATATTTTTATTTTACCTTCATCCAAATCTAACTAACATTATGAACATGTTGGATGACAAATAAAACATCTTGGTGGGTCCTAGAATGTTTTCAACGGTGAGTGTTCAATCCACACTATTTTCTTTGGTGTGGTCCATTTGAGTCTTATACATGAATGAATTTTGGGATTATTTCCTACAATGATATTTAAAAAAGGATGGACGGATTGGATACAACACAAACATCAATGTGGGACCCACAGAGCTTGGGCCACGTCGTGCCACAGGCAATCCGCTCACGCTTTTGAAGCATCAAAATAGATACAGTAGAGTTGGTAGAACGGTAACATGGTAGAGCGATATCAACACAGAATAGTGGAAGAGTTAATGGACCAATATGGACCGTACATCGATTTTATCCCATCATGGATGGACGAATTTAAAAATTAATAGATATTTCTCATTATCATCCATCGCGATTTTATGCAGTGTTTTTCGATACATGTGAACCATTAACTATTTTTGTTTCTAACCGTTGAATTAAAGTATGGTAATTGGTTAATTTAATAATCCACTAATTAATATTTCATTGTCCTTTTCCATCCATAGAAGACCCCACTAGATGGACGGTCCCGATTGCTACGTGTCCATACCACGTGTACGGTGAAGAAATGGCTGTACCATTTTTCCTTGAAACGATTTCTGACGGTGTGATAATAGAATCTGAGGTTTAAAACTCCTCTCAGCTCAATCTCTCCATTCCCCTCCAAAATTCTCTCTCTCTCTCTCTCTCTCTCTCTCTCTCTCTCTCTCTCTCCGAAATGCAGCTTCTTCAGTCTCTGAATTCTCCAAATCTCCTCTTTCCTATCTCTAAATCACCTTCAAATGGCAGAAGAGGTATTTTCCTGTTTTTTCTGTATTGAATTTCATAGTTTATTCCTTCTCTCTCTCTCTCTCACTCACTTACTCGCTCACTCACTCTCCTTCTAATCTCTCCCTTTTGGTGTAGGAATTCTTTCACTAAAGAAGTCTTTCATCGTTGCGCCTCAAACCCACGAGAGATATGTGCGATTTTCGCATAATCCGCCGCCTTCGAGCTTAATGTTCCCGAGAGCTGCTTCTCTTGAAGGTAATTTCCACTTTCAAGCCAAACCCAACATTTTTATTCTACTTTGAAGAAAAACCCATGATTCTTTTCATACTTCAAAATCAAAAGCATTTTATTTATTTTTAAATTCATTGCAAAAGTCATGCTTTCCTTGTTACTTTAAGCTGAACCCAATTGTGAGTTTCCAGAATTCAATGAGATAGAGTTTCCGAAAGTCATCATTGTAATCATTATCATCATCATCATCTAAGCCTTATCCAACTAATTGGGTCGGCTGCACGAATCCTGTTTCACCATTTCACTCTATCTTGAAATGTCAAATTACTTTATGGAATTCAGTGAAATATTTTTGCAGAAAATTTAGTTTAATTAGTGATAGACAGGGTTTTGGTGGACCCCACCGTGGATGGATGATATTGCAAGGAGAGTGTCCGCTGGAAAATCCAATCATCCAGTTGTTTTCCTTAGAATGGATAGTAAGATATAGATGATAATCAATATGCAGATGGCAAGCCCTCCACTTGGATGGCTGGGATTGTTAATAGAGCAGATTGTGTTCATCCTTCTACTATCTGCAGTGGGCCCACCCAATGAATGATCAAGTCACAGAAAATTGGGCCAAGTAGAACTATATGATTGTGTATATTGTTGCTATGGATTTCTTTTCTAATGGAGAAGAGAAGTTAGTCAATTTTTTGGTATGATTACTCAGTCATTTGAAATTGTGGGCATTAATTGATTCTCTGCAGATTGCTACAACATATGAATTAAAGCTGACTGCATATACATTTGAATATGTATGTAGCATGTGTTATGTATTTGTATGTTTGTGAGATGTATGCCATGCATTTTTGTGTGTGTAGATTGAAAATCTCAAGGCACAAGCACAATGAACTAATCAAATAAGAAGAACTGAATAATGGACAATAATGGAGGGTTTTATCAGATGGGTTTTGTTGTGATAGCTATATATGGATTCTTTTTCTGGATTGGCGTACTCTTTATTACCTTCCATGTATTCTAGTTTTATTATCTTCCATGTATATCCATTACCTTTCTTGTATACTCGTTGTATTCCTCTATTTAAACCTTATTTGGGGTGGTAAAGAAATATACAAGAAATCAGAGGAGAATTCTCCGAATTGTCTCAGGTTATCATGTTGGACCCCCAACAAACAACTAAGAGAAAAAGGGGATCAAAATCTGCAAAAATACTTTCCATGATCGGCCATCCTCAAGGATGATGCAAATTTCTGGAGGGAAATTACAAGGGAACGACAGATCTATACTATTAAGCCTACTCATTTTACACACATAATCAGCAGCTCTCTTTGATCCCTGCCAAGTGTGGAAGAACTCTCAAGCTTCGAAGAGAGGGACTTGCTCTTGAATTAGCAGGATGATGTCTTTCTTGCCATTGCATCAACACAGGGTTCTTGATCAAATTCCAGCAGACAAGGAGCCTGCAACTATGTGACCAATTTTGATTCCTATTGACCAAGCTCTGCTATGGCCAAAACCTTGATACAGTAACAGTAGATAGGCTGCATTCTCAGTTTTTCCAGAGAAGATAATCAAAAGGGATACTATTCCAATCGCTAAAACACCCCTGACACTAGCACGCTCCTCGCCGAACACCCCATTGGCATTGATCTCAGTCCAAGTTCTAGGATGTCACACCCAACTGCAATGGCAGATTACAACCTCGAGATATGGTTCCCCAAATCTTCAAAGGCGCAATGTTTTCTTCAATAATTTGGAGTTGGGTTTTAATGGTTGATCCTCAATATTGATCATGCTGATTGACCTCTTCAAGGATATCAAAAAAGTGAGTCTCACCTGCTGGTGCAGGGCACAAGACAGGTTATGCCTCTCCCTAGAAGTTCATCCTTTTGTTTTAAGCTTAAATTGGACTGCTTATCGAGTTCAACATGCATGCTTGAAGATAAAACTAGAGAACCAATGGTACTTTCCCAAGAAACTTGTTTTTGCTGCTGCTAGAACAAATTCAATGTGGAATTGGAGGAAAGCATGACATGAATTATCTGTGCCGATTACTACATCAAACAATGGGTTTACCTCAAGCCTCGTGCTTGCAATGGTTCTCAGATTTCCATGAGATCTCTATGAGTTGGGGCTGGTGGATTCCAAACTTTTTCCATTTGAAGCATGTCTCTACTCTCTACTCAATCCAGATCAAATATTGCTTGTTCACCATAACAATTATAGAGTCTACCTTGAGCCAAGCAATGGTGGGCCAAACAAGAGTTGAGTGATTCCCCATTTCTCCGCTTGATGCTTGATAATAGGTATAACTTTACATGTAAGCATTAAGACGGCCCTCCAGCCCCACAATGAATTGTTCCTATTCTAAGGTACTTCTGACCAATCAACCCAAATGATTAATTTCTCTCATGTTGTAGATTGCTGAAACTGCATGTTGAATTCTAATCTTGAAGGTTTTAGAACCTAAACCCTCCTTCTGTTAGATGCTGGCAGTTCTTGTTCCAACTAATAAGGTTCAAAGTTCAAATGCTTCTCATCTTTGAGCCTCAACCACAGAAACTTTTGGAGAATCTTCTCAAACCCATGCAGGAGTGGCATTGTTATTTGGGGAATGCTAATGTCTCTACCTTCAGAGACAAGTTAGCATTCACCTTCAGTTTTTGGATGGTATATGCCCCTGCTTTGTATTTTTAAAATAGAACTAAAGGCACTTTTTTTCCCCCATTTTATTCTGTTTCTTTTCTTTCCCTCGATCTCTTCCTCCATTCCTCCTCTACCCCACTCCTTCCACTGCCACAGGTCCCTATCATCTCCATTTCTGTTGCCACTGCCATTTCTCTGTCCCGGCCAGCAAACTCTGTTCTTTTAGTTGGATTCTCACTTAAAATTCATTCCACCAACAAATCCATTGTAAATAGGGAATTATAGTAGAGAAATCCCCCATTCCAAGAACTCTTTAATTTTCTTGGAAAATAGTGGATTTTCGAGCAGGATGGCTTAGATCATCCAATTCACAGACAGAAGATCTTCTATAGGGAAATTCGACATTGATAAGCAGGGATAGTTAGCTGAAAATTCTTTGTCAATGGTGGAAATGATGGAGACATTCACCCCTACAAGCAGAGGAGAAAGCGTTGATGGCATTAGGATAGGTGAACAGACAGAAGGCTCCATGCTGATTGAGGGAACATTCACCACTACAAGGCTCCATGTTCTTTGATATATTTTGGGATCCGGCTAGACTGTGTGCCTTTAGTTCCTTTGCATTCTCTTCACATTTAATTCCTTTTATTCTAAGAATCAGGTGTACAATGGCCTCTTTGATGTTTTTGCACCCTTGGACTTAATCCAACTGGCAGCCAACCTCGTCTTATATGGCCTTTACTGGTTTAGGAAAGGAAGGAGACGGCAGTTATCCACCTTTGGGTGATAATACCCATCCCCCTCGGACAGTGGTGTTTTCTTTGAGACTTGAACCATGATCATTACACCATCTCCATTTGGCATTCTTGCCAGACATAGCATCAAGCCTTGTGTCACCCCATTTCGTGCAGGGAGACAGTTGCATTGCCTTAGTATGTAAACATTGGCACATGTATCATTCAATTATAAGATAATTAACTGACATTCACCTGCCTCTGTTTAGTAGTTGACTATCGTTGGACTATTCCAATTATCTTAACAGTTTGCTGCCGCTGGATAAATTAATCTTCTGTTCTGTTTATTGTTTTTGTAACTTATTGTCCAATTGTAATTTTGGAATGACAACAATCTATAATTTGTAGCTGAATTGGGTTATATTGATACATATCTTCTTTGATCCTATCGTCCTCGACCCCAACCAGTATACATTTCTGAAGGTTCTTTTTGTTTAGCCTTTTCACGTAGTTAATTTTTCTTATGTTAGTTTTCCTAATTCATTGGTATAGTCTTTCTTAAGTGCCATAAAATTTCACCCTGTTTCATTTTTGTAGCTGAAACTTCTACAACATCACCAGACACAGGCGAGAGAGATGTATTGAAAGCCTTGTCCCAAATAATCGATCCAGACTTTGGGACCGATATTGTATCATGTGGGTTTGTGAAGGATCTGCACATTGATGAAACTTTGGGAGATGTAAGTAAGAACTTTGGGTAAAGCTTTCCATCATAAGCGTCTGGATGATTTTGATCTTATTGGAGATCTCTCTGTTTGCTAATTTCAGGTTTCATTTCGGTTGGAGCTCACGACACCAGCATGTCCAATTAAGGACATGGTAAATGAAATACCACGATATGCTCTATGTTTCAGCTGGTAGAATTTTTTCTTTCATTTAAAATTTTTTAACTAATTATAAAAACTAAGAATTCTTGGAACAACCAAGTGCTTATTCTTAAAATTACTGATTGTATTGGTTAGTATCCCGAAAAAGGAAGTTTCTTTGATGTTGAGCCATTTTTCCATAGAAGTCCTTGAATCAATGCAACATACTATGTTGCCAACGTACTACATTTGACCTACATGCCATCTTTGACATGGCATCATGGGTCATCACATAAGCTTCTTGCATGAATGCATTGCTACCTTGGTGGCATGTGCATGTTACAATATTTCCTGAAAAAAAAAACCAATACATTTCCAACTCCCAAATTTTTAATGAAAATTCATGGGATTTCTATTTGAAGACTGTTAGACAGGAAACATGCCTTGTATAGCTAATTTCCATGTTAGACAAGCCACATGCCTTTTATAGCTAATTTCCATGTATAGATAGATGATTCTGTTTTTATCATTTACCTTGTATAGATGATTGTAGATCTCTATATATTCAACCCTTTAGGGTTGTCTCAAATACAAGAAACCAAAGGAGGATTGTCTTCTCTTTGTTTACATGGTATCAGAGACATACCGATCTCCAGCAATCCAACCCTGCTCCACCATCTTCAGCTGCACGTCCTAATCCGGCACCTCCTTCATCACCGGCACCACCTCCTGACAGATCCGGCCTCTCCCGCGTCAGCAAACCCCTGCGGCACCACCTCCTGCAGATCCGGCCCCTCTTGCGTCAACAAACCCTGTTTCGGCACCACCCCCTGCGCCCCTGCTGCGTCAACCAACCCCAACTTCGTCCGCCCAACCCCAACTTCATCCGCACACCCTAACCCTGTCCGACCCGCCCCAAGTCCCGTCCGACCAACCTTGTCGCTGCGACCAGATCTTCTCCCAGCCCTTGTTGCTGTTGTTGGAAGGTACATCCTTCTGTTGCGACCAACTCTTCTACTGCAAGGTACATCCTTCCTTGGCGTGGTTTACATCACTTTAGATCTATGGACAAAGACTCCTCCCGTACAGAGGCCCTACGATGTGGTTTCGATGGTACCAACTACAATCTATGGGCCATCCACTTTCAGAGTTTCCTCAGGGGTCGTGGTTTGTGGGGACTAATTGATGGATCTGTTACTGTCCCCACTTCCACAAATGCCGACAAAATAGCTGAGTGGGAAATAAAAAATGGACGGATTATTACCTGGATTCTCGATTCGGTCGATCGATCAATTGCTGTTGGCCTCACGCCACACCGCACTGTTAAGGCAATGTGGGAGCATCTCTAGACAATTTATCAACAGAGTAATGCGGCTCGATTATACCGCCTGGAACAAGATCGGGTTCACCTTACTCAGGGTGACAAAAGTATTCAAACATTCTACTCTACAATTGTTGCAATTTGGACAGAGATGACTATGATGGATCCAGAATTTCCTCATGACTTTAAGATATTCCAAATAATATGCGATAGTACGCAAGTTCGACAATTTTTTTATTAAGCTGCGTCTAAAATTTGAGCATTGTAGGGCTACTCTCCTGAACCGTAGCCCAACTCCTTCATTGAATTCGGTTATCAATAATTTATTAGCTGAGGAACAACGATTGAAAGTTCTCTCCCACTTCCTCAACTTTGGGACCATCTGATCTGGTACTCGTTGTATCCACCTCTGCTCCAAATCGTGGTTCCACTCCTTTAACTTGTCGCGGCTGCAACAAAGTGGGACATGTCATCACTCAGTGCAAAGATTGGTGCGCTTATTGTCGACGGACTGGTCATGGTATTCAGGACTGCCGTTCACGTGCCTATGCATCCTCTTTAGGCCGTGGATGTGGTGGTCGAGGTCGTGGCCGTGGTCGTGCTCTTTCTGCTACTTCTGCCACTATTTCTACCGAGTCTTCTGTTAGTGATACTGCATCTACTGTTTCTACTGAAGGACTTTCCTCACCTGACTCCTGCGATGCTCCAGCAGATCGTGCAGGCCCTTTCTATTGTCGGTATGTCAGGTATATCCTCATCTTCTACATGGTTTTTCGATTCAGGTGCTTCCAATCATATGACTGGTGACGTATCACATCTTCGCGACATTCGTCCCTACACCGGCAATTAGGCTATTTCTACTGCGGATGACACTAGAATACCCATTCAGTCCGTTGGTTCATCGACTTTCTCTTATTCTGCCATCGCTAGTTCACCCTTTGTGATGTGTTTTATGTCCCTAAACTCTCCTCAAATTTAATTTTTGTTGGTCAACTTACATCCAATAACTGCTTAGTCATATTTCTTCCAAACTGTTGTTTTGTGCAGGATCCGACAACGGGGAAGGTACTTAGGAGGGGTAGGCGGCATGGACGTTTGTACGTGCTGGACTTTGACCCCATCCGTCACTCTATTTCGTTGTTTCTTTTCTCCATCTTCCTCAGATATTTGTTTGGCAAATAAAATGTGGAAACTCTGGCACTTTCGCCTGGGTCATCCACATTCCGATCGGTTGATTTAGTTATTTTCTTCTCGCATGTTAGGGAATATTTCTCTTAATAAAAGTAATTTGGATTATTCTTGTTCTTCCTGTTGTCTTTCAAAAAGTAAGTGTATTCCCTTTTCTCTTAAGTACTACAAAATCATCATATATGTTTGAGCTAGTGCATACGGATGTTTGGGGTCCTTCACCAATTATGTCACTCTCTGGACTAAGATACTATGTTATATTCATTGATGATTTCACACGTTATACCTGGATTTACTTTCTGCACTCTAAGTCACAGGTTTTTGAAAAATTCAAAATATTTCACTCTATGGTGGACACTCAATTTCGGGTAAAAATTCAAACTCTCCGCTCTGACTCAGGGGGAGAGTATCTCTCCACAAATTTTCGTACATATCTTTAGGGTCATGAGATTATTCATCAGACCACTTGTTCTGATATTCCATAACAGAACAGGGTGGCTGAACGAAAAAATCGCCATATTGTTGAAACCGCCAACACCTTGATGACAACTATGTGTTCCTCGTTCCTTCTGGGCGGAAGCTATGATGCATTCAGTTTACTTGATTAACCGGATGCCAACCAAAGTTTTGAACAGTAAATCTCCTTACTTTGTTCTCACCGGTTTACTTCGTACATATTCCACATTTTGTGTTTTTGGTTGTGTATGTTATTTTCACCTGGCATCACGTGAACGTAACAAACTCTTCCTAAAACCAGTCAAATGTATGTACTTGGGATTTGGAGAAACTCAGAAGGGTTTTCGATGCTATGATCTGGTCTCTTGTCGTGTTTGGGTGTCACGACATGTTGTTTTTCTTGAGCATATTGCCTTTCATTCATCTGTTCCTTCTCTACCCGCACCAAACTCTCCTGGTCTTACCGCTTTTCCTGACATTCCTTTTGCCTCGGGTACACTCCATTGTCCGTTGCAGGTTTACTCACGACGACCACATGCAAATCCACCACCTATTACTCTCCTTACTGTACCTGTTACCGATCCAGAACCCACCTTGATACGTCGTTCTGCTCGTGTACATCGACAACCTGATCGCTTGATATACTCTGTCTGCCATGAATGTTACTCTGGATACTGTATCTATTCCTACTTCGTACCCTCAGGCAGCCACTCATGATTGTTGGAAGAAGGCTATGACAGAAGAACTTAAAGCATTGGATGATAACCATACGTGGGACATTGTCACTCGACCCACTGACCAACAATTAATTGGTAGTAAATGGATTTATTCTGTAAAGCTTAAGTTTGACAGATCATTGGATCGATACAAGGCTCGGCTTGTTGCTCAGGGATACAAACAAGAACACGGAATTGATTATGATGAGACATTCGCTCTTGTGGCCAAGATGAAAATTGTTCTCACTCTTCTGGCAATATCATCCGTTCGTTCTTGGCCACTCGCTCAGATGGATGTGAAAAATGCTTTTCTTCATGGAGACCTCCAAGAAACAGTATATTTGAAACCTCCTCCTGACTCTTTAATCCCTGCCAATAAGGTATGTCGCCTAAAGAAAGCACTATACGGCCTTAAACAGGCACCTCGGGCATGGTTCTAACGCTTTCACAATGTTGTTACGGGTAGTGTTCGAAATATCGGTATTGCACAATGTATCGCACCCTTGGGATACAGATACGTATCGGTTATCGCACGGGATATATCGTTTGTATCGCATAGTTTATCGCACTTTTTGGGAAACATGGGGAAACATTGGGAAAATGGTTGAATTTTTTAATGAAACTTTGGAGATTGTTAAAAAGGCCCTTAATACACACTTTTAAATCATAACATCTCAAAAAAAGATGCACACAATAAATTTCCTTTGTATAGGGTCCTAAGTTATGCGATGTTTAACTGAACTAATGCAACTATATTTAAATTGAATGCATGATATTTATAAATATATCATAGTCATGTATGAAAACACAACCAATTCATTGAAAAGCAAAATAAGAACTGAAGAAGTAAAATTTGATAAATATACATATCAATGATGAGGACTAGGCCACATAAATTACAAATACTCCCGAATCGATTATCGGGAATGGGCTGACCGTACCTCCACCCTATATCAGGTTGCCTACCTCCTCTTCCTCCTGACATATTTTCTCTGTAAAATAATATTATATAAGTCTTTAGCCAAAAAATGAAGCTTACTAAAAAATCATGTGGACCACACGAAGGCAAACAATGTGAATTGAATGTCTACCATGAAACCCTTATTGGGGTCACAAAATTTGTGGTGGGTCCAACTGATCTTTAACGATGGCCTCACGAATTGTTTAACGGTGAAAATCATATTTTTCGCTGCCATCTGTGGTGTGGTCCAACTGATATTTGGATATGATTCATTTGTTGGATAATGCTCTAATATGATCTCTAAAAATAGATGAACAGTGTAGATATAATAAATACATCACTTTGGGCCCATGTAACTTTGATCTCCTTTGAACCGTTCGTGCAACTGGAGCTCAAGGAGCATCAGTGCTCGTCTTTGCACGGACGCGGGTTGCGTCCTACCCCTGCCCGTCTCTAGCCCCCAACGGGCAGTTCTATGGGTTGGGCCCACCTTGAATGTATGTGATCTATCCACACCATCCATTCGTTTTTCCATCTAATTTAAGGGGTTGAGCCAAAAATTGAAGTAAATACAAAGCTCAAGTGGACCATTACATAGGAAACAGTGTGGAATAATGATTTCCACCGTTGAAACCTTCCTAGTGTCTAAAGTAATTTTTATTTGTCATCCAACCTGTTCGTAAGATCACAAAGACATGGATGAAGAGAAACCACAAACTTCAGCTTGATCCAAAACTTCTTTGGCCTCCGAAAATTTTTTAATGGTAAAGGTTCAATCAAACTGTTTCCTGTGGTGTGGTCCACTTGAGATTTTAATTTGCTTCGTTTTTGGGATCAAGCCCTAACATTATCTTTTAATATGGATTAACGGAGTGGATAAAATAAATAAATAAAAGTGGACCCCACACAATTTACTCAGTACCCTAACAGTACTGAGTTACTCAGTACGCAATCCGGGAACGGATTGGCTACTCCCCTCACACCAACCAATAGCTGGTGGTCGGTGCTATGTGGGCCACACCATGATGTATGTGTTTCATCCATGCCAGATCATTTTACAGTATAAGTCCAAAAATGAGATATATCCAAATCTCAAGTGGACCACATTACAGGAAACAATGTTAAATGAGGGTAGACCATTAAAAACATTTTGGGGGCCATAAAAGTTTTGGATCAAGCTGATATTTGTTTTCTCTCTTCATCTGGGCTTGTATGACCTAATCAACAGATTGGATGTCAAATAAACTGTATAGTGGGCCATAGGAGGATTTTAATGGTATATCCAATCACTATTGTTTTCATGTGGTGTGGACCACCTGAGATTTATATCCCTCTCATTTTTGGGTTCAAACAATAAAATGATCTTTAAAAATGGATGAACGGAATGGATGAAACACATACATCATGGTGGGGCCCACGAAGCACCGACCACTAGCCCCACGCAATCCGCTTCCAGCGGATTACTGAAGTCACATCACCAAGTTACGTGGGTCCCACCATGATGTATTTTTTCTATCCACACCGTCCATCCATTTTAACAGATCATTTAGGGCGTGAGCCAAAAAAATGAGTCAAATCCAGAGTTCGAGTGGACCCCACCACAGAAAATAGTGGAGAGAGTGACGTTCACCATTAAAAATTTCTTGAGGGCCACAATAGATGAATGGTCAAGATGATATTTATGTATTTTATCCGCTCCGTCCATTCCTTTTAACAGATAATTTCAGGGCTTTAGCCCAAACATAAACCATATACAATGTTTAAATGGGCCACGCCTTACAAAACAGTTGAATTGAACATCCACCGTTGAAATACCATTTTTGGCCACACCTTACAAAATTTTTTTTTGGATCGACCCCTTAATTTAGATGGGAAAACAGATGGACGGCGTGGATAGACCACATACATTAAAGGTGGGCCCCAACTAAGTTTACTGAGCACGATTGGTGCGTGCTCAGCAAATCACACCCGCACACTTTTCCCTAGTAATCGGATTGCGTATGCTAAGCGTATTGAGTAAACTCTGTGGGGTTCACCATGATCTATGTATTTTATCCACTCCGTCCATCTATTTTATTAGATAATTTTATGGCATGGGTCCAAAATTGAAGGATATCCAAAGCTCAAATGCACCACACCACATGAAACAGTGTGAATTGAACTTATACCGTTGCAAAATTCTTGAGTGTCACAGAATTTTTGTATTAAGCTTATATTTGTTTTTTTCCTTCATCCATGTCTTTGTGATATTATTAACACAGCTTGGATGACAAATAGACATCATTGTAAGGCGTAGGAAGGTTTCAACGGTGGAAATCATTATTCCCACTGTTTCCTGTCGTATGATCCACTTGAGAGTTGGATATGCTTCAACTTTGGGTTTAACGCCTTAAATGAGCTGAAAAAACGTATGAACGGTGTGGATAAACCACTTATTTTCACGGTGGGCCCAACTGAGTTTACTCAGTACGATAAGAGCGTACTAAGTTACTCAGTACGCAATCCGGACCTCATTTCACCCCTCCCGCCCCCATCTTCTTCATTTTCCCGATTTCGACGAGCGATCTCCCTCTCCTTCACGCAGTGAAGGCTTCGGATGAGGTAATCTCGTCGAATCCGGCCTGATTTCTCGTCGAATCTCTGAGAAATCTGCACCGGCACGCTCCAATCAGCGAAGAAAGAGAAAAAATGAAGAAAATAGTGAGAAAATTTTGAAGAAAGGGGGATACAGGTACTTACCTGTCGAATGGCCCACCTCCGATCACCGCTACAGGTATTCTCCGATCTCTCTCTCTCTCTCAAATTCAAAAAATTTTGATTTTCCGTGACTCTGTTTGTCGATTTTCGACAATAATGGAGGCGGAAATACCGCGATATCTAAATCGGGGTGGGTTGTATCGACTATATCGTCGCTGTATCGTACGATATCGACGATATATCGCACGATATCTGAAGTTTTGGTTTTTTTGTATCTTCCGGGTGTTATCGGCGGAGTATCGTCTCGCAAGGGTGCGATACCGATAATATCGGCCGATATATCGGCCGATAGTATTGATATTTCGAACACTGGTTACGGGTACTGACTTTACTCAAAGTGGTCATGATCCATCCTTATTTTTGCACACCACTGATTGTGGAATTGTCATTGTTCTCGTATATGTTAACGACTTACTTCTGACTGGTAGCGATGCTACTGGCATCTCGACATTAAAGGAAGTTCTGAAATCAACCTTCAAGATGAAGAACCTCGGCCATTTGACATACTTTCTTGGACTTGAATTTTCACGTTCTAAACGTCGGATCCTGGTCAGCCAGCGTAGACATACCAAGGATCTTCTCGCCCTGGCTTCATTGACGGATCAGAAGACAGTTCAGACTTCCTTAGAACTTAACGTTCAATATGGTCGCGACGATGGTGATCTCCTTGTGCATCCCACATTATACTGCCGTTTGGTTGGGAGTTTGGTTTACTTAACAATGACTCGCCCTGATATTGCCTACGCTGTCCAAGTAGTCAACCAGTTTGTATCTGCTCCTCAGAATCTTCATATGACTGCGGTGTTGCACATTCTACTATACCTACGTGGAACTCTGGATCGATCACTATTCTTCTCCTCCACGGCAACTCTGGACCTTCGTACTTATTCAGATGCTGACTGGGCCGGTTGCGCTCTCACACGAAGATCTACCACTGACAATTGTGTTTTTCTCGGCACTTCTCTTACCTCTTGGAAGTGTAAGAAGCAGGCCACTGTTTCCAAATCAAGCACGAAAACAGAGTATCGAGCAATGTCAGCTGCTTGTAGTAAGCTTGTCTGGTTGCATGGACTTCTTTCCGACTTAGGCGTTCATCTACAGAATCCTACTCCACTCCATGTAGATAATCTCAATGCCATTCAGATTTACTCTAACCCTGTTTCTCATGAACGGACGAAACATATTGAGGTTCATTCGAGAGAAGTTTCAGTCTGGGCTCATTTCTCTTCCAAATGTCTCATCCCATGATCAGATTGCAGATATTCTCACGAAGTTCGTCACTTTTGTATGTCACTCATTTCGTTGGCAAACTATTACTTGTCGATGACCAACATCAGTTTGAGGAGGGATGTTAGACATGAAACATGCCTTGTATAGCTAATTTCCTTGTTAGACAGGCCACATGCCTTGTATAGCTAATTTCCATGTATAGATAAATGATTTTGTTTTTATCATTTACCTTGTATAGATGATTGTAGATCTCTATATATTCAGCCTTTTAGGGTTGTCTCAAATACAAGAAACCAAAGGAGGATTGTCTTCTCTTTGTTTACAAAGACAAGGACATAAACACTTATTGTCCTCAGAATTGTGCATTTCCAACTAATGCTATGCTCATGTTTGATGCTTTAATGATTCCATCTTTGCTGCTTCAATTTCTTACATGGTCTTGCAGAAGCACACACCGCCTTATGGGTATGCATATAGGAACACAGAGCGAAGCCAATGACATGCAATACCTCTATCTTGCTCTCTCTCCTCTCTCTCTGTCTCTCTCTCTTTCTCTCTATACCCAAAAAAAAAACAAAGCGTGTTTCTCTCTATATGTGTATATATTCATATGCACTTTGTGATGACAATGAGTGGAAGGCTATTCAAAAACTAAAAGGTGCCTCATAAGCTCTCATAGAGCCATGCTACTTTTAGGCGGAAAGAGCTACCACTCCAGAAAGCTATTGTCTAATTTTAAAGCTAGTGAAGAATGATGTAAATCATACAAGAACCTAAAAACATAATGGAAATGTGCATCCAATACATAACGGAATATCATGTATAGTATGTACTAGTCTTCAATCAGTATGCAGATCTGTACCTATGTGCTCATCCTAATTCCTAATTGATACAACATCATCTTTACTATATATAAGGCCAATAGCTTTGGACATTTCCCCCTTCGCAATTAGCTTTCACTATGTTTTGTTCAGAGAGGGTAAATTTGTCATAAAAATGTAGCGGCTTGACAGGGAATGGTTGAGATTTTAATTTTTTCCACATGAGGGATGGCGTAGATTGCACCCGCTTCCTTTCACTTCCTTTAATATGTGTAGCCTTCACTGATCCCTCCTCTTATTTGTCTATGGCCTGCATGAAATGTCTAAGTAGGAGACCATGTGACAAAGGCTCTATGAGCCTCACCCTGATGACTGTGACATCCACTTCATACATCTGTTGTGTTAGCTCATGTTAGGACCTCAGCCAAAAAATTAGGTGGATTAGGAACACGAGTGGGCCACATCAAAGGGAAAAAGTGAGGATCGGTCACCCACTGTTGCCCCCCCCCCCCCCCCCCCCCCCATCTTTCCCTCTGCCTCTTTCTCATTTTTTCTCTCTCCCCTTTCTTTCCCTATTCCCTCCTCGCTCCACATGCGTTTCACATGTCATACCCTCTATTTCGAATAACACCCAGTGCACCATTCATATTCAGCAAATTGGCAGGCTTTTATCCTGTTCAACAAACCAAAATGTTGTGTAAACTGGGCTTCACACTCCCCCCCCCCCCCCCCCCCCCCCCAAAAGCAGTGAGAGTGATGACCTTTTACACATGTATGCGTCTTCGGTTTACTGAAAATTCATCATGCAGATGGGAGTTTCCAACTGAAGCAAGAGTGATGACCTTTTACGCATGTATCATCTTCTGTTTGCTGAAAATTCACACTCCCCCCCCCCCCCCCCCCCCCCAAAAGCAGTGAGAGTGATGACCTTTTACACATGTATGCGTCTTCGGTTTGCTGAAAATTCATCATGCAGATGGGAGTTTCCAACTGAAGCAAGAGTGACAACCTTTTACGCATGTATCATCTTCTGTTTGCTGAAAATTCATCATGTGGATGAGTCTATAATGATTACTTATACACAAGTTCCATTTTTAATACCATAAATAAACCCAAAATCTGTTACATTTGTTTGTTATTTCTCTTTACTAAATATTTTGAACGTCATTAGATAAATCAGATTTTGGAACAAGAACTGTAATATTATGGTTGTAACTGAAAATAAAAGGAAAAAGAAAAAAAAAAAAGGAGTGGAAGCTTTTTGATGTAGGACACAATGTATTTGCTAGTTTTATTTTTCCTTTATACACCCATAATCGTTATTTCTGCCTGTTAAATTCTCTGATTGATTAGAATGTTTTTGAAATTTTGTTGCTTAGTCGAATTCATATGTTATCACTGTCTGTAATTTCTTTTACAAATCTAAGCAAAAAGCTTTCACTTGCCAGTTCGAGCAACAAGCAAATGAGGTGGTGGCAGCACTTCCTTGGGTTAGAAAAGTCAATGTGACAATGTCAGCACAACCTGCAAGACCTGTTTTTGCAGGGGATCTTCCCAAGGGGTTACAAACAATTTCGAATATTATAGCAGTTTCAAGTTGCAAGGTAGAGTTTCTACGGCCTTATCGTTCTTATGTTCATTATGTGGCATTTATTTCATGCTAAAATAAGCTCCTTACACTCAGGTATTTACTAATATCATAGACTATTTGTGGTTTCTATTCATATAGAGTTAGCGTGGCAATGGGCTAGGTAGCCTGCCCAACCAACGAGCCCAACACAGCTTTGGGCTGGGCTTGGACCTTGCATGCATGGTCCAATAAATTTTTGAATCGGGCTTGGGCTCAAGTCATTTTAGCCCGACCCAGCCTGGCTCAACCTGACTTTATATGTACTACAAATATGCTATTCCAATCCTTGGTTAGGCAAACCATTCATCATGAATATAGACCGTCTGTTTTGTCCAATGCAATGCCCATTTTTTGTGCATGTGCGGCCCACTTCATCAACGTATAGATTGGGAACATTCAAGTGGGAAACAGGGATTTTGTCATTATTCGGGGCGGCTGGGGCCAGGCCCAACATATTTTCTTGGGTTCGGGTTCAGGCCTGTTATGCTAGTTGGCTCGGGCTGGGCCTTTCATCTTAATTGTCGTGTTGGGCCTGGCCCATTGCCATCCCTAGGTAATAGAATTCAGAAAGAGTTACTGGAATGCAACATGGTAAAAGAAGATTTCCGACTGATAATTTTTCTGGCAACACAAATAACAATGTGATGTAGGACGGCCTAATACAACCTTAAATGAGCATGGTATATGAAAGGGTTATATTTATGCAATGTAAAAAAAAATAAAATAAAAAATCAGCCTTATATATCATAAAACAAGAACGAAATAAGGTTAATATAGTATTGATTATGGCCATCCATCACAAACATGAAGTATTGAATCTTAAAATCTGAGTTTAGTTGGATCCGGCGAAAGATAGAACTTTCGTCTTGCAATAGGTCTGTCTAACGATCCAAGTGGATTTTCTAATCCAGAAAAATAGGAATTTCCTGGATTGGGAAATCTGGAAAATTCAGAAAAGAATTGGTGGTTCTTCAGATTTAGATTTGGGTGATGGGTTTTATGTGGGGGATGAAAATCTTTTGAGATCTAATGATTTAGATAAAAAGAAACAAGATTTGGCTTCTAGATCTAAAGATTCTAGGAGAAAAAGAAGAGAATGGGGTTAAAGAAAAGATTACCTTGAGAAAAGAGAGAAGGAGAAGGAAGTAGAGGATGAGAAATCGTTTACCTGGGCCTCACGCCCTCTTCCAATCACTGAAAGTCGAAGATGAAATTGTCAGAAGCAAAAGCTCACTTTTTATTTTTCATAAAACATCACATAACATGCTATGGGTTTAGGGCAACCCTTATAAATTCGTAATTACATGAAATTACCAAAATATCCCTACTAAAAAAAAGTTTCAAAAAAAAGAAATTCGCACAAAATTGTGCACAAACTGTCTCAAAACTTAATTAATTCAAATGTTCATAAACTAAATGTAAATTTAAGATGCCTGATGGGCCCCTGATGATAGTGCCGTGAAGGTGCTGTAATGAAGGTGGGCCGTGACGATCCAATGGTCCGATCACACCATCCTCGCGATCCAATGGTCCAAATGTCTCCTCTAAACAACTTACACATGTCATGAACACATGTGTAAGGTCTTCAACCTCTAGAGACCTGACCCGTATCCGTCATTTAACCACATTGACACGGGTAATGCACGCTCTTGCGTTGATATACTTTGAATGGCTTGATGTCCGCATCAACTCCCCTCGGCTGAGAAGATCTCGACACCGGCGAGATAAAACTCTTGTGCTTTTCTAACAAATATGAATCTAGTCGCTGCAACTCTGCTTCCGTCAACCATGTACAGTCGGATGATGGTCTGTTCTTCCACTTCACTAAGTACCTCTGAAATCCACCGTCTCGAGTGGAAACAATTTGCTCATCCACAATTCCTTTAATTTCTTCTCTTATCTCAGGTATAGTAGGCATAGGTGGTGTAGGTTGGGAAGAAAATTCAGAAATTGACCAATGGTTTGGTACAAAATTAGGGTCTATGGGATGACTTGAACAAGGCATTAGATCCTCCACATTGAATGTTGAACTAATCCCCATGCGAGGTGGAAGATCTATCACATACGCATTGGACCCAATCTTTTTCAGAATCTTAAATGGTCCAGCACTGCGTGCTTGTAACTTCTTAACGGTACCTTGTGGGAACTGTTCTGGCCTCATCCTAACCATTACATAATCACCCTCATTAAATTTTTGAATTCTACGATGTAAGTCAGCTGAAATTTTGTATTGTTCATTACTAGCATTTATCCGCCTCCTAATATCTGCATGCAACTCATGAATGTGATGGGAAAATGCATCGGTTGACTCTGAGGTCCTCTGGGTGACTGACATAGGTAACAAATCTATGGGTGGTCTAGGTTTATAACCACTAACAATCTTGAAAGGACTCATACCCGTAGACCTATTAACTGAACTGTTATATGCAAACTCGGCGACTGGCAGGACTAAGTCCCAAGTTTTAATGTGTTCACCCACCAAACATCGTAGTAGATTGCCGAGACTTCGATTCACAACCTCAGTTTGGCCATCAGTTTGAGGATGGAAGGCAGACGAGAACTGGAGTCTCGTACCCATCATATGCCATAATGTCTTCCAAAAATAACTAGTAAACTGGACATCCCTGTCAGATACTATGGTCTTAGGCAAACCATGTAATCGAACTACCCCCTCAAAGAAAATCTTAGCTATGTTGGATGCATCTGAGGTTTTAGAACAAGGGAGAAAGTGGGCCATTTTTGAGAAACAGTCTACGACCACAAAAATGGAATCGTGCTTTTTAATTGTCTTAGGAAGTCTAAGCACGAAATCCATACTGATGTCTTGCCACAGTGCGTGTGACACTGGCAATGGCGTGTACAATCCAGTATTCTGCTTCTTCTGTTTTGCTAGTTGACATTTCGACATTGCCTTAAAATTTTGACTACGTCTTGCTTGAGACTTGGCCAATAAAATCGATCCTCCACTAGGACGATGGTCTTATCTCGACCAAAATGGCCAACAATACCTCCAACATGAAGCTCCCAAACAAGGAAATCCCGGAGGGAAGTGCGGGGAATACAAAGTCGGTCTCCTTTGAAAAGGAAACCATCTTTCAGCACGAACTCACCCGAACTATGCTGGGCACCTAAGAGTGACACGTATGTTCCCCCAAAATCTGGACACATGGGATACTCGTCTTTTAATTGCTCAAACCAGACAACTTCTACACTCAAGGAGTTGAGCAATGTCACTCTCCTACTAAGGGCATCGGCTGGTTTGTTCTCTATCCCGACTTTATGTTTCAGGACAAATGAATATTCCTAAAGAAACGCGGCCCACTTGACATGCCTTGGGTTAAGCTTCTTTTGGGAATTCAAATACCTCAAAGCCTCGTGATCAGAAAACAAGACAAATTCTTGCGGTAGAAGATAATGACGCCAATGACGTAGCGATTGCACTACCGCATAAAATTCTTTGTCATAGGTGGAATACTTTTGTTTTGCCTCATTTAGTTTCTCACTGAAATAAGCAACTGGATGACCCTCTTGGCTTAGTAATCCTTTTATACCTACGCCTGAAGCATCACACACTACTTCAAAGACTTTAGAAAAATCTGGAAGACGCATGATGGGAGCCTTTGTCATCTTGCTTTTAATATCTTTGAATGCCTTAGCTGCGGCCTTAGACCATATGAACTCTCCCTTTTTAATGCAATCAGTAATGGGAGCCATAATAGCGCTAAACCCTCGAATGAACCGACGATAAAATGTGGCTAAGCCATGAAAGCTTCTCACTTCATGTATGTTTCGCGGTTCAGGCCAGTCAACTATGGCCTTGACTTTTTCTGGATCTGCTCGCATCCCTACAGACGACACTATGAACCCTAAGAGACAACCCTATCAGACAAGAACGAACATTTCTTAAGTTTTGCACATAACCTCTCTGCCCTCAGGACACTACAGACCTGCCTCAAGTGGTCGAGATGCAGCTCTTTAGTGGTACTATATATGAGTATGTCATCAAAATAAACTACTAAGAACTTCCCCATAAAGGGTCTCAAAACCTGGGTCATCACACGCATAAAAGTACTGGGTGCATTAGTCAAGCTAAAGGGCATGACCAACCACTCGTATAACCCATCCTTCGTCTTGAAGGCTGTCTTCCACTCATCTGTAGGGCGTATGCGTATCTGGTGATACCCGCTCTTGAGGTCTATCTTGGAAAAAATGGTGGATCTGGCCATCATGTTTAACATATCATCAAGCCTCAGTATCGGAAACCGATACTTGATCGTGATCTTATTAATGGCCCTACTGTCACACACATTCTCCACGTACCATCTTTCTTAGGCATTAATAGCGCCGGTACGGCACACAGACTCATGCTCTCACGGATGAAACCTTTTTCTAGGAGCTCATTTACCTATCTATGCAACTCTGCATGCTCTGCAGGATTCATCCTGTAATGAGGAAGGTTTGGTAAAGTAGACCTCGGGACGAAATCAATGGCATGCTGGATGTCCCGCATAGGTGGAAGCTCATCCGATAAATCCTTAGGGAATACATCACTGTACTCCTCAAGAACCGAAGTCACCTCAGGGGGTAACTGTAACGCCCTGAAAATCGGGGGTCGAGCGAAGCTCAGCTCCCGAGTTCCAACGCATCACTTATGCAACATAGATAATGATGATTATGAAAAGTGCATTGAAACATGAATGAGATTAGACCAAAACAGCATATCATACTCCAGAGACAGGTGAAATTTGCAAGCGGAAGTCTGTGATAGATATATAACAGATATAAACTGTGGTAAGTCTCTAAAGTGTGATAATGTTACCAGGTTAAATAATTACATGTATCATTTCAAAATATATAAAAGGTGTAATGTCATCTAGCCAACACCCTGTAGCCCTGTCGATCAGAAGATGGTCTACATAGACCCGCCTGATAGTTGTATAAAGGAGAAACCCTCCTCATCATCATAAAAGTCCGGCTCTGCTTCGTAAGCATCGCCATCATCTGAAACTCAAACAGGGTCTGGTTGGTGTGTACAACATCGTTTCGTAACGTGAGAGTGAGTGATCAACTCAGTGGAACAATAAAGCAAAGGTTAACATGATATCAATTCAGTTAAGCGGTAATGATAAAGCAGTAAATCACACATCCCTAAGTACTCTTATTAATGCAAGTATGGTATGTATGTATGATGCATGCCCTCGCCTACGCTCCCTCAACGACTCTTTACGATCGTGGCATGCCACACTCCCTCAGTGCTTGACCATCAACGCCAAATGCACAAGTAATGCGGTGCATGAACGTGATTACCAAGTCCCTTACTAGTCATTTTCATACAGCAGGATTGAGAAACTAAGGTACCTCCCTTATATCACTTCCCAAACAAGGATCCATTCTAGGGTCGTCAGTCCTAGTAAACTCATACGATGATACGGTTCTAGGTCACTGCAAAGGGCTCGTTGCCTTATCAGTGCAGGCCTAGTTATACTCTAGTTGCTACGGAAAGGCTCGTTGCCTCGCTGCAGACTCAGAGTATGCTCGAGGTCACTACAAAAGGCTCGTCACCTTATCAGTGTAGGTCGACAGCTCGAATACAGTGTCCCATACCACCGTATTCGGCTCACGAGTCTGGGTTGCTCAATGGTCACTGCGGGGAGGCTCGTCGCCCCAGCGTAGGCCGACAGCTCGACCACGGTGTCCCATACCACCATGTCCGGCTGATGAGTCTTAGCGGATCGAGGTACCAAGGTTAACGGGGTTTCACTGGTAAGTTTGGTACCTTAGGTTCAAGCAGTAGCGTCCAAACATGGTGAACATACAATGGCCAATCGGGTTATTAGACAAGTTCGACTGGTACGAGCGTACGCTGAAGTAACCGACAAGGTACCACTGTCGACAACCATCGTACGACTCGGACTCATCGAACGTGTCTTTTGTGGCGAAATGACCTCAGCCACAAAATCAAGGCCTGTTACCGATTGCCTGGACTATACAATAGCTCCAATCACATTCAATTATAACAAAATATCCTAGAAGATAGTTAAAGCAGTTATGAATCAAGACTGCAAATTATATCATCAAAGGTCAGATAATGTCCGCTTTAGGGCTGCCAGGGCTGTTGCACGGAATCGTTACGCCACTCCCCTATCACCCTTCACGGCTTTGTTTTTACATGTTATGGAATACAACTTAAAAATGAATTATACATATGCATGCATTACATAGATAAACAGACACCATAATATACGGTACATGGAGGAAATCATACACATCGTTAGGGTAGTTGAGAATCCTATCTCAACACCCAATTAAAGAAGAATTTAGAAGCACTTACTCATATAGACATTTTTACATACACTTAGTCTGCACATTACATCATACATGGTATGTAGTAGTTAGAATACATATTAAGGCAAGTCCTTTCGTCAAAGGATTGCCGCCTATACAACAAGCACATATCCACGATGGTTAGTCGTGGCGTACACTAATGCATAGTTTATACTCACTTAGACATTTTCACAAACACTTAGGCTACAACTTGTACATACACGACGTATGTGAATATAACAGGTATTAGGCTAATCCGTTCACCCAGAAGTTGATACACATGCATCTAGCATACATAGACAACAATTAATCATGGCAAGCACAAATCCGTATTGCATACGTATACGGTATTTTCTACAAATACGAGGAATACAGTATATTCAACATAGTTAACGTATATCTGAAAAACGAAACGGACAGCACTTTGTACATGTGCAATAGTATCCACGTCTGTAATATATCATTAACTGACATTGAAAGCCTTGAAAACCATAACCTATACGTTTAAAGTCCGCACCTTACGCCGTAGACGTGAAACGAAATTAGTTTAGACACCAAGTCTTTGTCAACGGCATCACAACAACCTACAACAGGGAATAGGTTAGCTATTCCACCATCTGTTCTATTTGAATCTCTACAATAGGTTAGGGTTAGGATTTCTTACCCAAATACGGCGTTGGAAACACCGGAAGAACTACACAGGAGTGGTGTTTCAGCAGGTGGATTAGCAGGGAAGAATCCCAGGAAGAATCCCCACTTCTCTCTCTCTCTCTCTCTCTTTTCTTTCTTCTCTCTCCTAAGGTTTCCCAAATTCGTATGGGATGAGGGAGTGAGGGCTTAAGGCCCTTATATAGGCCCAAAACTGATGGGAATGGCCCCAGGGCCAAGGTATACTTAGGTTATGTCCAAAACCAGCCTGTTTCGACTCAACGGAGCATTTCCGGAGCCCCCCTTTGAGCCAAAGGTCGGACTTAAGCTCACTGACCTTGGATCTAGGTCGAGTTAAGGTTTCGTTCCAGTCGGGTTCCCAGATCACACGTGGCGGACCAGTTTCAGTTCAACGGTCACCGAAACTCGATCAGGGCCACGAGTACACTGACCTGTGTATGAAATTTCTCCTGATCCGAGGGTGTATTTGGGTCAGATTCTGACGGTCTGATTGCTTATATTCGGCCCGCAAATGACAAGTCTCAGATTTGAATTAATTTCTAAAGGAAACCACGTTTTCTCACACTCTTCGCTCCGGGCTCAAGCGAATGGCTTCGTGGCACTATCTGGACTTGATTTCTGAGATGGTTGTCAAGTCCAGCAAGGCGGTCCTGAATATATAATTTTGTAGTAATCGGACTTTCGACGTGCGGTCCAGATCCGATACGGAGTTTCAATGTGCTCCCGAGAGCAACTGGGTAATGAGATTGATCCTAGATTTTAGGGTATCCTAGCGTCACTGATTCTACAAGTTTTGGGTCTTGCAGATTATATTTAAAGTGGATCAAGCGGATTTCGTAGCTAATCTAGGTTAGCACTTAGTTAATTTTGTCAAATTCCTAAAGGATTTGATCCTGAGTGGTTTCTGCCTGAGGTGATACTCGGGTTTTTGTACGGATTTTTAAAGTATTGTTCTTCATCACCTAAACTTTAGGATTCCTGCCTAATATGAAACTACTTAAAAACATTTAAAGAACAAGGTGGTGAAAGGTGAAATGAGAGATTTGGAAGGAAATGGGTTAAAAAGGGATTTTGGCCTTTGGGATTGAGTTTTGAGAAATTAATAAGGTGTTAGGATCGACCCATTGCGTAAGGACGTCTAATTCCAAGTGGCAAAAATCCGGGGTGTTACAGTAACTCTACATGAACCTCGGGTGTTACTTCCCTAGCCATTAGGGTGTACAATGTCGAATCATCCTGTGTCTCTTTCTCAAACTCTTTTGCATTTATGATATGTAGAGACTTCGGAATAGATTTCCTTGCATCCTTCCTTGACTCACTCGTTTTCACATCCCTAGCCTTGTCCCTGTGGCTCTTGGGTGGCAACGGATTAATCTTGATTTTCTTGCCCTCATGCGTGAATGTACACACGTTCGAGCAACAAAAAATCGTGACATCTCTATCCTATAACCTCGACCTCCCTAGAATGATGTGACCTACATCCATAGGTAAAACATCACACCACAACATGTCTTTATATGAACCGATTTGGATGAGGACTAAACACTGCTGGGACACAGGCATAGAAGACGTGTCAACCCAAGAAACCTTGTAGGGTTGAGGGTGAGGGATGGGTTTCAAACCCAAACGAGTGACTGTGGTAGCTGAGACTACGTTGGTGCAACTACCACTATCCACAATGACTTTGCAAGTTTTGTCACCGCTCTTGATAAACGTGTAGAAAATTGTCCTTCTGCGCCAATCATCACTCTCTTTAGCCTGCACTAAAGCACATCTAACTACAGCTAGTGGTGCAGTCTCTGGTTCTTCTTCTTCATAATCACTAACACCTATCTCTGGATGATATTCCTCAACTTCATAATCACCCATGTCATCCGCATTTTCATTTGACTCGTCTATGACTAAGGCTTTCCCGCGAGTCTTTGCTGTGCACTGGTATGCGAAATGACCTGTACCTCTGCACTCATAACATCTCAAGTGACTACCACTGCCAAGATTGGCACCAAGGACACCTTTGCCCTTATCATCCTTAGGCTTAGGCGGTGCACTAGCCTGCGCCCTAGGCTGACTTCCAATGTTAGGTATGGTTCCCTAAAAACTAGATCTAACAGTAGAGTCTCGGGACTCAAAGCGCCTCGTGACAGGAGACTTTAGGTAAAGCTCTAACTCATGTACAACTTGGTAAGCCTGATCCAAGTCACTCACTGCATGGGTCATAAGCTCACGCTGTAGATCCATGCGAAGACTCACCTTGAAACGCGCCAGCATCACTAAGGGATCCTCCTGAATATCACACCGCATCATATACTCCTCAAATTTTGCAATGTAATCTGCAACCTACATAGATCCTTGGCGTAATGCTTGCCATTGATCTAGGAGCTTTTGACGGTAAGAGAGAGGAAAATATTTTTCCTTTAATAACTCCTTCATCTCTACCCAATGTGCGACTGGGACACCTCTTGATCTCTCGATCCTACGCTCCGTATTTGTCCAAAACAATTTAGCTTGACCCACAAGTTTCATTTTCGCAAACCGCACCTGTCGGTTCTCAGACATCTCATACCATTCGAAATAATGGTCCATGTCCGCTAACCAATCAAGGAATGATTTTGGGTCAAGACGTCCATCAAAACTAGGAGCATCTACTTTAACACTCTTGAAGACCCTCTCATCGACATCATAACGGTCATGATACTCGTGCTCCACGTCCTACCCCTTGGCCACGTGCTCCACGACCTCTACCATGATTTCCTACCCGTTCCTCAACTACTCCTCCCACGTGCTCCACGACCTCTACCATGATTTCCTACCCGTTCATCCCCTCCAATGTCGGAGATTTCTCTTAAGGATGCTTCTATCTGATACATACGGGTATTCGTGTTCCTAGATTGCGCCTCAATGGCGGCCAAACGTTAGTTGATCGTGTTCATCATCTCAGTCAACTGTTCCATATTGAAAATCGGGTGTAGACCAAATCCTCTACCAGTCCAAGTGGGCATACATAATAAGACTCAACTTAGGTTTCCTAAAACACGGCGCTAGGAGATTGTTTTGACACAAGACTATGGACACCGATGATCCTAACTTTTAGAATGATGCAAATGTGGAATTCAGATCTAGACTTTTTTTTTTTTTTTTGCAAATCTGAAATTTTCAGATCTAGACTCTATATGCGATGCATGAAACCCTACAAAAAATAAAATAAAATAAAAATCTAGACTCTTGATAACTTGATCTAAGACGACCCAATGCAAGAAACTTGGCTTTGATATCAAAATTTGATGTAGGACGGCCTAATACAACCTTAAATGAGCATGGTATATGAAAGGGTCAAATTTATGCAATGTAAAAAAAACCAAATAAAATATCAGCTTTATACATCATAAAACAAGAACGAAATAAAGTTAATATAGTATTGATTATGGCCATCCATCACAAACATGAAGTATTGAATCTTAAAATTTGAGTTTAGTTGGATCCGGCGAAAGATAGAACTTTCGTTTTGCAATAGGTCCGTCTAACGATCCAAGTGGATTTTCTAATCCAAAAAAATAGGAATTTCCTGGATTGGGAAATCTGGAAAATTCAGAAAAGAATTGGTGGTTCTTCAGATTTAGATTTGGGTGATGGGTTTTATGTGGGGGATGAAAATCTTTTGAGATCTAATGATTTAGATAAAAAGAAACAAGATTCGGCTTCTAGATCTAAAGATTCTAGGAGAAAAAGAAGAGAATGGGGTTAAAGAAAAGATTACCTTGAGAAAAGAGAGAAGGAGAAGGAAGTAGAGGATGAGAAATCGTTTACCTGGGCCTCACGCCCTCTTTCAATCACTGAAAGTCGAAGACGAAATTGTCAGAAGCAAAAGCTAACTTTTTCTTTTTTCATAAAACATCACATAACATGCTATGGGTTTAGGACAACCCTTATAAATTCGTAATTACATGAAATTACCAAAATACCCCTACTAAACAAAGTTTAAAAAAAAAGAAATTCGCACAAAATTGTGCACAAACTGTCTCAAAACTTAATTAATTCAAATGTTCATAAACTAAATGTAAATTTAAGATGCCCAATGGGCCCCTGATGATAGTGCCATGAAGGTGGTGTAATGAAGGTGGGCCGTGACGATCGAACAGTCCAATCACACCATCATTGCGATCCAATGGTCCAAATGTCTCCTCTAAGCAACTTACACATGTCATGAACACATGTGTAAGGTCTTCAGCCTCTAGAGACCCGACCAGTATCCGTCATCTAACCACATTGACACGGGTAATGCACGCCTCCTGCGTGATATACTTTGAATGGCCTGGCGTCCGCATCACAATGATACAAAAGCAGATAGAATGGTTTTCATTTATTTTGTACACAACAGTTACGTACTAATTGCGTTGAAAACTGTTACAATCATGATTTAATAAGATGTATGGCATGTCCTGTAGTGCATGAGACAATAGGAGTAGTGACAGGACTTGGTTTTTTTTCACCCCAAGGAGAAAGTTCGCAGAGGGACTCACTCAATAACACATTGAAACATATAAACTAACTCAGGTGGGGAGATTCAAATGAGGTTGTGGCAGAACTCTCAGAGAAGGATAAGTTTTTTTTTTTTTTTTTCCTCTTACAATTCATTTTCTGGAAGAAAAATAGTTAAGGTGATTTAGTCTGCATCTTGATGTGAAAGAGAAATGAAATGGGAGAATTTGTTGGATGAAATGACCAAATCCTAATGAGGTTTCTTACTTTTCTATAATGAGTAAGTTACTTCAAATTGCAACTAGGTTCCTTTCAAGTCGAACTTTTAACTAAGGTAATTGCAATTTGGATTCTGGTCCCTTGGTAACTGCAATTTGGCCATTTCCTCTCCATTAAACCGAAGGCATGTATTTCAATTCAACAAAGTGTCTGAATGCAGCCTTAAAGCAACATTATTGCTCATCTAAAAAATATTTCCGAACCATGGATGTTTTTGTTTATTACTTACAAAATCCAATTGGAAGAATGCAGGCGAAGCATTTTGTTCTCCCACATTTGCGGAGGGTCTAATGAAATAGCTGGGACCTAATAAAACATGGTGTTAAAAGAATGGATTTTGTTCCATGAATCCTTGATGCTCGTTGGATTCTATCTAGACTAGAAGTATGAGAGCAAAATTCATTATGATAGGTGTGTTTTCTAGTGCCAATGGTCAGGTCATATGGTCTTTCATCCTGTCTTTTGAGGTAGTATACAAGAAAAAAAGAAAAGGATAAAAGGTATCTTTCAGCCTATGCTGGATGAAACACTTCCACTTGCATCTTGAGAAGTTTACACGTTTTAAGATCTTCATGTTTTTTTTTTTTTTTTTTTTTTCATAAAAATGAGGAATCTCGTTGTAGAAAATAGATCAGTCATCTGAAGTGAATCTTCCTCACTTTCATCTTGACATGGCTGGTAGCATTTTTTCCCCCCAAATGTAAAGCTCTTCCTTGACTGTTATTTAAGATTTAACTTTTTGTCATTGAGTAAAAAAATTTGCACTAGTTGTTAGTGATCTTGTTTCCTATATTCATTGCAGTTGCTCTTATTCTAAGCTCTGCAGGGAGGTGTGGGAAAATCTACCATAGCTGTAAACCTTGCATACACATTAGCCGGTATGGGAGCTAGAGTTGGAATATTTGATGCTGATGTTTATGGTCCGAGTTTACCGACAATGGTTTCCCCTGAAAATCGGCTATTGGAAATGGTAATATTTCATCCACCAATTAACACTAAACGGAGGTCTGTTATGTTTACTCGCACGAGAAGGTTTCTGAATTCTACCTCCCCACACGGACACATATTAGGTAGTGAGGCCCTCACTGCCCTCAGCGGTGGTGTGGTGATGTGGCATGATTTGATTGGTGGGTCTGTACGCTGTCAGAGATAGGCCCATGCCTTTTAAAGGTTTTTCAGCTGAGAACGTACTCGGCCCATCTCTGACAGTGTACGGCCCCACCAATCAAATCTCGCCTTGTCACCACACCACTGCTGAGGGTGGTGAGGGCCTCACTACCTAATCCGTGTCCTCCCCACACATGCTGATGTGGCATTTATGTTCTGACATTCACAGGGGGGCTCCACTATATCAGTCCTCTGGTCTGAAAATCAGGCCAGTCTGGTCCTTGGGTAGGACACATGTTTCCATTGAATCTGGACCATTATTCATCTTTTCGCTGTACATTTTTCTCATATACACGGGCTACCTAATGACTGGGCTGGCCTATTTTGTGTCAATACCCATACAGGGTGAGCCCCACCTGATGAATAACTTGGATCTTTCATGTGGATAGAGGATCCAAAATCCTGCCCTTGCTAGTAGCCATTGCATTCTCCAATCTCCATTAAATGCACTTCTTTAATGATTTTTATAATAGTGACCTTGAAGCAGCTGCTTTATAGAATCCAGAGAAGAGAACAATACTTCCAACTGAGTACTTGGGTGTCAAGCTGGTATCTTTTGGATTTGCTGGACAAGGGCGTGCTATCATGCGTGGACCAATGGTTTCTGGGGTCATCGATC
The DNA here is from genome assembly GCA_021015155.1 of Magnolia officinalis. Taxonomy (NCBI): domain Eukaryota; kingdom Viridiplantae; phylum Streptophyta; class Magnoliopsida; order Magnoliales; family Magnoliaceae; genus Magnolia; species Magnolia officinalis. The sequence goes on from JAJHSJ010000002.1 coordinate 95,153,509, forward strand.
AACTACTCACTACTACTGAGTGGTATGATGTGCTTACAGTTGTATTTGAAAAAAGAAGAAGAAGAAGAGAAAAATTGATAAAAACATATAAGATATACACATTTGCTGACCCCAATTAAATTGGATAAGGCTTAGATGATGATGGTGATTTAAGATGTGCATGTTTCTGTGATTTATGCTTTGCTTAGTTTTAATCTTTAGGAGTTCAAAATAAGTTTATTCAACTAAATAGATACAGAGGAGTTTGGGGAATCACAGTGCTTTGCTAAGTTCACACAGGTGCAACAAAGCTCTTGTACAGGCTACATGTGCCAGCATTGCACATAGGCGGGATCCAATCTATCCATTAGTTGGTCTGACTTACATGTTATCTGGTCCACTCAGCATGTGGGCCCCAATGCTGGGAACAGGTGGATGGGTTATAAAACTTTGGCCAAGTGTTTCAGAGCCATACTTTTGTTTTGCAAACTGTCACCCACCTGATTCTTGGACTAGGGCATCAATGTTGTGGTGCCGTTCTAATGGATGGATTGGATCTCAGACCTATCATGCCATCCTGGCACATGTGTGGTGTGTACATGAGCTTTATTGCACTCACGTGTGGGTTTAACAAAGCTCAGCAGTCACATAGTTTCTTTTGTTTAGACTGTGTTGAATATAAATTTTGTTAGACTCAATGGTTTCCATGAAGAGAACATATTCATATATTTTTAAGTTGCTACATGTACACTGCTTTTAGCTTCTTCTTCTTCTTTTGTATTTGTATTTGTATTTGTATTTTTTTTTTTTTTTTTTTTTTTATAATTTTTTTGCATGTGATGTGCTATTATTAGTCAAGCACTTTCTGGCATTACCTCGTTTCCAGTCTATGTAGCACAATAACTTATTGTTTAAGGACTTGTGCCAGACATGGAAATCAGGGCAAAACTTCGATATGCCTGTCCTCTTTGGACCCATAGTCTTTACATGTGGGTTCAATTATCCATACCATTTATCTGAAAATCCTGGCCATCCACTCTTTGGCCTTCTTGAAGAAGGTGGACTATTCAAATTTTATCCTCTTAGCTCTTTTGCAGGCAGCTAAAGTGTTCAGCACTGCAACCACCAAAAATCTAGGCACGCTGACACTGTACGCATAAATAGTGTTTTAGTTAAATAAATTAAGTTAACAAATAAAATAGAACTATGAATACATTAAAAAGAAAGGAAATTAGAAAAGAATACTCACATTGTTTTGATTAGAAACAATTACTAGTAATCCAAAGTAACAAATAATTGAGTAATGAAACATTGTGAATCACAAATAATCATCTCAAGAAATGATAGTTTGTGTAAGCATCCACTCCATCCCTTGAAAAAATTAGAGAACTCCAACATATGAACAAAAATGCAAAAAGAACACCAAAGCTTGTGCTTTTTTGTCATGTGTCATGGTACCTATAATGAAGAATAAACTAAAATCTAGAGAGTGAGAGGAAGTACCTAAATAAGTAGTTTCTTCAACAACAAGAGAATGGAGCCAAGTTTGAGGATTAGGAGTGAGAGATGTTTGACTTGACAAAAGATTCACAAAAAGAAAAAAAAAAGTGAAAAAGGAAAGGAAAGCTTTGTGGAGAATATGTTTGGGCACCTCACTTAAAGTGTCCAACGTGGTGCCCTTCTTGCAGACATCATTGGGATGCTTTGCCTATACAGATTTTGAAGTGTCATGGACATGCCCAGGAGTGAGTGTCCCAAGTGTCAACATGGCAACATCCCAAAAAATAGAAGTGTCCAGGGAACATTGATTGTTAGTAACCATTTGAATGGTCACTTTTGTTCCGGTGAGGAGACTTTTGGGGCATAGTCCATAGATGGTGGGTCCCATCATGCCAGGAGTCTGGAGCACCAAAATCCGGGCTCCATTTGTAGATATACATAGTCCAATGAGATATTATATATTTATATTGTTGGGTCGAGGATCATACAACTCCTTTTCTATTGCACACAATATACATTTATCAATTTTCTTTTGTTCTTCTTTTATTGAAAATAGAGATATGATAATGGTATGATGATTGTAGTCTCTTTGATGTAGTTTCTAGGAAACCAGTCAAAGAATATGACAATAACATCATTTGAACATTGAGTGGTAATTGATCAAGTGATCAGAAGATGCTGTTGCGGCGTCAAAACCTCTATACAATGATCGATATGATTCATATAATCTCATGAGCTTCGTCACAACCTTGTGTTCTACTGTAGCGAATCCCCTGTTTAAGATCGACAAGTTTTAGTGATAGTTTCGGAGAAAACCAAGAAAAATCATCACACATAACAGAACTCTAGATTGGTGAGATTTTCCCTTCTCACAAACCCTCAAAGAAAGCAACAATATATATCAACCAAGAAAGAGAACAATGTATAATAATAACCTTACATAGACATAGCCACCCAACATGGGCCAAGGGGTAAAAGAGGAAAAATATAATACAAACATAATATAAATAGGTGAGGGGACATACCCCTCCATGCGTGGCAATCACATATGTCTAACACCCCCCTCAAATTGATGTGGGTTATCAACCAACAGGAGTTTGCCAACGAGGAAGGAATGTCATGCAAAAGGCAACGTCTTGGTAAAAATATCGATAATTACTTTCATTTGCTAGCAATCATTTGACCATGGGGAAAAGAAATGTTGCCTGATAGTGACTAATACTTCTCTTGGATAAAGTGTCAATCAACCTCCATGTGCTTCATCCTCTCATGAAAGACAGGTTTGGAAGCAATTTAAATTGCATTGATGTTATCCACATAAAGTGGAGTCGGAGCTGTAAGATGAAGATCAAGATTTGATAGAAGGCCCCGAATCCACACAATCTCATTGCTTGTAGCAGACATTGCACGATATTCAACTTTTTTGCTGGACTTGGAGACCGTGGGTTGTTTCTTGCACTTCCAAGAGATCAGAGAAGCTCAAAAAAATGCACAATATTCATTAGTAGAACGGCGGGTGACATTATAACCAGCCCAGTCTGCATCGGAATATGCTTGAAGCTCCAAAGGAGTATTGGAAGAGAAAAATAGAGATCGGTCCATTGTCCCACGCAAGTACTGAATAATCCGAAGCACGACAGTCATATGAAGTCCTTGGGGCATAAACAAACTGATTGACAACCTAGACAACATATGCAATATCGGGACGAGTCCTAATTAAGTACACCAAATTGCCCACCATGGTGTGCCGTAAAGGCTTTTATGTAAAGGTAACAGTGGCAACCATTACACGTTACAGGGTCATAAAGGCCGTAATGGCCGTTATGGAAAAAATGCCCTGTAAAGGCTGTTACAACCCTCGTAATGGCCTGTTATGCCCCCTTGTAAAGCCCAGAACGACCCCGTAATAGTCCATTACGAGGTCGATACAAGTTTTTTTTTTTTTTTCAATAAAAAAGACTAATATCCGTTAAGGCCCCCGTAACAACCGTTACACCCCGTATCGTAAAGGTAATGGTGGTGGCCATTACAACCACCGTTACCATTATGGAATACCTTACTGCCTACCAAGCGACGGTAAAGTGTGGGCTGCTCTAGAAGGTTACCATCGTCACGACCATATTGAACATTCAGCTACATTGGAGTCTAAACAAACTTTTGATCAGTCAACTGTGTAAGAGCAATGAGATATGTGGTATACTTATTCTAGCCACCAAGAATCCCATGCTTAGATCGAGAGATTTCAAGTCCCAGAAAATAAGTGAGAGGGCTCAAATCCTTCATATGAAATGAAAAGCATAGAATCATCTGTAACTTAGTAATCCCAGAAGATTCACTACCAGTCAATAACAAGTCATCCATATAGACCAAAAGGATGACAATGCCATGGGAAGTGGTGCGAGTAAACAAAGATTGGTCGTGTCCACTCTGAGAGAAGCCAACACCAACAACCACATCATGGAAACATTGGAACTAGGAACGTGGAGCCTGCTTGAGGCCATACAATGCTTTCCTCAGATGACATACCATATATCCAAAACCATCACTAGATCGAGGTGGCTGCGCCATATACAAGTCTCATGTAGGTCACTATGAAGAAAAGCATTCTTCACATCCATCTGAAAAATTGGCCAAGTACGAACGAGGAAACAACGAGAAGAGTACGAGCGGTCTTCATTTTAGCCACCGGGGCAAATGTCTCCTCAAAATTTATCCCATATTCCTATTAGTACCCTTGAGCAACCAGCTGTACTTTGTACCGATCAAGAGATCCATCAGATTTCAACTTCATGGAATACACCCATTCTCCGTCAATAACCTTCTGTCCTAGAGGACGTGGAAGAAGGTCCCATGTATGGTTCTCAGCCAATGCTTTAAGCTCCTCTGTCATAACATCCTGCCAACAACTCCGAGAAGCGACTTGTGAATATGAGGTAGGGACAAAAACATAATCAAACATGGAAGACAATAAATCAAATGATCCAGAGATTTATAGGGCCAAGTAGAGTGACGTACCAGAGGGGGAACTGGATCAGTAACAGGGGGAGGATTAGGATCTGTAACAGGTGGAGTAGCTGGAGGAAGCGGATGTGGTTCTTTGGGCTGGCGTTGATGAATCTGCAAGGGACAAGGAACAAAAGAAGCAATCTAAATATCTAGAAAGTCAGTTAGCCCAGAGGAAGAAAACTAGGTGGAGCAGTAGTGGTGGGGAATAAAAATGTATAGGCTTCAGAAAAACTACATTTCGAGAAATATGTACCCGTTTACAACTAGCACCATAACAATGAAATCCCTTTTGGGTATCACCAAAGCCCAAATACATACGCCGAGTGGACTTGGGGGATAGTTTGTGTTAGACAGGCCATATACCTTGTATACCTTGTATAGCTAGTATACCTTGTATAGTTCATTTCCATAGGTAGAGGATTCCGATTTTATTATTTTCCTTATATAGATGACTGTAATCTCTATATATTCAACCCCTTAGGGCTGTCTCAAATACAGAAAACCTTTTGGCTTCTCTCCGTTTTTACTGTTTTCATGGTATCAGAGCCCTACTGATCCAAATCCGGCACCCCCTTTGTCACCGGCACCACCTCTTGACAGATTCGACTGCCCCTGCAGCGTCACACAGCCAGTCCGGCCATTCCTACTGCGTCTAGTCACCCCTAACCTGATCGCTTGATATGCTCTATGTCTGCCATGAATGCTACTTTGGATACTATATCTATTCCTACTTCATACACTCAGGCAACCACTCATGATTGTTGGAAGAAGGCTATGGCAGAAGAACTTGCAACATTGGATGATAATCATATGTGGGACATTGTCACTCGACCCATTGACCAACAAATAATTGGTAGCAAATGGATTTATTCTGTCAAGCTCAAGTCTGATGGATCTTTAGATCAATACGAGGCTCGACTTGTTGCTCAGGGATACAAACAGGAATACGGAAATGATTATGATGAGACATTCGCTCCCGTGGCCAAGATGAAAACTGTTCGTACTCTTCTGACAATATCATCCGTTCGCTCTTGGCCACTCGCTCAGATGGATGTGAAAAATGCTTTTCTTCATGGAGACCTCCAAGAAACAGTATATTTGAAACTTCCTCCTGGCTCTTTAATCCCTGACAATAAGGTATGTCGCCTAAAGAAAGTCCTGTATAGTCTCAAACAGGCACCTCGGGCATGGTTCCAACGCTTTCACGATGTTGTTATGGGTGCTGACTTTACTCAAAGTGGCCATGATCCATACTTATTTTTGCGCACCACTGCTCGCGGAATTGTCATTGTTCTCGTCTATGTTGACGACCTCCTCCTGACTGGTAGCGATGCTACTGACATCTCGGCTTTAAAGGAAGTTCTGCAATCATCCTTCAAGATGAAAGATCTCGGCCATCTCACATAATTTCTTGGGCTTGAATTTTCACGTTCTCAACGTGGGATCCTGGTCAGCTAGCGTAAATATACAAAGGATCTTCTCGCCTTGGCATCATTGACGGATCAGAAGACAGTTCGGACTCCCTTAAAACTTAACGTTCAATATGGCTGTGACGATGGTGATCTCCTTGCGCAGCCCGCCTTATATCGCCGTTTGGTTGGGAGTCTGGTTTACTTAACAATGACTCGCCCTGATGTTGCCTACGCTTTCCAAGTCGTCAGTCAATTTGTTTCTGCTCCTCGGACTCTCCATATGACTGCGGTGTTGTGCATCCTACGGTACCTACGTGGAACTCTAGATCGATCACTGTTCTTCTCCTCCACGGCGACTCTAGATCTTCGTGCTTATTCGGATGTTGATTGGGCTGATCGCGCTCTCACACGAAGATCTACCACTGGCTACTGTGTTTTTCTCGGCACTTCTCTCATCTCTTGGAAATGTAAGAAGCAAGCCACTGTTTCCAAATCGAGCACGGAAGCCGAGTATCGGGCGATGTCCGCTGCTTGTAGTGAGCTTGTCTGGTTACGTGGACTTCTTTCTGACTTAGGCATTCCTCTACAAAATCCTACTCCACTCCATGTCGATAATCTCAGTGCCATTTAGGTTGCCTCTAACCTGGTTTTTCATGAATGGACGAAGCATATTGAAGTTGACTGTCACTTCATCCGCGAGAAGTTTCAGTCTGGGCTCATTTTTCTTCCGCATGTTGCATCCCATAATGAGATTGTAGACATTCTCACCAAGACTCTCACTTCTGCACGTCACTCATTTGTAGTTGACAAACTATTACTTGTCGATGACCAGCATTAGTTTGAGGGGGGATGTTAGACAGGCCATATACCTTGTATAGCTAGTATACCTTGTATAGTTCATTTCCATAGGTAGAGGATTCCGATTTTATTATTTTCCTTGTATAGATGACTGTAATCTCTATATATTCAACCCCTTAGGGTTGTCTCAAATACAGAAAACCTTTTGGCTTCTCTCTGTTTTCATTGTTTTCAGTTTGTTACGTTCCCAAACAGGAAGGTGAACATAACAAAAACCCACAAACACACGAAATGATGAATAAATAGGGTAAGGATCCAAATAAGACAAAATAAGGGGAGATATTACCAAGAAGGGGCTTCAGCATACGATTAATAAGATTACCGAATGCAACATAGCCTCAACCCAGAATGCATGGGGAACTGACATATCAGACATCAATGTATTCGTTGTCTCCACAATGTGGCGGTTCTTCCGTTCAACCACCCCATTTTGCTCAGGGGTTTTAAAACAGTTCTTCTGATGAATAACCCCATGATCATGCAGAAAATTCTAAAGAAATGCATTCCCCACTGAATTAGAATGTAATACTTTAATTTTCTTGCCAAACTAAGTATCCACCATGGAGGAAAACTGCCGGTAAATGTAAAAAACTTGTGACTTGGAATGCATGAAATAAATCCGAAGCAACTTTACTCTTTGATAAATAACATGAAGAACAATGCAAATTCAAAGTAGATTTATTAATGTTCAATTTATCTAATAAACTAGAGGAAAATAAATGGTAAAGCCTACCAGAATGTGGATGACCAAGGCGACAATGCCAAATTCATCACAATTTATTAGCATGAGAAATATCCAAAGCATATGGGACGAAAAAACAAGAGGCTAAGGTGATATCAGAAGGGAACTCCAGCATGAAGAGGCAACAATTCCTCCTACCTCTCCCAACTACTTTCTCCATCGCTAGATCCCTTACAATACAAAAATTACCAAGGAAAAGAACCAAACAATTATTTTCAGTAAGCTGACTCAGAAAAATTAAATTGGAAGACAACTTAGGAACATGAAACACAAATTTCAAATTAAAGGACTGATTAGCAGTAGGGGACAACCGTAAAGTACTAACCAACTTAATGGGCAGTAATGTATCATCAACGGTAGAAATGACTTGATGACCAGTATAAGGACTAACATCACAAAGGTGAGAAGAACTACTGGTCATATGATTAGCCGCACTGGAATTAATATACCAAGGAGATGACAAGGATATACCTGATAGGCCCACAACAAAAATGGCTTGTATGATCTGCTGAACCATCTCAAGGGTCAAAGGAGAGGCAGAGACAGAGCTAGCAGCGTCACTGGAAGCAGTTGCAGGCTCAGGAGGAGTAGGGGCAACAATAAAGTCACGACTACGATTGCGTCCATGGCCACGATCACCACGTCCTCAACCTTGGGAAAGAATAACAAAATCCTTTGCTTTACATTCTGAAATGCCATGACTAGTCTAGCAACAGTAAGAACACCACTCCTTGCACTGTGAGACTAGATGTCCCACCTTCTTGGAGCCAAAGCACGTCACAGTGCAAGTATCATGAGTATCTGATGAAGCCACTAGAGCTGTATTAGAGGAACTAGGAGACCGAGGAATCGAGAAAAGAACCTTAAGCCGTTGTTCTTCTGCCAACAAATCATTAATCACAACATTCATGGATGGAAGATGACTACGGTTTAAGAGAACAACTCGGCAATGCTCGTACTTTGGGCGCAGTCTCATTAGAAACTCTCGAACACATATTTGCTTTGGAAAATCGTGATAAATTTGAAAATCATTAGGAAACTCCATATCCATTATTGTCATCTCAGTCCAGATGGCCACAATATCATTGTACAACACCTGAATACTTTTATCACCTTGGGAAAGGTGCACTAAATCCCGTTCAAAACGATAGAGACATGCTTCATTGCTCTGTTGGTATATCACCCATAAATGATCCCACATATTGTTGGCCGTGCGATGTGGAGTTAACCCAATAGTAATAAATTTCTTAACCGAATTCGAAATCCAGGTCATTATTCGACCATTCTTCATCTCTCAATCAGCTAGTTTCTCAACATATACCGATTTTGGGGGCTGAACAGACCCATCTGTCAACTCCCAAAGATCACGACTCTTCAGAAACGCTTGGAAGTGAATAGACCAAAGCCCATAATTAATACCATCAAAGGTACACTGGAGAGCATCACTGTGAAAATTTTATTTCTCCATAATCACAAAAAACACACACCAAGATGCAAGATCATAACATGGAATCACCAACCAACAGATCGTGCAACATAATATTTCCGATGATCCACTCGATTTTTTTTTTTCCAGCACAGGTACGACTAGATCTGTACAACAGAACATTAGATTTTTATTTTATTTTATTTTCTTTATTTTTATTTTTTAACATATCAATATTAGAAGATTGCAACCAATACTCGATCTTGCCTCCAACACTGTGCGGTAGAAATTGACATAACCATACGGTCACAATTTTTTTCCAGACCAAATCTGTATGAACGCATGGCACCTAAGAACACTAGAAGGGAACCACGAAATCCAAAAAACACTTACCAACAGATAAGGATCAAACTGCAAAGAGCACTAGATCTGATCTTCTTAGATCGTCCACTTTGATACCATGATAGGTTTTGGAGAAAACCAAGAGAAATCACCACACATAACATAACTCCGGATTGGTGAGGTTTGCCCTTCTCACAAACCCTCAAAGAAAACAACAATGTATATCAACCAAGAAAGAGAACAATGTATAAGAAGAACCCTACATAGACAACCACCCAACATGGGTAAAGGGGTAAAACAGGAAAAAATATTATACAAACAGTAATACAGACATAATATAAACAGGTGAGGGAACAAACCCCTCCACCACAGCCATCCAGCCGTATGGCCCAACCACGTGTGGCAATCATATATGTCTAACATTTACGTCTTCCTAACTTCCGGTGCACACTACTAATGCCCCTGAAGTATCTACAAAATCACCATTTTTGTCACTAAGCACTGCACCCACCATTACTAGCATGCCTTTCTTTGATTATAGACTAGCATCTCTTTCTACAAGCATCCTTTTGTGCATATTTTTCAATCAGGAACTGATATCTACACCCATCCTAATTGATATCAACACCTTTTTCTTTCTACTTTAAAAAAAAAAAAAACAAAAACTATAATTGTACAACTTTGTACAACTGTTTTACTAAAAGTTGAAAGGGTGGGGCATGAGCAAAGATGTTAAAAAATGGCTATGTAGTGACCATTACATAACGGTGATGGTGGGAACCATTACACGTTACAGGGTGGTAATGGCCCATAATTATAGGGCCAATTCAGCTTAAAAAGAAGGCCGTAGCGGCCGTTACAGGGCTGCAATGGCCGTTATGGCCTGTATCATAATGGTAATTACAATGGCTGTTACTGCCACCATTACTATTATTGAATACCTTGGGCATGAGTGCTAGTATCAATATAGGTGGGTAGAGTTCCTGATTTCTAAGCTAAAATCACATAAAATAAAGTCTCAATGTAAAAAATTCTGAACACAATACCCTATCTGAGTACAGGATCTATTTCGAAAGAACCCATCCAAAATCCAAAATGAAACACTGTTATCTAGTTTAAGATCTGGCATAGATCTGTGTAAGAATTGCCTACAAAAGAATTAAACAAGCTTCGTATAACACAAAATAGATTACTAGTCAGCCATGCATACATGTGCTGTACATCTTAATGGACCCTGTTCATGTGCATAGACTCATCTTTACAACAGTTAGTGCCTTGAGAAAGTATGAAATAATAGGTTATTCGTAATACATTTTATTCTCCTTACACACGTTTTTGTATATGCCTGGCATTAGGGATGTCAATGGCTCGTCACATCTATGTATCCTGGCTGTGTTGGGTTGGTGCCTTAGGCTCGAGGCTGGGCATGAGCTGAAAATTCATGCCTAGCTATTAATTGGGCCGGGTTTGGGCTGTGTCTAAAAGCCACTCCTGGCTCAGCCCAGCCCTTTTAGGGTTTTCAAGGGCATTTTCGTAATATATCACGTTTATTTATATTGCATACTCCACATATTTTGTTCCTTCATGATTGTGTAGCCCAATAGATTAGATTGGCTGTCAATGGGCTGGACCTAGAGTTGGCTTTGGCCTGGATTTTGAACTGTTTGGGCTGGGCCTATACAAAATTTTAATTTTGCCCAGCCCGAGCCCAAGCCTGGTCCATTGACAGCCCAATTTGTCAGAAATATAAAGATGGAAAGCCTTATAGAATCTTATTATAAAGATTTCGTCGACAGTAATAGTTTCATTAAGGTTAGCAAGCTGTAAACATTAAAATTTCATACATAATTTATAAAACTAAAATTAATAACATGATGTAGAATCATTCCTGCCAAAACCATAAAAATGTAATGAATTCCATTCTCCAGATGGGACGACCATATTCATATTTGTGTCCGAGGTTTAGGGAATTCACAGTTGCATTCCTTCCATATCCGTAGGTGGACATCATGGATTCCTTCATATTTGATTCAATTCTTTTATAATATTCCTAGGAATAGGATCTGCCTAGTTTTGCTATATAGTCACTTCAACTTTTTCATTTTTGGCATTACAAAACAACATAAAATCATTGTTTATTTTAGGAGAGGACTTTGTTTCACTACCATTTTTCAGCTGTGAACAATGAATCCATAGACAATTAGAGTTACCACCTATTTTCTGTTTAGGCCTTTGTTAATATTCAGTATTGACATCATGATTATTTTCTGTTTGGGCACCTTAATCTGCAAATTGTGTGATGCTGATGATCAACACTTACAGGGGAGAGCTAGACTACCTTGTTATTGATATGCCTCCGGGAACTGGTGATATTCAGCTTACTCTATGCCAGGTGTTGCTTTTCATGCCATCATTTTCTTTTATACTTAAATAACACTCGGATCATTCCCATTCAGTTATTGATGCTTCAAGAATTATCTTCATACACCTTAACTTGGATGAGTTCAATTTCCCAGGTAGTCCCATTAACTGCAGCTGTGATTGTCACCACCCCACAGAAGCTGGCATTCATTGATGTTGCAAAAGGAGTTCGTATGTTTTCAAAGCTTAAGGTGTGCTTTTAACATCATCCAAATCCTCTTTTTGGAAGAGTTTCTTTGCCATGTGTTAGGAGACTTTAGTACCTGTTGGTTCAACTGAATCAGAAAAATATTATTAGTTCATCATGCGGAATTGGCATTTCCAGTTAGAGGAATTATAGGCTCCTCATGCATCATGAGTTTTTGTGTTCCGTTGTGTCCAGTTCATATAAATGGGTATGGAGGTTCAGTGAACCAGACCGTTGGTCTGATGGGCCCTGCCATGGATGGGGATGCCCCGAAAAAATAAAAATAAAATCCCTAGACCAGAATATCCTAACACTTGATCGGTGGTCTACAACTGGATGGTGAGATAGAAGTAATGCAAGGGCCCCGAAAATGGCCATATTTTTGGGTGGCTAGGATCTTTCAATTTGGAAGTTTTTCTGCTTCTCTCATTCATGATTGGGTCCACTTGTATGGACCGGGTGCATCAGGACAGTGTTCTCATTGTAATCTGTCACAACCCTCTAATTCCTACACTAGTTTTGCCAATAATTTTTCACTCTTTTAAATTGGTTCTTCTTTTTACATTCTCAGAATTCAATGGCCACATCCTAATTGCAATTTTGCAGATACAAGTTCATCATTGCATCGCTGCTAAGTTTTATTTTCCGTTGATTTGTACATTTTCTTTCGAGTTCTGTAGGTTCCATGTGTTGCAGTAGTTGAAAACATGTGCCACTTTGATGCCGATGGGAAGCGCTACTACCCATTTGGCAGAGGTTCAGGTCATCAGGCATGTAGCTTCGCACACACTCAATATTTTTCTAGCTTCCAGTAATCCCGTAATGATTTTGGTTTCTCATGATTTGATTTCATATATATGCAGGTTGTCCAACAGTTTGGGATCCCACATCTCTTTGATCTTCCCATCCAACCAACTGTATGTGTGAATCTTTCCTATACAAAATGCAATGAAGCATTGCTATGTTTACCTTTTTCTCTTGACAATCATTTATCCATTTCTTTCAGTACTTATTTAGTTGCTTTTACTCTAATTATTTTTATACTTCTTCAGAACCTAAATTTTGTTTATTGTTCATTGGTCCTTTGTATATCTAGGCCTTGTGCTAGTACAACTACCCTGTGTTGCTTCATTCTCAAGCATTCACTTCTTCCTTGTGTTAGCTATTCCACAAAAATCTAGTTGTCTAATCATATATTTATCCAGTCTATTATTCTTGCTCTGTGTTCTAGTTGAGTGCATATATAATATCTCTCTCTCTCTCTCTCTCTCTCTCTCTCTCTCCAATAGCTCTCCAATCGCGTTTTTACTGTTAGTTTGTCATGCATTTTCTCTTGCTTTTAATACAGTTGTGTTTGGGACCATCCACTGAGACACTGGTGCTCTAATGACCATCCCTAGCAACCACAACTCATCTCATATGTAGCCTGGTAGTTAAACCTTTGTGATCGTCACTGACTCAAAATATTCAATAGGCATTTCCATCAACTTCTGTTGTATCACGTTAGGTGCATCTTATTTAACCAAAGTGAAAAAGAAACATTCTTCATCTTATTTGGCACCTGTATGATGGTTTCATAGAAATTAAATAGTTTAAACTTCATTTGGCTCGTGCAATAGAATTATACTTGGGAGGCAAATGCCTTGAGGATGCATTGATTGGACAATTGCTACTAGCTCTCCATATGATAGGTGATCTACAATTGGACATTGTACTTTTGTGGAAGAAGTGTATGGCTTGGAAGGACAAGAAGCACGTCTGTTATCACCTGTTAGGTTTAGCGCAAAAGCCTAGTACAAGGCCATGTTGCACTCTATGTGAATTTGTTCGAAGAACTCATGGAAGAATTTGGATTTCATTTTTCTATGGAGATAAGCTTTGGCGCTAAGGCTTTGTTACTTAATATATCAACAAATGCCTAATTATGGCCAAAATGGCCTACAAGGAGATTAGGGTGACCTGCTTGAAGTCTGAAGTTAGCTTGCAAATATGTTACCATCTTACGAAGATCTTGGATAATTGGACATGGTTTATATAGAGAGGTTCAAGTCCAAACCAGTTTGACCATAGTTTATGGTCCACCCAACAAATAACTCCCAACCTTTTGTGTATGTGTAACAACCATGGTATTAAAAATTATTATGTAATGGCTGTTACTTAATGTTAATGGTGGCACATGTTATACGATATGGGGCTGTAACAATCATTCTAAAAAAATGAGCGATAACAGGCCAATATGGGGCCGTAATGGGTCGATATAGGCTCGTAACGGTTCGATACAGGGCTGATTCATTTCTTCCTTAAACAAAATATTTTAACTATTACAGGGCCTTAACATCCGTTATGGCTCGTATTGTTGGCCGTTATGGCCACTGTTATTGTTATTAAATACCTTGACGACATCCTATTAGGAATTTTCGAAACAAGGGAGTTTAAAAATTTTCAAAAATCTAGATCTAATCTAAACCTGGTTTTATGGATCCCTATCTAGATATTATTAAGTTTCTATAATGGAAGCAAAAATCCTATGGTTAGGATTACTTGTTGATCTCCGTCGCCGTGTATGCTTTTGATGCCACACTTTCAATATAAAAGGTCTTTCTCAGATCTATACCAGATGAGAAGAATATTGAGAGCCAACACATAACCCTAGAGCAAGGCTAGCAAAGTGTAGAGAGTCGTCCAATGGTGGACCCCCCACATGTGGACTTTTGGACGTAAAGGAGGAGAGAGAAGGTATACTCTTTCTTCTCCTCTTCCTCTCTCTTTTCTCTCCTTCTCTTTCTTTAATTGGTGAAGCCTGAGGGGGTTGGACGTCCAAGGTCTCTCTCTCTCTCTCTCTCTCTCTCTCTCTCTCTCTCTCTCTCTCTCCTCTCCCCTCCTCTTACATAGGATCTATTATAAGGAGTTAGGGTTACACGGAGAGACCGCTTATGGTGCTTCACCACCCTAAAAACCTTGGTATGCCTTGTTACATCTAAAGTATGTGATCCTGGCTACCTGTCTACCCAAAGTGACTTAATCCATCCACTAATCATGACCATTCACCCTTGATTCAATACCCATACGAATCAAGTGGTGGACCATATGATCTCAACCATTGAAATTACCATCAAGTGCAATTAAAACCTTTTTTAATGGTTTAAATAGAAGATCAACTGGTTGAACAACATTTGCTAAAACATTTAAAACCTTTTGAGTGCCAAGCCCAGCTAAAAGCCACTATATGGATGGTGCAATCAACCAAATATAAGCGATTAGAATGTTCCTTAGCAACTAGTGGATACCTTGTTTGATCATTTGGACTTTAACCGTATCCTAATTTATTCACACACGCTTACATATGGGCCATTGCAATTGATTTTGTGAGGCGAGCTAAAGTACATTACACTAGGAACTTGAACTCCCCACATTTCCTCAGGCCTAAGGATTAGTCAAAGTTAGTTAATATACAGGTCGATCTAAACCAAGCATGATGGGTCTCTCAATCCAAAGACTTGAAGTAAGCCTCCAATGCAAGTATCCAACGGGTCTAATTATGTGATCCCATATCCATCAACGCTTACATTCCTATGTAGGGTAGGGCAAAGTCACCGACTTCTCATTAAGATCGATGGTGAAGACTTTCCATCCCAATTCGTCATCAGCGCCCTCACATAGGATGATCACATAAAACCACAACTTTTGTCCTAAAACCTGCTAGGTGGTCATGGACCAACAAGGTATTGTGATCCATGGGACACAACTCTCCATTGGCCAATGGTCATTGTGCCCAAACTCAAGTTCTCGAGGCCAACATGAGAAACCGTCTCTTTTATCTTATGTTCACATATGTTTAAGATAGACCCCTATGTTAATTATGACAGCAATAACATGTCCATACAGGGCCTGTGGCCATCATGATCTATGGACGAGATCATCAATGGTTAAGATCATCACATTGGCTTTTCAGTGCACACAACTCTAGCACATGCAACCTGTCCAATAAGTTGGCCCAATCATTGGGATTACCTTGTGCAAAAATCCGCCACATACACTCACCGAGTGGACCACACTTGTATTTGTCATTTATTAATGGTTAAACTTTGCTTTTTATGGTGTGGTGCATCTAATGAGCAGATGTGGCTGACTTTTGCATCTATTGGAAGGGTTGGATATCACATGAACAAGATAGGTTGAAAGTTACTTGCTGTGTGGATCCTAAATTATGGTCCAACCTGTTGGACTTGCAACCATCTCATATATATATATATATATATATATATATGGGCGTGTGGGCATATGTGTGTGGTGTGTGTGGCCATGCACCAACTTGGGGCCAGGGTGGTAATGGGTTAAGATTAGTGTTAGGTTTTAGTGGTCCCTTGCTCTATTTGGTTTGGGTTGCATTTGGATGTATGCCAAATGGCATCAAGTCTGAGATTTTGTCAGAGCGGATGGTCCGTTGTGCGTTATGGGCAGCAAGGAATTTGGTAAACACATAACGTGGTTCCCATATTTCCTCGTTTTTGTCATTGACAAACATCACAATGGTTCAGGTCATACCTAAAACATTATTGATGCTTATATGGAGGAAGTCATCCTGCCTAACCTTTTCTTTTAGGATATCCAGACAATGCCGTTCTTTAAGAACCAGAGTCCTTTAAAGTAAGATTTTTGTGTGTGAACTTTCCCAAAATTCTATTTTCCCCCTCCATTTTCTTCTTTTATGACACTACATTCATACTTGCCCTTTCCGGCTCAACCATTTCCAAGTTAAATCAGTTTTCAGGGTTTTTCATATAGCCATTATTTATGTCAGGGACAATAAAGGTTTGTGCTTGATGTATTTGTGAAGGATCCATGATTTTAACTTTTTTATGCACGACCAAGTCTTCGTTAAAGACAATTAGAACAAATGGAATGAAGTCCTAGTACACAGTGAAGATCTCCAATCCGCATCCTTGGCTAGTGAGATGGCCGTGTATCACGAAAAACATTGGAAAAGGAAATGTTTCTCCTTGAAGCTAAGTTGTGTGGTTAAAACCTTTCAAGGGCTACTGGAAGGTCTGAGGCACTGAACGATGGCTAGACTCGCACTTTGAGACCATGGATTCAATTTGTAGTGTATTTTATATCATTATATGATGCATGTAGATCCGCATTGATTTTTTAAACAGTTTTAGCCCTAATACTCACATCCACCCTAACCTCTCAAACATTCTGATGAATCAATTAATCATTCCTACAAAACCATTGAAAGGAATCAATTCATGAACCAAACCATAATTATGAGTGTATGACCATTCAAGTGAATCAAATCCTATTTCGTAACCATTAAAAAAAAATGATAGAATACCAAAAGTAAAATCTAGGCAATTAAGCAAGTTATGCCCCAAACCATCTATTCATCAAACTATTCAAGCCATCCATTGAAGCATCCAATACAACACTGATGGAAAGAAAGAAAGATGTAGAAGATTTCATGAGTTTATGACACTATGAAATTTTGGAAGAAGAGGCATTTTTCATAAACCCTAGCTTGGATCCAAAATAAAAGGGGCATAGGGTTTAAACATGGTTTATCAGCCCCCCTAACATATTCCACCTTCGAGTAGTGTTCAAATGTCCAAAATACCCCTTGTTTGAGAGTGCCATTAGGGATTATGTGTGTGTGTGTGTGTGCGAGCGTGCGCGCATGCGCGTGCATGTGCGTGTAAGGTTGCAACTAGGTGAATGCCTGGGATGGAGAGATTTTCACCTATACATTAGGCGCGTGCCTAGGGTTGTCACCTCACCTAGGAGCGAGGCACATATGACCCAAATCCTGAGGCATGAGTCTAGCTTTCCTTTAACTACACTAAAGCTAAGAGCCTAATCTCGTTTCATAAAAAGAAAGATGCAGTGGTCCAGCAATTTCGATGGTAATCCAAGAAGAAATGTTATTCTGCCACCCTTCCATGATAGGATTGGGGAATGCATTGGGGAGGATGCATAACCCCCCACAAGGCATCCTAACTTTTGCTTTTACAAGCTCTCCACTTGTGTTATATTGACAAAAGAGACTTTGAAGACTTAAATCTGTAACGGTTCCTCCAATTGGACTTGCCTGAAGAACCACAATGATGACCTCCAATGTTCAATTTCCAAACACAAATTGGCTGGCAAAATTTTGGTCTACAACCCAAAATTTAATCATTTCGATTATTTTTATGGATTCCTGATCGTGGTGACATGCAATATTGACCTCCAATGATATCATCAAATAAAATAAAGTGGAAAAGTGAGAGAAACAATTGTAGATTGGGTAAAGGTAGATTCCATACTTGTTTTAGAACAACGTAGGATTCACTTATGGTAGATATAATGGTTATTCTCAACTGAGAATGATTTAAATAGAATGCATGCCTATGGAACAATACATATGTATAAAATCTAATTATTAAAATTTGTTAAGTTTCACCTTGGCAGCTGTCAGCTTCTGGAGATAGTGGAATGCCTGAAGTGGTGGCTGATCCTCAAGGTGAAGTTTCAAGGACTTTTCAAGACCTTGGCGTTTGTGTTGTCCAACAATGTGCCAAAATTCGCCAACAAGGTAATCTGTCTTCCAAGTCAGTTTCATTTTGTTACTTTACGAACAGCTACATGAGAATGCGTTCCATCTTTAATAGAAATCCAATAAGTGGCAGCAATGTAGTACTCTTTTTTGAAAGGCTAGGTAGCAACATATTACAGGTTAAGATAGACTCAAACTACAACATTTTATTTGAACCCGGCTTTTCTCTCTCTTTTCTTTCTTTTTTCTTTTTAAATTTAAGTTTGGATTTTAACCCATGAGTTGCAAATCGAACTACTACTTGATTCAAACATTGAAATTCTTTTGGATAGCCACGATGAATTTGGATCACTTCATTTTGTCATTCTGACCTTCATGGTCATTCACAAAGACCTTATGCATGGTCCACCAAATTGTTGGTATGAAAGATAATTTTGTTCGGGAATAGAATCTTATTACATATGAATTCCTGCAAATTATTTTGCCTCTTTTCTAGAAACCACTCCATTTCTTGGTGTCAAAATGGGATGTGTTACAAAAATAGAGAATTAAAAAAAAAGTTGTCAGCTTCTAAAAAAAAGTTATAAGCTTTATACTTCAACTGTAACATCAAAGGCAGGGCTGTCAATAGGTGCGGGTACCCGATGGACCCGACCCAATTTTAACGGGCCTTTGGTCCCTTTTTTGAACCCAGTAAGAAATTGGATCAGGTTTGGGTCTTGATTTCTGAACCTGGTTAAAAATCGGGTCCAATTGGGTTAGGGTTGGGTGGCCCCAACCGTGTAAATGCTCTCATTTTTCCTGAACCCAACTCAAAACCTAGATTCAAAGACCTGATGGGTACTGAAACCTGATCGGATCCCAGTCCAGGTCTTCAAGAATGAGACTCGGACCCAAAAGGACCTGGAATGACCAATCCCGGTTATCCCGGGTATGGGTACCTTACAACCCAACGTCGACCTAATCCGTTGACAACCCTAATCATAGAAAAAGTCGAAGCTCAAAAGGAACTCACAAACTAGTTATTTTTGATATGTTGATTCTCTTTTTTGACACTGCACCAATAGCAGGTGCAATCTTCTGGAATAATATGAGCAATGAAATGTGTTTTTTTTGTTCCAATATTTGGGTCTTTTACCCCATTCCAGGAGTGGCATTTGTACCCAAAGGGATTTTAACTCTAATGTAACTAAATCTGCTTTCTTGTAATTTTTTCTGTTGCCTACCAATATAGAGAGAAATATTGTGTGCATTTGTTTATTCTTACCCTCCTGATGTTGAATCGTTGATAAAAATTGTATGCCATTTCAGTGTCAACAGCAGTAACATACGATAAATCTATTAGAGCAATCAGGGTGAAGGTGCCAGATTCAGATGAAGAGTTCCTATTGCATCCTGCAACAGTGAGACGGAATGATCGTTCTGCTCAAAGTGTTGTATGTGGATTAAATATTTTATTTATTTTTTCTTTTTCGTGAATAACTTTACATGAGCCATTTTATTTTCTGCTATGATAGCAAGCCAAGCAGTCTTTCCTGTGGTAATTTAGAAGTATTTAGCGCCACAAGCTTGGGTAAGCCGACACACACCTCTATATGCAGCCACATGTGGGTAATGGGTGTGGTGCATGAGGTGGGATGTAGTGTATGATGACTTGGTGATTAGATCATGCGAATCAACTAATTGGGTGGGCTTCATATGTGAACTGATATGCACCAATCTTTTCTAAACTATCTGTTGCTTCAGTACATATGCGGCCCATCTGATGGGTCAACTGGCCTGATATCTATAATGTAATGATATTTCAAAATAGGCATGTCACCTATCATGGTGTGTGCCTGATACTTCAGTTTGTGTAAACTCAGTATCCATGCCATATCCACGTAGTATTCCTTCTGTATTTTGGGTATGATAACTTGACTTTTCGGGCCAGGCTGTCTACAATGTGGGGCCCACCTGAGGCACGGCTTGAATGTCCCACAAGATGTAGAGGCACGTTGTAGAGGGTGCATGTTGACTCAGCAAAGCTCTTAGTTCCACATTCATGGGATCATGTATTGACATTTCTGTTAAAGATTTGATTCCACTGAGGCGCTTTAATCACATCCATGTTTGCACCTTAATTCATTGAAGTGTGTCAATGACTTGCTGGTTGAAACAGGATGAGTGGACGGGGGAGCAAAAACTTCAATATTCTGATGTTCCTGAAGACATCGAGCCTGAAGATATTCGGCCGATGGGAAACTATGCGGTTTCCATAACATGGCCTGATGGGTTTAGTCAGGTAACTTAATATCTTATGGCTTTATTTTCTCATATTCTGGATTTTGGATTGAAGCATAAAAGAACTCTTAACTCTTTGGGGGTACTGCAGATAAAACTGTTCCTATGCAAAATGTAAATTGAGTGAATGCATATGTGCAATAATAAGGAAAGCTCAATTTACATTTGAGGACATCACACATACCATTTGCACATAGGCAGTTCACCTGAATTGTGGGCTTGCCTGATTGTAGGGACATTCACTGTATTGCCCAACTGATGAATGGCCCAGATCTCTGTTATGTGCGCCATATTTGTGCATGTGGGGTGCTTGTAGTTTGTAGATGGTGGATAGGAAGTACCAATCCTGTCTAACTAGATGTTTGGTTTACTTATGTAGATGGCTGGGACCAAATCTCTAACTAAAATTTTCGGGTTTGTATTGCAGATAGCGCCTTATGATCAGTTGCAAAGTATAGAGCGATTAGTCGATGTCCCTCGACCATCTCATTTGAAGGCAAATATATCTACATAGATGAAAGATGAAAAATGATCATATGTTTTACTGGTCACTTGGGACAATTGAGAGTGTGGGGCTCGTCTGATTTTTCATGGATGGGTTTTGAGGTAGAAATTATATTGGAGTGAGTTAATTGTTTTACCTTACACGTTGGTCATGTGTCCAATGAGAGCTTTGATTAAAAAAGATGGTTTGCAATTATGTGTAATAATCATTGCCTTTTTTTTAAAAAAAAAAATTTGGGATCATTTGCATGAATGTTGTTATGCTGCTCCACTCTATCAAGGATCATGTACTGAGTTAAACCATAGGTTAATGAATCTTTCTTACGACCTCCATCCACGTCCTTTTGCTCTGTCCCATCACTTTTACGGCCTTTAAATTGAGCTCACTCACTCCTAATTGGTGCAGTTTTATTTCCATTACACATCGTCAAACTAAGTTGGCGATGAATATCTGTTTAGTCGATTACTTGACATATCTGACCCGACAAAATTGGATTCAGAAATGGGATCTTTACCTGATTCTTACCCGAGGGCATATTCATAATTTATCCAACTAATAATATTTTTAACTAAAGTATGCTAATATATGATATATTTAGTCCTATGATGCTGACTGACATTGACATGGATGAGGTTGGTAAGGTGATCAGTGCTGATGATTGACCATATCTTTTTTGAAAAGTACTTAAGTTTTTATTTCAATAATTGAAGGCCTATATGCAAAGCTCAAGTGGACCACACCACAAGAAATAGTGTGGATTGAAGGCCTATATCCAAAGCCCAAGTGGACAGGAAACTGTGAATTGAACGGCTACTGTTAAAGAAACTTTTTGGGAGCCAAAGAAGTTTTGTATCAAGCTGGTATTTGTGTTTTCCCTTCATCTATGTTTGTGTGACCTTATGAACAGGTTGGATAACAAATAAACATCACTGTGGGCCCTACGAAGGTTTCAACGGTGGACATCATTATCCCCACTGTTTCATGTGGTGTGGTCCGCTTGAGCTTTGTATATGCTTCAATTTTGGGCTCGTGCCCTAAAATGAGCTTGTAAAACAGATGGACAGCATGGATAAGACATATACACCATGGTGGGCCCCACAGAGCAATCCGCTTCCATTTCGTTTGGCCAAAAGAGGCTCATGCCTCTTTTCCTGATAATTGAGAGACGTCGACAATCCCAGATATTAGACAATCAGAGCCGTCCATCCAGTGATAGTTATCATGGTTAGTCTATATTTCAATGATGTCAGTTATCAGACAATCCCATTCATCACTTTGCTTCAATTTCCCGCTCTGCCATCCCTCTGAGAGCCAATGATCAATTAACTAGAATTATCTAATGGATTTTCTTTTTGGACCTTTTTTTAATCCAAGGCACTGAAAATGAGATGGATGGCTCGGATTGACGCGTAACCCTTACACTTACACCGTGGAGAGATGGCTCTACCATATTCTTCCACGTGTACCATGGACGGATGAGCTATTCTGATTATGCACCCCTTGGAGAGATGGCTCTATTTTATAGGCTTGCTAAGCCCAGATGTATGTAAAAGTAAGGCTCACGTACACACCACACATGTTCCAGCATCGCATGATATGTTCGAGATCCAAGCCATCCATCAGAATTAGGGCTGTCAACGGGCCGGGCGTATTCAAAATTTTAATTTTGGCAGGCCTGAGCCTGGCCCATTGACAGCACTAATCAGAACCGCACCAATATATTGATACACTACCCAATAATTCAGGTTGATCCAATGGTAAGGTGGGCCAATATTAGGTCGGCATACTCGATCGGATTTTATTTTTGGGAAAACATATAGAAGGTAGTACCAACCGATGGACGGATCAGATCTCACACATGTGTGTCATGCTTACGCATACGCATATGTGGCGTATACAAACAATTTTATTTATTAGTATTATGTATGCCCCTTTCAAGACAATTTGACTTTTTTGTTGATTGGAATTAGGTCATGATTGGCCTCATTCGACCCACCTTTTTTCTTATGTGCTTTATTAATTAATTTTGATTAGAAACTTAGGTGATTTAATGAGTTATAGTGATTTCATTAGAAATCTCTCTCATTCCTTGGAAAGGAGGAATTGATATAACAGCTCAGACGGGTTATTGGAGAGTTGATGTTTTATATTCTTTAAGCATCTTAAATATTTTATGACTATCTTAATAGATTTAGGCAATTCGTGATTTGATTATGATTATCCTATTTGATATGAACTGAAATGACAAATTGGAATGAGTTAATCTCCAACGTTGGATATTAGGTTATCATTGCCCTTTATACATGAGAGTATGGATATTCATCTGTCCATCGAGATCTAGTTCTAAGCCTGATTAAATGTCTGTATTAGATGAATCTATCAAGTGTCTGAATCAAGAGTATCCATCATGCTTGGATTGGTTAAAGTTGATCAGGTGCTGGTTTGAACTTGACCTTGGATATGGGATTGTAAAATAGACTTTAGAGATATTGATGGTTTGATCGATGCACCTTTTAATGCTACATTAGTAATCGATACACAGGTGTTATTGGGCTTCTAAACATGTTTTCAAATGGTTATTTAATAGATTTCAATATTTGGATCACTTATTTTCATCGTAACAATATTTTGTAGCTTGATGAAAGATTCAATGGATATATATATATATATATATATATATATCTATATATATATATATATATATAATATATATATAGATATATATATATATATATATTTCTTCTCACTTGTGCACCTTCTAAGGTGAGCAGCACACGTGTCATGGGCACACAATCGGAACTATTCATGTGATACAACATTCATTATTGAAATCCCTTGGGACCAACTTTTTGCTTGATTCAAAACTTTGGTAGGACATAACAAAGATATAGGCAAATTAAAGGAGAAAGCTGTTTCTGTTTACCATGGCCAACCAAAGTTTTTGATTAGGTTAAAAGTTGGTCCTTGAGAGTTTCATGTGGTGCTGCATCACATGGACCGTTCATATTTTTTTGCACAAGACACACGTGCATATTGGTGAGCATTATATATATAATATATATATATATATATATATATATATATATATATATATATAGACACACATACACCCCCGTAATGTTTTTGATAATCTATTCTGACCATCAGCCTCAATTTAGGTGGGCCACCTCAAAAGAATCAGTTATATCATTGATTTTTTTACCAGGCTCATCGCGATGATTATGTGAAATCCTTCCACACCTTTAGCTTGCACACAAAATTTTTGACCTCAGGTCCAAAAATTTAGATCCATCCGTGATTTAGGTGGGCCACACTAACGAAAATAGTTTGAAGGGAGGGCATGGCCTTGTACACGGTTTCTAATCATGTGGTCCACCTGAATAGCTGGTTTTTCAGCCTTGTACTTAAAATTGTTTGAATCACTTGATAGTTGGACAGGAGTTTTGATATATATAATGGTGGGGCCCACCTGAGCTATACAACCCATTCGGCATGTTGATGGTGCCAGTACGTCGGTGCTGGAAAATCTAAGTGGCCCGCCATGATGTCTGTGTTTTATCCAAACTGCCCGTTCATTTTTCCAGACCATTTTTTGGCACGAGCCCAAAAATGGGGCATATCCGGATCTCAGGTGGACCACACCACAAAAAAGTGGTGATTGAACACCCACCATTAAAAACTAAAAAGGTCACAAAGGCCTAGATGAAGGGAAAACAGGGCTTTCGTGGCCTCCAAAAAGTTTCTGATGTAGAGCGGGTCGCTGACAATTACATGGCAAAGATGGATCAGAAAAGGCCTGGTCAGCGACAGAAGTGATCTGGACCATCAGACCTTAAATCACGCGTATCTCGCAATCCGGGATGAGTTAGCGGACGAAAAATATATGATTTTGGGGTAGAACGAGCTACTTTAGCCAACCAACCCAGCTACGCAGGGTTACGACGCTCGGAATTGCGAGAAACCCCTGATTTGACGGTCGTTTCCCTGTTTCAATTTCGTTTTTACTATAAATAGTAAGTTTTAGTTTGCTTATAACTCTTCATCCGTCGGGCTTTAGGAGTTGCGCCCAACGTGAAAAGAGCTTAGAATAATTAGGAGAACGGGTTGGTGAAGCCAAATAGGACACTTACTATTTTTGGCCGAAAACCTTGCACACTAGTAGACATCACGACCGTCTATAAATAGTAAGTTTACTATTTATAGTAAGTCGCGAATTCTAGGAGTCCTAGTTGTAGTTTGATTCTGATTTCTT
Organism: Magnolia officinalis; assembly: GCA_021015155.1. Taxonomy (NCBI): domain Eukaryota; kingdom Viridiplantae; phylum Streptophyta; class Magnoliopsida; order Magnoliales; family Magnoliaceae; genus Magnolia; species Magnolia officinalis. Next base: position 95,178,957 of record JAJHSJ010000002.1, read on the forward strand.
TCCCATTGCTTAGTACCCTTATTTAAAGGGTTGTGAACTCGTTTTTATGAATTAATTAAGTTATTTCGAATTTATTTAGAATTTATTTCTATTTTCTACTCTCTTTTCTCGTGGATTCGAGAAGTCTCTGTGAGGAGTCCAGAGAAGTTCCGTGGATTCGGAATAGTTATCCTCTCAAGGAAGACGGTGCTCGACCTCACGTCCTCCCCTGCGTCAGTTTGGTATCAGAGCGAGGTTTCTCCTCGGGTCGATGGCTTCTAACGACGGGTCGGGCAACAATCCCATAGGCGGTGCTCCAGGAAATTTTCCTTTAACGGCGGCAACTTTTCAAGCAGCGCAGCAAGAGAATCGACAAGCCATGCAAGGGCTGCAGGCTTCCATGGACCGCATAGCGAATCTCTTGGCAGAAACCCTAGGGCAACTCCGTGTTCCTGGTGGTAATCCTCCACCACCAATTGCTGAAACCCGTAATCGCCCTGATCGCAGGATAATACCAGCAGTGCATCCAAGGGTTGTCCCTGAGGACGGGGGTTCCAGTGAAGAGGAGATCGATGACGTGATCTTCCAACACCCCAGGCAAGGCGGCGATCGAGTAGATCGAGACTTCAAGATACGGGTTGATATTCCTAACTTCAATGGTCAGCTACACATTGAGGATTTTCTCGATTGGCTTTCTGAAGTTGAGCGATTTTTTGACTATATGGACATCCCTGAAACAAAGAAGGTCAAGCTTGTGGCCTACAAGTTGAAAGGAGGAGCTTCAGCTTGGTGGGAACAACTGCAACTCGCACGAACCAGGCAGATGAAAGCACCAATCCGCACATGGCAGCGAATGAAGCAGCTACTACGTGCCCGATTCCTCCCTAGCGATTACGATCAGGTATTATTCCAACAATACCAAAATTGTCGACAGGGTAGTCGGTCGGTGAGAGAGTACGCAGAAGAATTTTACCGCCTAGCGGCGCGCAACGATTTGGTCGAGACTGAATCGCAGCAAGTCGCCCGATTCAACGGTGGATTGCGTATGGCGATCCAGGATCGGGTCCAGATGCAGTCCGTCTGGACGATGAATGATGCGATCAAGTTGGCTACTCGGGCAGAAGCGCAACTTGAACGTTCTAACACACGGGCCTATCCTACTGCGAGGATCACTGCGGCAGGTCCACCCCAGGGAGCTCCACAGCCTAAGGGGAAGGAGCCCGTAGGAGCACGCACTCAACCTCCTACGTCTGAGAACCGAGATCAGGGAAGCGGGCAAACTAGACCCCAAAGGGGCATATCGACTGCCGCTGGTTCAAGTACAATCCCGAACCCTTATGCTCGGCCAAGGCCCAACAACTGCTATCGTTGTGGCCAGCCCGGCCACCTGTCAAATACTTGTCCCCAACGAAAAGTGGTAAACCTCGCGATTAATGATGGTAGTGCTGATAACGCTTATGAAGATCCAGATATTGAAGAACAGGAGCATACCGCCGAGGACGAGGTAGATGATTCAGATTGGGTTCAGCAAGATCACGGTGAGTCGCTCGTCGTGAGGCGGCTATTATATGCGCCAAGAAAAGAAGTGCATTCACAGCGGCATAACATCTTCCGCACTAGGTATACGGTGAATCGAAAGGTTTGTGACGTGATCATTGACAGTGGAAGCAGCGAGAACATCGTCTCCAGGGGCATGGTGGAAAAATTGCAATTGAAAACAGAGCGTCATCCCTCTGCATATACAATCGGTTGGATCAAGAAGGTCAGTGAAATAAAGGTAACTGAACAGTGCACCATATCTTTTTCAATTGGCAAACATTATAAGGATGAAGTAGTATGCGATGTGGTTGATATGGAAGCATGTCACATACTACTCGGTCGACCCTGGCAATCTGACCGTGACGCCACTCATAAAGGGCGAGATAACATATATATCTTCGTCAAGGACGGCCGGAAGACCATATTGGCCCCTATGGATCCAGAAGGACCACCTGAAACTTCTAAAGTGGGGGGTCGTTTTCTCTTAACCATTCGGGACTTCGTGGAAGAATCCAAAGAAACAGGACAGACTTATGCATTAATTATAAAGGGGAAGAACTCGAGCCTACCATCATCCCTGAAAAACTAAGGCCCTTGTTACAAGAATTCCAAGAAATCTGGCCCGAGGACCTTCCCGATGGGTTACCCCCTATGCGAGATATCCAACACCATATCGACCTGGTCCCTGGGTCCAGTTTACCTAATCGTCCTCATTACCGAATGAGCCCGAATGAGTGCGAGATTCTGCAAGGACAAGTGGAGGAACTGATCCGTAAGGGTCTTATTCGAGAAAGCATGAGCCCATGTGCTGTACCAGCTCTGCTAACTCCAAAGAAAGATGGGAGTTGGCGCATGTGTGTCGACAGCCGGGCCATCAACAAGATCACCATAAAATACAGGTTTCCTATACCACGGTTGGATGATATGTTGGATATGCTAGAGGGCGCAAAAATATTCTCTAAATTGGACTTAAGGAGCGGCTACCATCAGATTCGAATACGGCCGGGTGATAAGTGGAAAACAGCCTTCAAGACCAAGGAAGGATTGTAGGAATGGATGGTCATGCCTTTCGGTCTTTCTAATGCGCCTAGCACATTCATGAGGTTGATGAACCAAGTTTTGAAACCTTTCATTGGACGGTTCGTTGTGGTTTATTTTGATGATATTTTGATATACAGTCAAGACGAAACCACCCATATGGAGCACCTCAAGAAGGTCCTTCAAGTGCTCACTGAAAATAAACTGTACCTCAATTTAAAAAAAGTGTAGCTTCATGACTGATAGCCTATTGTTTCTGGGTTTTGTGGTTACATCCACGGGCATTCGAGTGGATGAGGAAAAGGTGAAGACAATCAGAGAATGGCCGGTTCCCAAAAATATTCACGAAGTACGAAGTTTCCATGGACTAGCGACATTCTATCGTCGTTCGTGAAAAATTTCAGTAGCATTATGTCACCGATCACAGATTGCATGAAGAAAGGGCAGTTTCAGTGGACTGACGAAGCAGTCGACAGGAGCTTTGCAGAAATCAAGCGCAGATTATCCACGACCCCGGTTCTTGTACTTCCCAACTTCGACAAACTGTTTGAAGTCGAATGTGATGCCTCATATGTCGGGATTGGGGGAGAGTTTTGTCTCAAGAAGGTAGGCCGGTAGCCTTCTACAGTGAGAAACTTAGTGATGCACGCAAGAAGTGGTCTACATATGAGATCGAGTTGTACGCGGTGGTCCAGGCACTGCGACACTGGCGACATTATTTGATTCAAAGAGAATTCATACTTTACACGGACCATCAAGCCCTCAAGTTTATTAATAGTCAAGCTAACATTAACCGTGTGCATGCTAGATGGATCTCATTTTTGCAGGAATTCACATTCATGCTAAAGCATAAGTCAGGGCAACAGAACAAAGTAGCCGATGCGCTGAGTCGCCGTGCAACTTTGTTAGTCACTATAATCAATGAAGTTGTCGGGTTCGATCGCCTCAAAGACATATATGCCGACGACTACGACTTCAAGGACGCATGGGTTAGATGTCAGGAAGGTCACCCCGGTGACTTACATATACAAGACGGGTTTCTTTTTAAGGGAAATCGACTATGTATCCCGAAGAGTTCGCTAAGGGAACAGATAATCCAAGAGCTACATAGAGGTGGCCTCAGTGGACACCTTGGGCGAGACAAGACGCAAGCTCTTGTGGAAGAATGGTATTAATGGCCGCAATTGGTACGTGATGTGGGAAAGGCAGTCCAACGCTGTTATATTTGTCAGACTTCCAAGGGGCAATCTCATAATACGGGCCTCTACACCCCGTTACCCGTGCCTGACGGCCCTTGGGAGGATTTATCTATGGACTTTGTGCTTGGTCTCCCACGAACACAACGCGGCATGGATTCGGTTTTCGTGGTAGTAGATCGTTTTTCCAAGATGGCGCACTTTATTCCATGCAAGAAGACTCTCGATGCAACACACGTAGCGAATTTATTCTTCAGAGAAATTGTGCGGCTACACGGGGTTCCCAAGACTATTACTTCTGACCGTGACACGAAGTTCATAAGCCACTTTTGGCGGACTTTGTGGACTCGATTCGATACACGCCTTCAGTTCAGTAGCGCGTACCACCCACAGACTGACGGTCAAACTGAGGTTGTGAATCGCACATTGGGAAACCTCCTTCGATGTATTTCAGGAGAAAAACCAAAGCAGTGGGATTTGGCCTTGTCTCAAGCGGAGTTTGCATTCAACAACATGGTGAATCGCTCGACAGGAAAATCCCCGTTCCAGGTTATTTACGGACGAGTACCTCGCCATACACTAGACTTAGTCCCTTTGCCCAAGCTCCCAGGCACGAGCATTGCAACAGAACATATGGCAGACAAAATCATGCGCATTCATGCGGAGGTACAGAACAAGCTACATGCCTCGAACGAAAAGTACAAGGAGCAAGCGGACAAGCATCGGCGACAGAAAGTGTTCGAGGTGGGCGACCAAGTAATGGTCCATCTGCGCAAAGAAAGATTTCGACCGGAACGTACAACAAGTTGAAGAATAAAAAGATTGGACCGGTACCAATCATCCGAAAGATCAATGACAACGCTTATGTTGTTGATCTTCCAGATGATATGGCGATCTCACGAACTTTCAATGTTGCGGACCTGACTGAGTATCATGAACCAGCGCATAATGATAACTCGAGGACGAGTTCTTTTGAAGTGGAGGAGACTGATGTAGAGCGGGTCGCTGACAATTACATGGCAAAGATGGATCAGAAAAGGCCCGGTCGGCGACAGAAGTGATCTGGACCATCAGACCTTAAATCAGGCGTATCTCGCAATCCGGGATGAGTTAGCGGACGAAAAATATATGATTTTGGGGTAGAACGAGCTACTTTAGCCAATCAACCCAGCTACGTAGGGTTGCGACGCTCGGAATTGCGAGAAACCCCTGATTTAACGGTCGTTTCCCTGTTTCAATTTCGTTTTTACTATAAATAGTAAGTTTTAGTTTGCTTATAACTCTTCATCCGTCGGGCTTTAGGAGTTGCGCCCAACGTGAAAAGAGCTTAGAATAATTAGGAGAACGGGTTGGTGAAGCCAAATAGGACACTTACTATTTTTGGCCGAAAACCTTGCGCACTAGTAGACATCACAACCGTCTATAAATAGTAAGTTTACTATTTATAGTAAGTCGCGAATTCTAGGAGTCCTAGTTGTAGTTTGATTCTGATTTCTTTCCCATTGCTTAGTACCCTTATTTAAAAGGTTGTGAACTCGTTTTTATGAATTAATTAAGCTATTTCGAATTTATTTAGAATTTATTTCTATTTTCTACTCTCTTTTCTCGTGGATTCGAGAAGTCTCTGTGAGGAGTCCAGAGAAGTTCCGTGGATTCGGAATAGTTATCCTCTTGAGGAAGACGGTGCTCGACCTCACGTCCTCCCCTGCGTTAGTTTCTAATAGTGGGCGTTCAATCACTTTTTTGAAGTGGTCCACCTGATATTTGGATCTGCCTCATTTATGAGATCATACCCTAACATGAGCTAAAAAATAGATGAACGGCATGTGGATAAGACACATGCATCATGTGGATAAGACACTTTTTCATCACCGAACTAGTTGCAAGATCTGCAATTGCTGAATGACGGTAATAAGTGGTAGTTTATCAGGTGGACCCCAATATAATGAATTTGAAACATCCGCTCCCGCCATTACCAGAGTAATCCAAAATTAAGCATATGACTAAAAAACCAATCAATCAGGTGGACCCCACCATGGTGTATATATATATACTTTGGCGGGCGTCCCTCTACCAAATTATTTCCTTTTTAAATGGCCTACATGAAACATGAATCAGGTTGATATTTGGCCCCTACGGTTAAAATAGAGTGACCCACCTAGTGATTGAGGTGGATTTCATTTAAACATTATGGAGAGGCCCACTTCAGTCGACATACATTAAGATGGTAGATAAGGTCTCCCTTAGATTCATGAAGAGAACTTAATCCTTCCCTCCAACCTTTTCTAGTGACGAGAGAGAGAACTCTCTCTCTTTAGTGATGTTGACAAAGAGAAAGAAAACTCTATTATCTCCTCTTCTCATTATTTCATTCTCTTAGCCCATCAAATTAATTTCTCCGTCTATTCTCTAAAACTATATAATATAAAGAATCGGAGATTTAGTGCTATTTCTTTTTAAGAAATAGATCAAGGAGAGACCTCAACTCAAGAATGAACAACATGGATTTACCACATCCAAATCACATGGCCATAAGTTATAATCTACACCATTTATTTTATTCAGTTGACATTTGTTAACATATACATGGAATTGATCCTAAAAAAAAATTTAAAAAAAAATCAAAATAATGATTTCTTAACTTTTTGTTTCTCTCTTTTGAAAGATTCCAACAGTATTGCACACGCGTCTGCCTATAGCAAAGCTCATAGTCTATAATCTCAGTTTATAAAAAGAGGTGGGCCATGATCATGATAAGGACATGCCATGATTTGGAGCATGGTGGCCAGGTGTATTAACATAGCCAGCAGACAAGCTGGTGACACATGTTATCTCATTAAAATGGTGGTCCACATGCATGAGCCGTAGGTGTGACTCATGCAATTGTCACATTCAACGGTCTACATGGGCCGTGGAAGACTTGCCTTTTCTTCATTTCCATCAATATTCAACACACCAAAAGAAAATTTTTTAAAAAATGACATATGATACCATTGAAAATGAGTCTACTAAATGGACGTTTGTAAAAGCAAGGTTCACAGGCCTGTAATAAGGGTCCAATGATTCAATGGTGTGGATTCGACATCACACTAGCATGTCAGACAAGTGAAATATCCAAGTCATGCATCAGGTGGGCCACACCATGTAGATGTTACTGCCCAAAGATAAAGGTGGTCCACTTAGTAGGCGTGCCATGATATTAGATCCAGGTCCTTTTCAATGACCTAAACCGTTAATATGATGGGACCATTAATGTTGGATGGTCAATACCGAAAATAATTTCCACATAAAAATATTTAACCCATTGGCTTTTTAAACGTTAAATGGACCATCTATATTCAAGGGAAAATGGTCAATTTTAAAAAGATTTTAGTGAATTCCAACATAAGAGTTTTTTTTTTTTTTTTTTTTTTACACCTTCCATCAAGGCAAGACCCGCGATTTAATTAAACGGTCTCTAGTGAAACTCCCTAACTGTAAACTGAATTTTTCGTTCTGTAATCCCACGGTTTAGTAATCCAAACCGTTGATAGGACGTTGATAGGATTTTTAGTAAACCAAAAAATTTAGCTAGAGTGGGAGATCGTATGTGTGGAATCTTTGGCTGGTTTTCATTGAGTGTTGTATGGGAGCATGTCAAAGACAGCATAGTCAATTATCATGGAATCAATGGTACTAGATCCACTAAGTTGTATTTGATAATATGTAATTGAAATCTACTGGAATCTATGCAAATGCGCTAGGCAGCTTATATTTGAAATATATGAGAGAGAAAGTGAGAAAAAAGACTGCGATTTGCGAATCACCGATAATTGAAATTCATGTGAATGAGATGAAATGATTTTAGTGTGATTTAAAGAAAAACGATTTTTTAGTTTATTTGATGTCAATTAGATTCTAAGTCATTTCTATTAGACTCTCGAAAATACACCAACTATCACTGATTCATACCAATTATCATCGATCATGCCCTCCCAAACAGCCCCTAAATAGGGATGGCTGTTGATTTTTTTTTTTTGAAATCTTAATTAACTATTTAATGGACACCCATTGAATGTTTATGATTCTTTCGATTTAGAATTTGATGGGTCTCCATCTGTTATTGTCATTCATTTCATTCGTTCTCATTCATTGAACCATGAGCTCACCTGTACTTCAGGAAACACGAGTGAGAAAGTGATGGACAACAATAGCGTACGAACCTGTTTTACCCTACGAATAAAACACCCAAGTTCTACAGGAAATTAATGAAACTAACCATTAATTATTACGTAATAAAGGCCTTGACACCATATTTTAATCCATATATTTTTTAGCCCCCTTGGCACTTTTTATCTTTTTGAAGGACGAAAATGCCCCTTTGTCAGCCGTTCCCTTGTACGGCAGTAGCGTGTCGCGAAAGTTGAGAGAGTCTTTTGAGAATGGGGTTTGAGCCTCACTAAATCAACGATTAGGGCTACCCCTTTGCCAATTTGATCCGTTGACTTTAGTTTGCTAATCTTGAACCCACAGTAGGGTCAATTTTATTTTATTTATTTATTTATTATTATTATTATTATTTTTTGGAGCTGTTTGTGGCCCACAACTATATGAGCATTGTACGTTAATTTTGGATTGTTTCTAACGTTGTGATCCATTCGTGGTAAGTTCTGTCCTCAAACTTCGTCTGATGGCCTAAAATTAAAACCCATTTCATGTGGATGACTTGAATCTGATACAAGACAATCCAATGGGCCCCACGTAGGGTCTCATGTGGGGTTCAATAGGTGGGTCCCTTGCACGGGAAAGGCCATTTAGTCTTTTCTTCTTTTTCTTTCTTCTTTATTTTTTAAAGGGGACCACACCAAGAGGAGGGGACCACACCAAGCATCTTCGTGATAGTTGTACGGTAGACATATGACTCCCCGGCAATGACAACAAACTCTGGCAAGCTGTGGCAAAGTTTTAGGAAATGATTTTTTTTTTTATATGTCTAACCAAAATATGACGTGTAACTTCAACCAAGTTCCGACAAAGTTCAGGTAAAAAAAGAGAGATTTAAAAAAAAAAAAAAAAAATCCTCTGGCAATGATGGCGCCTAAAGGTATGTTTTATTGTATGTTGTTTTTATAAAAGGGAGGAGGGTGTGGCGGTTCTCTTTCTATTTGTTTTGATTTATTTTTTATTTTGTTGTTTGAATGGTTGGAGTATGTGAAAGGGGGGAGAGTGTGGTGGTGTACTTATTTTTTATTTATTATATTTTTTGTCATTTGAATGGTTGGAGCTTGTGAAAGGGAGGAGGGTTTGGTGATTCCCTTTCTGGTTGTCTTTTGTTTTTTTTTTTTTTTGAACGGTTGGAGTTTATGAAAGGGAGGAGTGATGGAGTTTTCCTCCTCAGTTCAGAGGAGAGTTGTGCAGCGCGGATGTCCTAAATCTTGCTGGAACGCGCTGCTCGATCGGTCGAAGAGGCCTGCTCGACCGGTCGAGGGTCGCTCGATACAAAGTCCAGCAAGCCATGATTTTTGGCCTTGAACAGTTGAGGGCCTAGCTTGACCAGTTGAAGGTACGCTCAACCAGTCAAGGCCCTGGCTCGATTAGTCGAGGGTTACGCAGATTCAGTCCAGATTTGGTGCGGACTGCATAAATTGGAGGCAGTTTTGCAGAGGTGCAGAAGGGAAGTTGCCTAAATTATAAATAGGGGTCCCTAAGACTTTTCTAGGGTATTGAGAAGGCTTTCTAAAGCTATTGTGCTAAGGTGTTTTTATGACCAAGGTGAGAGAGAGAGAGAGAGAGAGAGAGAGAGAGAGAGAGAGAGAGAGAGAGAGAGAGGAATCTTGTGAAAGGGAGGATCTCAGCGCTTCTACGTCCTCGTGATCGGTGATATCTCTCCGTTTTTCTTTATTCTCATGTTGTTCATTAACTCCTGCGTGAGTGAAGAAGGTTTGATCCAAGCAGGTTGTGCTTGTGATCAGTTGTAACGTTCGACTTCATAGTGAATTATTGCTCTGGACTAGGTCCTTTGGTTTTTATCTCTTCAAGGGTTTTCCATGTAAAATCTCTTGTGTCGTGTGGTTTATGCTTTGATTTATTTCATTACTTAATTATATCCATAATTTCGGTGTTTTGGGAGGTTAGATCCTAAGGTTTGTGTACAACGCTCTCAACAAAGTGGTATTAGAGAGTTTAGGTTGGTTGAACGGAGTGGGATCAGTTCCGAATTACGGAAGGTGGCTCATCAAGGGTGATCAGTCTCAATGGTTCTAATTGGACCATATGGAAGGCTAAGATGGAGGACTTGCTTTATTGCAAGGACTTGTATGCTTCAATTCTAAGCATATCAGCAAAGACAAATGATATGTCAGATGATGATTGGAAGAAGTTGGATCGAAAGGCGGTGGGGTTTATTAGACAATGGCTGGATGATTCCGTATTCCACCATCTGTATACGGAGACATCAGCCACTAGCTTATGGCTGAAATTGCAAGGGCTGTATGAGAGGAAGACAGCCGACAATAAGATTTTTCTGATAAGACGATTTGTGAATCTCGAGTTCAAAGATGGTGGTTTTGTGGCTGAGCACATGAATGAGGTTCGCAACATATTGAACCATCTCTCCGCTATGAAAATGATCTTGGACGATGAATTACAGGCTTTGCTATTGCTTAGCTCATTGCCTAATAGTTGGGAGACATTGGTGGTGTCTCTGAGTAACTCCGCGCCAGACAGAAAAGTGTCCATGAACAGGTAACTAGTTGTCTCTTCAATGAGGAGACAAGGAGGAAGTCTCAGGTGTCTACTCAACAAGAGGCCCTTGTGACACAAGATCGGAGGAGAGGAAAGAAGAGAAAGGGAGGGAAGGACCGAAATAAATTAAGAGGCAAGTCGAGTGTCAGAAAGGATGTTGAATGTTGGAATTGTGGCAAGAAGGGCCACTACAAGCATGAATGTCATAAGAAGAAGAATGACATGAAAGGAAAATGAATAGAGAAAGAAGATGAATCAGACTCCACTGCGGTCACTTCAAATGACAACATTGTACTTATTCTTTTTGCAGATCATAATGTTTGTCTCACGGCTACGAGCCAAGACACTAACTGGGTGATAGACTCCGGAGCCTCATTTCATGCGACTCTACGCAGGGATTTCTTTACAAACTACAAGTCAGGTGACTTTGGGACCGTGAAGATGGGAAATTCGGGCATATCGAAGATCGTCGAGTCGGTGATATTTGTGTGAAGACCGATGTGGGCTGCACATTGGTTCTCAGGGATGTGAGGCACATTCCAGACCTTCGCCTCAACTTGATGTCGACGGGAAGGTTGGATGATGATGGCTATGAAAGCCGATTTGTTGGTGGGCGCTGGAAGCTCATTAAGGGTTCGTTGATCGCAGCCAAAGGGAAGAAGTGTTACACCCTTTACAAGGCAAGTGCCAGTGTGTGCAAGGGTGGGTTGAACGCAATGGAAGATTCAGTTACTGACATGTGGCACATGCGTCTAGGCGAAATGAGTGAAAAATGGCTTCAACTACTAGCGAAGAAGTGGCTCCTTCTAGACGTGACAGGTGTACCTCTCAAAACCTGTATTGACTGTTTATCAGGGAAACAACATAGAGTTTCATTTGTTAAATCTGTTTCCCATGTTAATAAAATGCGTGTATTAGATTTGGTTTATTCTGATGTTTGTGGTCCTATGAGGACAAAAACCTTGGGTGGGGCATTGTATTTTGTCACTTTTATAGATGATGCATCTAGGAGGGTTTGGGTTTATGCTTTGAAATCCAAGGACGAGGTCTTTGGTGTGTTTAAAATGTTTCATGCTATGGTCGAGAGAGAGACAGGTAGATCATTAAAGTGCATCAACACTGACAATGACGGTGAATACATTGGCGACTTCCATGAGTATTGTAAGTCCCTGATTATATGGCATGAACAGACGGTTCCTAAGACCCCCCAACATAATGATGTGGCTGAGCAAATGAATCGCACAATTGTAGAGAGAATCAGATGCATGTTATCTCATGCAAAATTGCTTAAGACGTTATGGGGAGAAGTAATGCACACAACAGTGTATTTGATAAACAGGTCTTCATCAGCCCCATTAAATGGAGAAGTACCTGAGAAGGTGTGGACTGGACAAGATCCATCGTACAGTCATCTCAGGGTGCTTGGATGCAGGGCATCCGTTCACGTACCAAAGGACGAGAGGTCCAAGCTCGATACGAAGATTTGACAATGTGTGTTCTTAGGGTACGGTGATGAAAAGTTCGACTACAGATTGTGGGATCTAACCGATAAGAAGATCGTCAGGAGTAGAAATGTGGTTTTATTTGAAGATCAATGTATAGAAGACATTTATAAGCCAGAGAAGACCCAACCTATTTCAAGTGAGCTAGAGGACATGGATCCGATTACTCCTCCTATGGTGCCTGATGACGGGGGAGTACAGTAAGGTGCAGAGGATGAGGGAGCTCCTACTGAAGATGGACCGGGGGAGCAGCCCCCACTTGATCCACCTGTTGAGCCACAGGTGAGGAGGTCATCCAGGGACAGACATCCGTCCAAGAAGTACTCGTCGCATGAGTACATTATGCTCATTGATGGGGGAGAGCCAGAAGATTATTTTGAGGCCCTAGCAGACGAGCATAAGGGCAAGTGGTTGAAAGCTATGTAAGAGGAGATGAAATCCTTGTATAAGAACCATACTTATGATATGGTGAAATTGCCTAAGGGTAAGAAAGCTCTGAATAACAAGTGGGTGTTCAAAAAGAAGATTGGGCAGATGAATTCACAAACAAGGTTCAAGGCTAGACTTGTGGTGAAAGGGTTTGGTGAGAGGAAAAGTATAGACTTCGATGAGATATTCTTACCAGTGGTGAAGATAACATCTATACGGGTGTTGCTTGGGTTGGTGGATAGCATAGATCTGGAGATAGAGCAGTTAGATGTTAAAGCTGCCTTTCTCCATGGAGACCTGGAAGAAGAGATCTACATGCACCAACCAGAGGGGTTCGATGTCAAGGGCAAAGAGCATATGGTGTGTAGGCTAAGGAAGAGCTTGTATAGGCTGAAACAAGCTCCAAGGCAATGGTACAAGAAGTTCGACTCGTTCATGTTAAAGTATGGATATGACATAACGAAGTCGGACCACTGTGTGTTCAAGTGCAAGTTCTCATATGCTGATTTCTTAGTTCTGCTGTTATACGTTGATAACATACTCATCATGGGTAAAGACATTAAGAAGATTGACAGGCTAAAATAAAAGTTCGGCAAGTTATTTTCGATGAAAGACTTGGGTCGGGCTCAACAGATCCTAGGAATGGAGATAACCCGTGACAGAAGCAACAGAAATATTTGGTTGTCACAAGAGCGGTATATTAAGAAAGTCCTAAAGCGGTTCAATATAAAAGCATTGAAGTCGGTCAGTACTCCACTAGATAGTCACTTTAAATTGAGCGACAAACAGTGTCCAAAGACGAAGGCAGAGGTGGATGAGATGAGGAAGATACTCTATGCATCAGCGGTAGGAAGTTTGATGTATGCTATGGTGTGTACCCGCCCAGACATAGCATATGCAGTTGGTGTTGTCAGCCGGTATCTTACCAATCCTGGCAAAGAACATTGGGCAACGGTGAAATGTATACTGCGGTATCTAAGAGGCTCATCCAGGTTGAACCTATGCTATGGTGACGAAAAATCTGTGTTAGAAGGCTACACAGATGCAGATATGGAAGGTGACATAGACTCCAGGAAGTCTACATCGGGGTTCATGTTCACGTTTGCAGGGGAAGCGGTCTCTTGGTAAAGCAAGCTACAGAAGATCGTAGCATTGTCGACGATAGAGGCCGAGTACATTATGGTCACAGAAGCATGTAAAGAAATACTTTGGATGAAGAGGTTCCTACAAGAACTTAGCCTGAAGCAGGAGCAACACGTAGTATATTGCGATAGTCAAAGTGCTATACACTTGAGCAAGAATTCAAGTCAGCACTCCAAGTCAAAGCACATAGAGATTCGGTATCACTGGATCAAGGATACTTTGGAACAGAAGGTGTTACAGCTTGAGAAGGTCCACACGGACGATAATGGGTCAAACATGGTGACTAAGGCATTGCTCAAGGGCAAGTTTGAGGTTTATAGAAACCTAGTTGGTTGAAGAAAGCGAATTCCTCTTGAGTCAGAAAGGGAGAGATTTGATGAGGTTTTCCTCCTTAGTTCAAAGGTGAGGTTGTGCAGCGCGGATGTCCTAAATCTCGCTGGACTGCGCTGCTCTCGACTGGTCGAAGGGGCCTGCTTGACCGGTTGAGGGTCGCTTGAGTCAAAGTCCAGCAAGCCATGATTTTTGGCCTCGACCAGTCGAGGGCCTGGCTTGACTAGTCGAGGATTATGCAGATTCAGTCTGGATTTGGTGCAGACTGCGTAAATTGGAGGTAGTTTCATAGAGGTACGGAAGGAAAGTTGCCTAAACTATAAATAGGGGTCCCTTGGACTTTTTAGGGTATTGAGAAGGCTTTCTAAAGCTATTGTGATAAGGTGTTTTCACGGCCAAGGTGAGAGAGAGAGAGAGAGAGAGAGAGAGAGAGAAGAGAGAGAGGAAGCTTGTGAAAGGGAGGATTCTGCTCGTAGAGGTGATATACTGCGCAGTCGACGTCTCAGCGCTTCTACGTCCTCGTGATCGATGAGATATCTCCATTTTTCTTTATTCTCTTATTGTTCACCACTCCTGCGTGAGTGAAGAAGGTTTGATCCAAGCAGGGTGTGCTTGCAATCGGTTGTAACGTTGTTGAGGGTCAAATATTGCATATTAGACCCCGTTATAATCGGATTTATGAACATGCCATCGTTTAAAAGCCTAATTTAATCGTGTGTGTGATGCAAGGTACATTTGCAAGTGTGGACTACAAAAGATGCTAAGTGTGTATTTGATGCTCTGAAATCACCACGGCAAGGGACGGACTCCAGAGGACCGATATTGAAGAATTTACACGCCAAGGATCCGAGAAAATCTAGCCTTTCACGTTAAAAAGGTCTGAAATTGGTGCAAAATGCAAGATCACATGGTTCCCGCCATCCGATTGACTCGAAACTTCATACATGTGATGAGGGCCGTAAATTAACCGTCATATCAAATTTCAGCCATTGAAGATCTCGGAAATGGTCCAACGGACAAATTAGCCCATAAAACAGCGATTTCGGGCCACTTGATATCCGGATATGTTTCAACTTTGTTCTCACCCCTTAAAGAGGGTGGCAAGGCAGATGAATGGAATGGATCTCTCAAAAACATCACGTTGGGGCCCACTGATGTGAGTGCATGTGCACAGCACATGAGTTCCCGCCGCGCACCGGATCGTCTGCAGCGGGTCAGCAGGCGCTGACCCGCATCTCCTTCTCAAACGGAAATTTCCGTTTCGGCGCTGTGTAACGAACGGACGAACCCGTTTTGCGGAAGCGGGTGGGCCACCATCATGGCCCACATGATTGATCCACGCCGTCCATCTTGTAGAGGGGCTGACGAGGATCGAACACATGTGTATATCGTACATCAATAGAAGCACACGTGCCGGCCACAGTTGTCACAAGAAACCCGTTCTGATTCGTCCAAACCGGCAGCGGCTTGATTTCTTCTATGGGTCGCACCGAGTCTGAATCAAAACCATTCTTTCCTATTCGGAATTTTTAGGAGAATTCAATGCACGGTGTAGATTTATCAAACAACGCTGATAATGGGCCCCACCAATCTCAGCAGAAAACTTCGTTTTTAAGACAGCGTCCGACCGCGGAATGTTGTGGCCCACCATCAAGACTTCTATGAAAAATCCACACCGTCCATCTGTTTCGCCATCAAGAGTATACTGTAGTGACGTTTTCCCTTTTTGAAGGAACTGCCTCGTGCATGGAATCTGCCAGCATATTTCTGGTCGTTCCGGGCGGTTACAAGTAACAGCTGGCTGTGGAACTGCGTAAATAGGTTGCCTAAAGAGGGTTTTGCTGGAAAACCCGTTGGGAGTGGGCCACACATGAAGACGACTTGAAGGAAAGAGAGAAACGGAAGTAAATTCGTTTGAAATCCCGGAATCGATGGGATTTCCGTTTTCGCATGCAACAGCGCAACCTTGCTGTTGCGACTGGATGTGGCCCACATCTGTGATCAGTTTTGAAAATCTAATCCGTTCATCGTTCTCAGAGGATAGGTTAAGACCAAATCTAACTTGTTTGGCAGTGAGAAAGCATTCACAATTCAAACAAATGGGTCTGCAACCGGTAACATTGCAGGAACTTTTGTGCAATTACGGTTTCTTTCTTCTTTTGTAGGAAGCCTCTTCACCGACTGATACAAAGGAACGGAGATCTCTTCTCCACGCTGCAGTCGACCCTCAGCAACTATAAAAGGGAGGGACATGAAGAGGGATGGCATTCACGGACGGAGGGAGAGAGACAGGAAGAGACAGGGAAGAGAGAGAGAATAGTTCTGTTTGTTTTTGCTCTTTCTTTGCTGTTGAAGAGACTTAGCCAAGCATGGTTGGCTAAACCCCTTAGCTAGGGCTAAGGGGTGAAGCTTGTAATAAGATGGGATTTTATGGCTTGAATCATATGCGTTGAACTATTTTTCCAGTTGATTGATTTAAGAAATTACATATAGTTTTTAATGATTTCTTTGTGACTGCAATTACAATTAATCTGAGATAGCTTTTGTAATTCCTTTATTTTTATCTTGATGTTAGGAAATCCTGTTATCATCATTGTCCCTTGGACATGGTCGGATGACAGATCCTTTTCTAACATTCATTGTTGATTGGTTGTGGATTGGCTTCGTTTTGTTGTTTACCTTGTCTCATGGGCATGGTTTTGTGATGGAACTGATTCCGAGTCTTACATCTTTCATCTCCTTGGAAATTTAATCAAAAATAGTTCAATTCCTGTTGAGGTCGTAAATCAAGCGTAATCTCCCTGATGTCTACAAGTGGATCCCCTGAATCCCTAGTTCTCTTCTCTGAATTCTCTAAATTTAGATCAATATTTCACTATCATTCTTCAAAACACAATTGGTTTAGTTTTCATCTTAGCCTAGTTCCAGATCTGGTTATTTTCAGATAACGTACAGGTTTCAATCCCTGTGGATTCGACCTCGGTCTTACCGAGTTTTTACTACATCACAACCCTATACTTGGGGAGTGAACAAACGTTCTACTTCATAGTGAATTATTGATCTGGACTAGGTCTCATGGTTTTCACCTCTTCGAGGGTTTTTCATGTAAAATCTATTGTGTCGTGTAATTTATGCTTTGATTTATTTCATTGCTTAAGTATATATCATATAATTCTGATGTTTTGGGAGGCAAGATCCTAAGGTTTGTGTGCGACGCTCCCAACAAAGTGGTATCAGAGAGTTCAGTTTGGTTGAACAGAGTGGGATCAGTTCTGAATTATGGAAAGTGCCTCATCAAGTATGATCAGTCTCAATGGTTCTAACTTGAACATATGGAAGGCTAAGATAGAGGACTTGCTTTATTGCAAGGACTTGTATGCTCCAATTCTACTCATATTAGCAAAGACAAAGGATATGTCAGATGATGATTGGAAGAAGTTGGACCGGAAGGCGGTGGGGTTTATTAGATAATGGCTGGACGATTTCGTATTCCACAATATGTCTACGTAGACATCAGCCACTAGCCTATGGTTGAAATTGCAAGGGCTGTATGAGAGGAAGATAGCCCACAATAAGATTTTCTGATAAGACGACTTGTGAATCTCAAGTTCAAAGATGGTGGTTCCGTAGCTGAGCACATGAATGAGGTCAGCAACATATTGAACCCGCTCTCCGGTATGAAGATGGTCCTGGATGATAAATTACAGGCTTTGTTATTGCTAGGGCTGTGCATCGAGCCGAGTCAAGTCGAGGTGGGCCAAGCTTGGCTTGTCCATGCTCTTCTCGAGTTCGAGTTCGAGCTCGAGCTCGAGCTCGGCCTCGAGCTTACTATTGAAGCTTGACTTATTTGCCAAAACTTTCGAGTCGAGCTCGAGGCGAGCTAATGGATCGAGCTGAGGCGAGCTTACCTCGAGTCGAGTCGAGCTTGCTCCCAACCTGACCCAACTCGCAACCCGTACCTGACTTAACCCAGCAACCCAACCCAACCGACCCAACCGCCAAATCAAATATTTAATTAATAATACACATACACACACATATATAATATTAGATAAAACCATAAATGGTACTTTGTTGTTGATACTAAGAGGGAGAGAGAGAGAGAGAGAGAGAGAGAGAGAGAGAGAGAGAGAGAGAGAGAGAGAGGAGAGCTTAAGTGAGTGTAGGCCGTACGGCTGAGACAAGCTGGGTAGACATTGAGTCAAGCTCAAGCGAGTGACCGAGTGAAGAGAGAGAGAGAGAGAGAGGAGCTCGAGTGTGGCGGGTTAGGTAAGGAAATGAAATGGTATAAGAGAGACGGATGGGTACGCTAGGGTTTAAGTTTTAATTTTTAAATTTTTTTAAATATAATATAATATATATTAATATATAACAATAATAATAATAATATATTCTAGTCGAGCCGAGCTCGAGCTCGAGCTTCGAGCCAAGTCGAGTTCGAGTCGAGTCGAGTCAAACCCCACTATGTTTGAACTTGGCTTGTTTTCAAAACGAGCTGAGTCATATAAAGCTTGGCTCGCCTTGATTCATCATTCGAGTCGAGTCAAATCGAGCTAAATCGAGCCAAGCCGAGCGAGCTTTTCGAGCTAGCTTGGCTCGTGTACAGCCCTAGTTATTGTTTAGGTCATTGCCTAATAGTTGGGAGACATTGGTGGTGTCTCTGACTAACTTCGCGCAAGACAGAAAGGTGTCCATGAAACAGGTAACTAGTTGTCTCTTCAATGAGGAGACAAGGAGGAAGTCTCAGGGGTCTACTCAATAAGAGGCCCTTGTGACACAAGATCGAGGGAGAGGAAAGAACAGAAAGGGCAAGAAGGCCCGAGATAAATCAAGAGGCAAGTCGAGTGTCAGAAAAGATGTTGAATGCTGAAACTGTGGCAAGAAGGGCTACTACAAACATGAATGTCATAAGAAGAAGAATGACAAGAAAGGAAATGGAAAGGAGAAGGAAGATGAATCAGACTCCACTACGGTCGCTTCAGATGGCGACGTTGTAGTTATTCTTTCTGCAGATCATGATGTTTATCTCATGACTATGAGTCAGGACACCGACTGGGTGATAGACTCGGGAGCCTCATTTTATGCGACTCTACGCAGGAATTTCTTTACAAGCTACAAGTCAGGTGACTTTAGGACCGTGAAGATGGGAAATTCTGACATATCGAAGATCGTAGGGGTCGATGATATTTGTGTGAAGACCGATGTGGGCTACACATTGGTTCTCAGGGATGTGAGGCACATTCCAGACCTTCACCTCAACTTGATGTAGATGGGAAGGTTGAATGATGATAGATATGAAAGCCGATTTGTTGATGGGCGCTGGAAGCTCATCAAGGGTTTGTTGATCGTGGGTCCTTACTCTTGCCCGGGTGGTAGACTCTCAGGAGTTTCAACTCCCGGTCAAGGGTTCAAGTACCCATAAGTGGTGAAATTCTACCAGCGTGAGTGTGTGGGGTATATGTGTGTGTAAAAAAAAAGGGTTCGTTGATCGCAGCCAGAGGGAAGAAGTGTTGCACCCTTTATAAGGCAAATGTAAGTGTATGCAAGGGTGGGTTGAATGCAGGGGAAGATTCAGCTACTGACATATGACACATGCGTCTAGGCCACTTGAGTGAAAAAGGCTTTAGCTACTAGCGAAGAAGCGGCTCCTTCCAGACGTGACAGGTATACCTCTTAAAACCTGTATTGACTGTTTATCAGGGAAACAACATAGAGTTTCATTTGTTAAATCTACTTCCCATGTTAATAAAATGCATGCATTAGATTTGATTCATTCTGATGTTTGGGTCCTATGAGGACAAAAACCTTGGGTAGGCATTGTATTTTATTACTTTTATAGATGACGCATTTAGGAGGGTTTGGTTTTATGCTTTGAAATCTAAGGACGAGGTCTTTGTTGTGTTTAAAATGTTTCATGCTATGGTCGAGAGAGAGACAGGTAGATCATTAAAGTGCATCCGCACTGACAATGACGGTGAGTACATTGGCGACTTCCATGAGTATTGTAAGTCCCTGGGTATACGACATGAACAGACGGTTCTTGTAACGCCCTGAAAATTGGGGATCGAGCACAAGCTCAACACCCGAGTTCCAATGCATCACTTGTGCAACATAGATAATGATGATTAAATGTTGTCCGTATTAGTGCATTAAACATGAGTGAGATTATACCAAATCAACATATCATACTCCAGAGACAGTTAAATTACGTAAGCGGAAGACTGTGATAAGTACATATATGCATATAAGTGATTGTAAGTCCCCAGAGTATGAACATGATACCAGGTCAAATAGTTACATGTACTATACCAAAATTTACAAAATGATCAAGTGTAATGTCATCTTGTCCATATCCCTGTAGCCCCGATGGCGCAACTCTAGGTCTACATAGACCCCGCCCGAGAGTTGCATATAGGAGAACTCCTCCTTGTCATCATAAAAGTCAGGCTCCATCTCGTGAGCCTCGTCATCACCTGAAACTACAACAAAGTCTGGTTGGTGTTTTAAAACACCATCCCAGAGTGGGAGTAAGTGATCAACTCAGTGGAGCTATAAGGAAAAGGTTAACATGTTATCAATTCAGTCAAGCGGTAATGATAAAACAATACAACAAGCATTCCTAGGTACTCTGGTTAATGCAAGGATGATATGAGTTAATGATGCATGCCCTCGTCTACACTCCCTCTGCGACATCATCTCACGATCGCGGCATGCACTCCTTCCTCTGTGCTCAACTCCAACGCCAAAGGCACATGCAAATGCGGTGCATGTGCGTGATTAGCCAAGTTCTTAATTAGGTTTATTCATACAGCAGGTTCAGGAAGCTAAGGTACCTCCCTTTATATCATTAACCCAAACAATGATCCATCTAGGGTCGTCAATCCTAATTTATCACATACAATAGGCAAGTTCACGAGTTTACTCTATAGGTTACTACGGGAGGCTCGTCATCTCAGCGTAGGCTTAATTTACACTCGAGGTCACTACCACCAATGCCCTACCAATTGACAGTCTTATTTTCGAAGGCTCATCACCAACCCGACTGGGGACCACAGCCAGGCTGCGTCAGGGTAGGCCCATTTTGTACTCGAGGTCACTCCACCAACGTCCTACCAACTGACAGTCTATTTTCGACGGCTCGTCACCAACTTGACTAGGGACCACAGCTAGGCTGTGCCGGGGTAGGCCTATTTCTTACTCGAGGTCACTCCACCAACGCCCTATCAATTGACAGTCTATTTTCAAAGGCTCGTCACCAACCCGACTAGGGACCACTGCCAGGCTGCGCCAGTGTAGGCCGACAGCTCGAATACAGTGTCCCATACTACCGTATTCGGCTCACGAGTCTGGGTTGCTCACTGGTCACTACGGGGAGGCTCATCGCCCCAGCGTAGGCCAACAGCTCGACCACGGTGTCCTATACCACCACGCTCGGCTCATGAGTCTTAGCGGATTGTGGTACCATGGTTGAAATGGGTCTTTACATTGGTAAGGGGTACCTTAGGTTCAAGCAGTAATGTCCATACATGGTAAACACACAATAGGCCCATTGGTTTATTAGACGAGTTCAGTTGGTACGAACGTACGCTGAATTAATCAACAAGGTACCACTGTCAACGATCATCGTACGACTCAGATTCACCGAACGCATCAATTGTGGCGTGACTAATTCGGCCACTCAAACAGGAATTGTTACCGATTGCCTGGATTACGTAGTAGTCCCAATCATATTCAAATGCAGCATATGAAGACATGTGATAATCATATAGGCATTTAACAAACATTCTCAACAAGAATCTCATTCGAGCATTTCATCGAACACATTGTACATATTGCCATATATTGCATTTCATCTATAGATTGCATAATCGGAATTTAGGTTACATGAAGGAAACTATACAAATAGATAAGGTAGTTGAGAATTCTATTTCAACACCCTTATTAAATACAGTTCATCAAACAATATCTCATTCAGACATTTTATCAACAACATAGGACATGTTATTATACATATGCATTTTATACATAAACCACGTAGTTGAAATTAAGACTACATGGAGGAAAATTATATATCTAGATAAGGTAGTTGAGAATCCTATCTCAACGCCCTACATAAATACAATTCATCGGATAATTTCTCATTCAAACATTTTATCAACCACTTAGACTACATAGTACTTTATACATAGACTAAATTAGTTACAACATATATTATGGCAAATCCTTTCACAAAGGAGTTGTCATGCACACAATAAACGTGGATTCTAGATTAATAATAATGAGAAGCACAAATCATAATTTATGTTCATTCAGACATTTCAACAAACACATGGAATGCATATTTGTTCAACATAGTTCATACATATGTAATACATGGAAAATGCCGTAACTAAGATCATATGGCAGCAATCAAGTCAGACATAAATCATTAGCTGACATTGAAAGCCTTGAAAACCATAACATAAATGTTTATGGTCCGCACCTTTCGTCGGTTTGCTCGTTACGAACTCGGTTCGTACACTACGTCACCGTCTACAACACAACGGCCACCTAAATCATGAAATAGGTTAGCTATTTCATTGATTTCTCTATTTGAATTTCTAAAACAAGATTATGGTTAGGATTTCTTACCCACATTGAAGTTGGATTCGACGGTGTAGCTAGACGTAAAGGCGATTCAACACGTGGAGGAGCAGGAAGGAACCATGGCAGCAAATTCTAAGGACCTCCCTTCGATCTCCACTCCTTTCTCCCCTTTTCTCTCTTCTCTCTCCTAGGGTTTAGAAAAAATCGTATGGAATAGAAATGGGGTGGGTTTTGGCCCTTATATAGGCCCAGAACTGATCAAAATGGCCCCAAGGCCATGGTATACTTAGCTTATAGCCAAACGGTGGCTGTTTCGGTCCAACGGAGTACATTTGGAGGCCCCATTTCTGCATACGGTCCGGGGGAAGTTCCCTGACATTGGATCTACGTCAGGCTAAGTTTTTGGTCCGATCGGATTTACGGATCGACCGCGGAGGACTAGTTTCAATTCAACGGTCACCGCCACTCGATCAGGGCCACAAGTACACTGACCTGTGTTGAGAAATTTTCCTAATCTGAGTGTAGTTGGGTCAGATTCTGACGGTCTGAACCCTTAAATTTGGCTCGCAAGTGAACGACCCAATTCACTTAAATCTGAGTTCTTTTTCTAAAGATATTCGCGTTTCTCACACACTTAGATCCGGGCTCAAGTTGTACATTTCTGGACACTATCTGGATTTGATTTCTGAGATGGTTGTCAAGCCTAGTAAGGCGGTCATAACCGTATAGTTTCACGGTAATCGGACTTTCGACGAGCGGTCTAGGTCTGATACGAAGTTTCAAAGTGCTCTCGAGAGCAACTAGGTTTAGAGATTGATCTTAAGTTTCTAGGTAACGTAGCGTTAGCGGTTCTACTCGTTTTGGGTCTTGCAGTTCATATTTAAAGTGGTTTAAGCTAATTCCACCGATGATTTAGTTTAACACTTAATTAATTTTCGTCTAATTCCTAAAGGATTTGGTCCTGAGTGATATTTACCTGAGGTGGTACTCGGGTCATTGTACAGATTTTTCTGGGATGTTACAGTTCCCAAGACCCTCCAGCATAATGGTGTGGCTGAGCAAATGAATCACACCATTATAGAGAAAATCAAATGCATGTTATCCCATGCAAAATTGTCCAAGACGTTCTGGGGAGAAGCAATGCACACGGTAGTGTATTTGATAAACAGGTCTTCATCAGCCCCGTTGAATGGAGAAGTACCTTAGAAGGTGGGGACTGGACAAGATCCATTGTACAGTTATCTCAGGGTGTTTGGATGCAGGGCATCCGTTCACGTACCAAAGAACGAGAGGTCCAAGCTCGATACGAAGATCAGACAATGTGTGTTCTTAGGATACAGTGATGAAAAGTTCAGCTACAGATTGTGGGATCAGACTGAGAATAAGCTCATCAGGAGCAGAGATGTGGTTTTCTTTGAAGATTAATGTATAGAAAACATTTGTAAGCCAGAGAAGACCCAACCTAGTTCAGGTGAGCTAGAGGACATGGATCCGGTTACTCCTCCTGTGGTGCCTGATAATGGGGGAGTACAACAAGGTACAGAAGATGAGGGAGTTCTTACTGAAGATGGACCGGGGGAGCAGCCCCCACTTGATCCACCTATTGAGCGACATGTAAGGAGGTCATCTAGGGACAGACATCCATCTAAGAAGTACTCGGCACATGAGTACATTATCCTCACTGATGGGGAAGAGCCATCAGATTATTCTGATGCCCTAGCCGACGAGCATAAGAGGGAGTGGTTGAAAGCTATGCAAGAGGAGATGAAATCCTTACATAAGAACCACACGTATGATATGGTGAAATTGCCTAAGGATAAGAAAGCTCTGAGCAACAAGTGGGTGTTCAAAAAGTATATTAAGCAGATGAATTCACAAACAAGGTTCAAGGCCAGACTTGTGGTGAAAGGGTTTGGTGGGAGAAAATGTATAGACTTTGACGAGATATTCTCACCAATGGTGAAGATGACATCCATACGGGTGTTGCTTGGGATGACGACTATCATAGATCTGGAGATAGAACAGTTAGATGTTAAAACTACCTTTCTCTATGGAGACTTGGAAGAAGTGATCTACATGCACCAACCAAAGGGGTTTGAAGTCAAGGGCAAAGAGCATATGATGTGTAGGCTAAGGAAGAGTTTATATGGGCTGAAACAAGCTTCAAGGTAATGGTACAAGAAGTTTGACTCATTTATGTTAAAGCATGGATATGACATAACGGAGTTGGACCACTGTGTGTTCACGCGCAAGTTCTCATATGGTGATTTCTTAGTTCTGCTGTTATACGTTGATGACATGCTCATCATGGGTAAAGAAATCAAGAAGATTGATAGGCTAAAATAGGAGTTGGCAAGTCATTTGCGATGAAAGACTTGGGCCGGGCTAAACAGATCCTAGGAATGGAGATAACCTGTGACAGAAGCAGTAGAAATCTTTGGTTGTCACAAGAGCAGTATATTGAGAAAGTCCTAGAGTGGTTTAATATGAATGCGACGAAGTCGGTCAGTACTCTACTGGATGGTCACTTAAAATTGAGCGACAAGCAGTGTCCAAAGACGAAGGCAGAGGTGGATGAGATGAGGAAGATACCCAATGCGTCAACGGTAGGAAGTTTGATGTCTGTTATATTGTGTACGCGCCTAGACATAACATATGCAGTTGGTGTTGTCAGCCAGTATCTTGCCAATCCTGGTAAAGAACATTGGGTAGCGGTGAAATGGATATTGCGGTATCTAAGAGGCTCATCCAAGTTGAGCCTATGTTATGGTGACGGAAAATCTGTATTAGAAGGCTACACAGATGCAGATATGACAGGTGACATAGACTCTAGGAAGTCTACATCGAGGTTCATGTTCATGTTTGCAGGGGGAGCGGTCTCTTGACAGAGCAAGCTACAGAAGGTCATAGCATTGTCGACGACAGAGGCCGAGTACATTGCGGTTACAGAAGTATGTAAAGAGATGCTTTGGATGAAGAGGTTCCTACAGGAACTTAGCCTGAAGCAGGAGCAGCACGTGGTCTATTGCGATAGTCAAAGTGCTATACACTTGAGCAAGAATCTAAGTCAGCACTCTAAGTCAAAGCACATAAGATTCGGTATCACTGGATCAGGGATACTTTAGAACAGAAGGTTTTACAGCTTGAGAAGGTCCACACGGACGATAATGGGTCAGACATGGTGACCAAGGCATTACTCAAGAACAAGTTTGATGTTTTTAGAAACCTAGCTGGCTTGAAGAAGGTGAATTCCTCCTGAGTCGGAAAGGGAGAGATTTAATGGAGTTTTCTCCTCAATTCAGGGGAGAGATTGTGCAGCGCGGATGTCCTAAATCTTGCTGGACCGCGCTGCTCGACTGGTCGAAGGGGCCTGCTCGACCGATCGAGGGTCGCTCGACTCAATGTCCAACAAGCCATGCTTTTTTACCTCGACCAGTCGAGGCCCTGGCTTGACTAGTCGAGGGTTACGCAAATTCAGTCTAGATTTGGTGCGAACTACATAAATTGGAGGCAGTTTCGCAGAGGCGCGGAAGGGAAGTTGCCTAAACTATAAATAGGGGTCCCTAGGTCTTTTCTAGTGTATTGAGAAGGCTTTCTAAAGATATTGTGCTAAGGTGTTTTCACGGCCAAGGTGAGAGAGAGAGAGAGAGAGAGAGAGAGAGAAAAGAGAGAGAGGAAGCTTATTAAAGGGAGGATTCTGCTCGTAGAGGTGATCTACTGTGTAGTCGACGTCTCAGCGCCTCTACGTCCTCATGATTAGTGAGATTTCTCCATTTTTCTAAATTCTCTTGTTGTTCATCCACTCCTGTGTGAGTGAAGAAGGTTTGATCCAAGCAGGTTGTGCTTCCGATTGGTTGTAACGTTCTACTTCATAGTGAATTGTTGCTCTGAACTAGGCCCCGTGGTTTTTACCTCTTCGAGGGTTTTCCACGTAAAATCTCTTGTGTCGTGTGTTTTATGCTTTGATTTATTTAATTGCTTAATTATATCCCATAATTCTGGTGTTTTGGGAGGCGAGATCCTAAGGTTTGTGTCAACGCTCCCAACAAGGAGGACGTGGTGTTTGTATGTATGGTGGATGCATGATGAAAATTGTGGTGGTCCCATGTTTAAAGGGTTTTTTTCCTGTAAAGTCCAGGCAATGAGGATCGCCGATATACACTTTGGATAGGTGATCCACAACTTTTATCAGCGATCCACAATTCATTTCGGTGATCCACAGTTCATGTCACATTTAATAAATTACACAGATAGTTTCTCTAGATGAATTGGTATGATTACACTTAAATCTAATTATTTGTTAATCATATCTAATTCTTTGTCTTTCACAAGTTACAGAATCATCTTTCAATGCGAGAAAGCCTGGTCCTTGCTTAGAGTACTCCAATATAAAGGTTACAAACAAGTGCTCAGTAGAATTTCTAACTACTCTGAAGTATGAAATCAACAAATGCCTTTTAGGGGAAAAAAGTTTAGAACAACTCAATTTAGTTATTTACTTGATTTTGATGAAGGAGAATGGAAGGCAAATGGACCATTGATCCACTGCTTGATGCAAAGGCACTTGGTGATCTCCACTTTGACTTCGGTGGCACCATTTTTCAATTCAGGGAGATAAACTTCACCTTAATTATAAGTTTTAAGTGGAAAAAATCAGATGAATCTTTGGAGACCGACTGAAGATTGTAAAAAAGAAAAAGTCTTAGGGATCAATTATTCAAATATTGGTCTCATATTACGAAGGAAGATTTGTTGAAGACATTTATTTATCTCTAAGGGAGTACTAATAATGCAATCGCCGTAAAGTTAGCGATGTTGATGTGCAAAAAGAACTTACTTGTTGGATCGCCAAAAAAGAACGGGTGCGTATAATAGTATATAAATTTAATAAATAATTTTGATGAATTTGATAATCACTCTTGGGGGAGTTTGGGGTACGAGATCTTGAAAGGAGAAGGGAATATTGTGATTAAGAATCACTTTTCAAACTCCTACGAATTTCGTAGATGCCCATATACCCTACAGGTAATATTTTTCTTACGAGTTTCCATGAAGTATTATGCCATTGTACTATGCCTTAATTTAGTATTTATTATTTCTCTCATTCAATAGATTTGAGCACATGAAGCTTTTTCATAGCATATGCACCCCAAAGGGCTAGGCCATTAGACGCAGTCTAATCCGAATGCCACAATTTTGAACTGGAAGGTGACTAAGGTTGTGAAATACAAGCAAATATTAATTTTTTTTACGAATGTTGAAGTTGAAAAATAACCTCGAACTTGGTTTGTTCATGTTGTATTTAAGTGTTTCTAATATTACCAATATATTGTTGAAACTTAGGATTAGCGGAGAACTTATCCCCACCGTGGATGAGAAAAAATTGTTGCTATTGAACAAGTTCAAAAATTCATAAATGAGAGAAAAGAGAGAACGAATGAGGAAATGAAAGAGGTTGAGAAGAGGTGGTGAAGGAGAAGATGAGTACGGGGAAGATGGTCAAGAAGATTGAGGCGGAGGTGGAGAGTAGTGCGAAGAGGAAGAAGAAGGTCTCGAAAGAGACCCGCATGAGAAGAATACTCTCGTTTGAAGACGTTATCAAAAAAAAAATTTACAGTATGAAAAGAAGAATATTTGCCTGTGCAATAAAGTGAACTTTCGATAGGCCAATGTGGAGTGTTTGAAGGTTTTTAAATTTATAATTGTTTTCATGTCCGACTCTTATGTATTGCAATGTAACCAATATATGTGATGCTTATGTAGGGTGTGCGTCTCACGTTAACAAGGATTGTGGTGTAGGTCCATCCCTCCTAATTTGATGAGTCTAAATTTATGAACCCGTTAAGAAGGATTAGCCTTGAGGAATATTAACTTGTTAAGGCAGTCTATGTTAACGGTGCTCATACTTGGCTAAAATGTTTATGAGAGAATGCATGGGTTGATGATCGGGTAAAAATTTGGCACAAAAGAATTTTATGTACTTTAATTTATATTATACATGTTTCCTGATAATTCTAATTCAGGACTTGTACAAGGAATCAATCTATATATGGAATTGACGTCTACAACATCCTTAAGTGTATCCTCAGAAATGCATATTTGTAATGGCATTGTTATGAGTAATGTTTTTTTTTTTTCTAATATGCATGTTTAATTTATATTGGATATCAATATAACTTATAGTAATTTGATTTATTTGTGATGACACCTTTTTATGGGCAACGTTGAGCTTTTATAGGAATACAGTGTTGGAATGTGTGTTTATAGAGCTAAATGTGACATCTTGAAAGATATCAATCCTAATTTTTTACTATTATTATAGGAGATCGGTTCCAAAAGGAGATGTAGAAATTCGATTGTGTAAGTTTATCATTGCACTTATACGTGACTTACTTGACTTACTGTTATAAGTTATATTTGGTTTAGATGTACTTATAGTACTACTTATGTGTTTTATAGGTATACTTTCCACACAATGTCGAAAATCATCACTAGGTTTTAATTGTCATGTAGCTGTATTAAAGATTTGTTCGATTGCTCGATAGCATAGATATCAAATAGGAGAGCAAATACGACGAGTTTATAACTGACTTTACGGTGGGGTTGAGATGGTTGTTCCATCTATGTGACGGGGGCAATAATTTTTGAGAGGTCAGATGGATTTTTGAAATAATAATCAAGATCCTAAAATATAATTGTGGTTTTGAATGCGGGGTGTTCGCTGTGAAATATATCAACTTCCTATGTAGTAACCAGGAGATCGTATTCAATCTGGTAAGATTCTTATGAAATCTTTCTCAATCTGATTCACTATTGGTTATTTGTCATGTATTGAATCATATTAACTTGGATATTAACCTGCACGACCAAATCTTTTATTTTAGAGAGACATTGTCTTTCGACTGTCTTCGATAATTTAGAAAAACTGAAATACAAAAATCAAACTAGTTGAGGTTGAAGAGGTGGGAGATGAGGTAGAAGTTATAAATTCAAGACCCCCAATAGGACGACAACCACTCATAAATACCATTTTGAAATAAGAAGCAAAAAATTAGTGATATATAGTGCATTCACTTTTTGTTCCACTGTTTTTGAATTTTAGCAAAAAATGTGTATGGTTGTTGTAATTACTAATTTATTAATTTAGTTATTCTTTTATGATGGAGACGGATGTTGAAATGGATGTATGTTCTAATGGATGAATGTGATCAATGTTGAGATTAAGGAATGCTGGAATGGATGAATGATGTAATGGATGACTGTTGATATATATGAATATTGAATAGAGGAATCTTTTAATGAAGGAATGTTGTAAGGGAGGAATGTTATAATGGAGGAATATTATAAGGGAGGAATGTTGTATTAAACCAATGATGTAATGAATGAATGTTGTAATGGAGCAATATTGACTGTGGATCACTGATATTCATTGAGGCTTGCCGATATTAACTATTGACCAACGATCCACAGTGAGTATCAGTGATCCACAGTGAATATCGATGATCCACAATGAATTACAAGATTCTTCCATCTCATGTGTTTAAAAAAGCTTAAAATATTTGAAGATATAGCTGGTTTTGCAGTGCAAAACTCTCAAAATTGTTACACAGCATCAATACCTACATTTTTCATATACTCAAATAAGCATCACCAAAAGTATGAAAAGAATAACTTAAAATGATAAAAATATTACACATACATAATTATATAATATTGTGACAACATACCATTGAGTTTTACAACTACGATTAACTATCATTCGAAATTCGACGAACTCCCATCACTCTCGTTTGACATTTTCGATTCAGATACATACATTAGATCAGTCATCTCTCCATCAATGTCCACACCCTTGCTCCATGCCTTACCATCTTATTGATCTCCCTTCTTAGTCTTGCCAACACAATCTCCATTTTTTCTGATGTGTTACGTCTTATATTTAGTGAGTATTATTTGGGAATTGGAAGATTGTGCCTCCTACAAATAGATATTCATTCTTCTGTCGTATATATCCAACCATCCCACTCAACCCTGTGTATGTGCATATGGTAGGAGTCGCCAGAATGTGGACGTTGGTTGGGTTCTTGATGGCCACGACGGTTCAATGACATTTTTCTGTATGAGTTCGAGAATTATGGATGAGCTGGGGTGTTGGTTCTGAAAACACATTTTATATGGTGTAGTAGCAGAGGAAAAGTGGTATTCGACCGACTAATGTCGTGTACGATTTGAAAAAATGAACGAATAGTCATTTATTGTAGAATTTGATACGACTTTTCCTTTCTAACAACCACTTTATATGTACGAGTTATTTTAGACAACCCAACCCAACACTTCAACTAGTCATTATTTGATGTATGATTGGTTAATATCTGCATGTCGGAACTATGATTACCCGTCAGTTTATCAAAAGGTTGGATTTGAAGCAAATTCATGTGTATTTAATGAATATCAATGATCCACGGTGTGCATTAATAACTCAGAGTATGTATTGGCGATCCACAGTGTGTATTGGAGATTCTCAGTGAATCAACAATCCACATTCCATGAAAAAAGAAAAAGAAAAGATAGTGTGATCACAAATAAAGCAAACAAAAGAAAAAGAAAAAGAAATTAGGTTTGTTCATATATAAGATAAAATACATCTTAAATTTGCCAATTTTGCACCCATTTATATCGAGATGTCCAATTGGCCAAGACCGTAGTGGCAATTGATAAATTCACCCTCAAGGTAATTGTTTAGACCTCTCCATGTTCATAGTGGGGAAGTATTCTCTCAAGGAGGGTTTTATCCCTTGGTTAAGAGATGTTTGACATCTTCCATTAATTCAACCCTTAATAGTGCTACTTGTCGGGATTCGCAAAGCTGAATTCTGACATCATGAAGACAACCTTCTGATTCTTCTCTTTTGATTTGATGTTCCAATCTATCTTTACATATAGACAGTTATAGGATAGATTACTAGTGAATATGGTAAGCAGTGTGGAAGGCATATACGGTTATTTGGTCGTCATGAAGGTCTTCTCGCACTTGTCAAAATTGCTCATCAAGAACTTGATGAGAACGAAGCCGTTCTATTATTAGAATGTAAAACTTTTCGTGCCTCTTAAAATAATGGAATGCCTCGAACCATTATAAAACGATGGCCACTTCATGTGTCGAAGTGTCTGAATTTTCAAAGAGAGAGTTTATCGCTATGTGCATCGATCTCTCCATCCATACCTGTAAGACTCAGACAACAAATCTAACCGTAAAATAGAAGTCACAAAAATAATGGCACGACGAGTGGCTTTGGAAGCCATAATAAAATAGAGTACTTTTTACAAGAAAATTACAAAGCTGGAAGGATTGGATTGTCACAAAGCATATATAAGTAGGAAAAAATGCATTAAAAATTGCTCGCATTAAATTGAGTGTTAATTGCATAAAGGGGGGTTGGTTCTCTAGCATGATTTTTCATTTATCAAAGAATGACATTGAAAATTGATCCCCATTAATTCATTACATGAAGGGGACTTGGTTTTCCATGCTTGATATTTTTCTCAAAGGTTGTGTAACGCCCCGGAAAATCGGGGGTCGTGCATAGACTCGACTCCCGAGTTCCCGAGTGTCACTTATCATGCATTTATGGTTTTTATGATTAATCAAATTTAACTGCGCAAATTGAATTACCTGAAACATGAAGCACAATCGCACCAGTCTACTGAAGTGAAAGAAATCTCACAAATATACAAGTCCAAAAATAATAAAGGGTCGCCCAAGGCGTTGCCCAACAGGATAAAAAAAAAAAGACTATATCCAAAAGACAAAAGCGGAGCCCGCGGCTTGGCAAATCAAATTCAGCCGATCAAGCCGATGGAGAGCCGCCCATCAGCTGAAAGTAGGAGAACCCATCCTCCTCATCCAAGCTCGCCTCGCCAGGCTCCTCATGCCCTGAGTCACCTGCATCTATAAATGGGTCTGGTTGGTGTTTTAAAACACCATCCCAGAGTGGGAGTGAGTGATCAACTCAGTGTGAACTATTGGTCTCAAGTTACAACAGGCATCAATTGTAATATGAACTTAATGAAAAGCAGACAATCATTAACACCTATTAACTCTTATTAAAATGCATGCATGCGGGATGATATGATGCATGCCCTCGCCACAACACTCCCTCAAGCGGCTCCATCTAACGATCGCATATGACAACACTCCCTCAGAGCGACCTCGACTTCCGAGTCGCCACCCTAACTAATGCGTGCAATGCGATCGTGTTAGCCGAGTTATTAGTTAAGTCCATTCATCCAGCAGGTTGGGGATTCTGATTCACCCTACGTATCAATGCCCTAAGCTGGTTGCGAGGTCAAGGCCCCAACAACGCGTGAGGCCGAGACCTCGCGGTCCGTGATCCCGTCGGGTTCCTCATCCCCGACACCAAGCACATGAGGAGTGCCGAAAGGAAGGGATCGCTCGCGGTCACTACGGGGAGGCGCGGTACCCCAGCGTAGGCCGACAGCTCGGACATAGTGTCCCATTCCACCATGCCCGGCTCACGAGGCTGTGGACCAGTTTCAAGTGAATTTTTGATGGGCTACAACGGTTGTAGGGTGGTTCAGGTTCCATACATATGTGAGCA
This sequence comes from Magnolia officinalis, assembly GCA_021015155.1. Lineage (NCBI taxonomy): Eukaryota > Viridiplantae > Streptophyta > Magnoliopsida > Magnoliales > Magnoliaceae > Magnolia > Magnolia officinalis. The sequence goes on from JAJHSJ010000002.1 coordinate 95,212,041, forward strand.
AACAGGGTTAACATACAGGGTTGGTCAGACAGTAGGCTAGACCGCACGAGTCAAGCGAGCGTGAGACGAGTGACCTCGGGCACAAAGACCCATGTAGTCAAACTACAGCCACCCGAACACACTCGCCCAAGCCCACAGGTTTAGCCTGAGGGTAGTCCCACCAATGGGACAACCATCTCTCCTCATGATTCCTGACTAACCCAATAGGATGAAGGTTATTCATAACAAGCCAACTATACAGATTCTCAACTAGCGTAACAACCACATGTTCTCATGCATCCACACATACATATGAATACTCCTACAAGCATCCAAGCATTATTAAAAATAAAATGCATGTGAGTGTGTGGGTTAGTGAGGAAGTTGAGTACTTCCTCCATATTATAAAATCATATGCAAAGAATAATGACATCCTACGTACTATGAAGCAACAAAACATGGAAAATCACTCAAGCAAGAGCATGTGATCATCCATACACAAACCATGTAAGAAACAAGATCCAAATCATGAAAGAATCAAGCAAGCATGTCCATACAATCCAATAGCTACAATTTCTAGGGTCTCTCTAGACATTCAAACACAACATCTAAGCAATCAAAATCATTAAGCTCATACTAAAATTGGTGCTAGGCCACCTAAGAACAATAATCCGCACCTTGTGATTCGTTGGAGGCTCAAAAATGACCTAGGAATGAGGGTTTTGGAGGTTGGCCGATCGGAATCCCTAAAACAATTCAAACATGAGAGAAATCCATGCATTTTCTTCTTCAATACAAGGATTTCAAGAGAAATGAGTGAGGGATCTTACCTAGATGGCCCAGGGACGATTTTCGGTGGTTGTGGTGTAGGGTTTCTTCTTGGAGAAGGTGTAGAAGGTTGTGGGTTTGATCTCTTGGGCCCCACCTTGATTGAGAGTCCACCATGCCTTCTTCCCTCTCTCTTTCTTCTCCTTTCTCCTCTTTCTCTTCTCCCTTTTCTCTCTTCTAGGGTAAAATCGTATGGGGAGAGGGGTGCCCAAATGAGGCCCTTTTTATAATTCCATATTTGGTGAAAAAGGCCCCAAGCTTCCATAATTTCCTAAAATAGACTTATGGGACTCCCTATTGGTGTGGGGTGGCCCTAACACCCCTCTAACCACCAAATTCGGCGTGTAGTTGTCTCCTAACCCTACTAGGGTCCATGCAAAAATTGAGGACGAACGGATGAACGGTTATATGATCTGGAAGGGCGCCACCGACCTTTAAGTGGCCCTGTGGGACCCATTTCGGTGATTGGAATAGTTCTGGGGGTCTTCTGGCCATCAAACTTATAGGTTAAGTGATCCATGGCCCGATGAAGGGCCGTGCAAAATTTGGGAGCGATCGGATATAGGGTTTGATCGCACGGGTCCGATTTGCGATCGACGGTCATCGTGCCACGATCGGGCCCCAGATTTGGTGAACGGGCGTTGAAAAATATATCAAACCATTACCGTAAATTTGGAAGAAATCCGATGGTTGGAAAGTCTCACATTTCAATTTCCTTGATCAGTGCCAGATTTCAATTCTGGCACTGGTGGGGTGCATGGGGCCCCTACCAGATCCCACTTCTGGGCGTCTGCCGGAGTTGCGGTCCGCGATGGCATTCAAGCCCAGTGAGACCAACGGCCACACCAAGTTTTAAAATTTTCCGACCATCCTCGGTCGATGTGCGTCCAACACAAGCGGTCAATGATGTGTAAACAGCCATCTGGCTTGGTGGCCCACACCAGGCCTTATCACGGCCAGTCAGACCTATTAAATTGGGCTAATCTTGGATTAATTAACTCGTGTATAAGCTAACATTGAGTGCTAATGGTCAGTACGTGATAGTATAAGTTAATTAAAAAAAAATATCAAGAATTTTTGGAAATCCAAAACAGTGAAAATCCGGGATGTTACAATCTAGCCCCCTTAAAAATAATTTCGTCCCCGAAATTGCCTAAGGGTAGTAAGTAAAGGTTTCATTATTTCATTTACCTAGGTTTGTTGAATTCAAGTTCATATGCATGGTAAGGTATGTACTATCTATACTAGTTTGGCTCATTCTAGTCTACCCCCCTTAAAAGTTTTCGCCTTTGAGGTTTGAAAACAAATGTCAAAATCATTATTATCGTATTAAGAGGTTGTTGGTAAAGTTTACCTAATGATGGTATATTCTACTCTTTTAGGATTGGGCTAATACGGAAAGACAGTTGTGGTAGGCTCAAATCCGATACGCAGATTGTCCGCCTGACCAGGGTAAACAACTCGTTGTATCCCTTCCAAATCCTGATAGATCCTGGTCTTCTGCTCGGTCAAAGCAGTGAGTCCGTTTGTGTTCACCCAGGATTGAGAATTGGGTCAAGCCGCGAATACATCGCAAGTGTATGGTCCGTGATTCCGTAGTCCGATCAATCTTAACATTTGGAAGACATCAAAATTCATTAACAGTTCAAGCTTCACATTCATAATATTTTAGTGGGTGGTGAGTTTCCCGCGATGCCTATGATTGAACGACTGTCCTAGAAAGGTTTTCAGGAAGTTAAGGTTCTTCTCGCCAATACCATTTTGATCTATGGTTAGTGAGTTATGGGCAAATCACGCTTTGGTTTCATAAATTTTGACAGGGAAGGAAGAATCGAAAGTTTTAAGGTATTCTGGTGGTTTAAAGTGCTAATAACGTTAAGATAGACGCAGTAAGGTAATCATACATACAAGCATTTATAAGGCGACAAGAAAATTCAAAAACAATCCATACATTCACATTAAATTCAAAGTGCCATTAGTATGGCTAGTCACATCATACAACATGGATTTCATATAGTTTTCTAGACATTCCAAACATAAGGGAAAAAACAACTTAGTCAAGCAAACGTCCTAACTATCCTTCAATACAAGCAGGTAGACCTAATCGAGTTAAAGCAAACCACTAATTATCGGAAAGGTTATGCTACTACTCTTCCAGATCGGGCAAAGATGGGGGTACTTCTTCCCCTTGAAGAAAAGAATCACCGGAATGGAGAAGAAAAACGCAACGGTTGTTAGGAATGTCATTCCCCTCGGCAAGGAAATGGATAATTGTTGAGAATGTGCAAATAGGGAAATGGGTTTGAAATGGATTTGTTGAAGGGGGTTTGGGAAATGAGGATGGAATGGTTTTAGAAATTTGAAGTTGAGTATGGTCTTGGAATGGGGAGGAATGGATTTGAATGTGGATGGTTGTTGTTTGGTTTTGTGATGTGGGATTTTTGGAAATGAGAGGGTGGAGATGGGTTAGGGAGATGGAAGTGAAATGGGAGGATGATGGTTTCTTAAGGAAGATGGACCTTAGGATGTGGTTTGGGGGAAAATGAGTTGAGTGTGGGTTTGAAGAAATGAACTTGAAGATGAGTTGAAGATAGGGGATCCTGGAAGGGATTGAGATTGGTTTATGAGAAATGAGGTTGGGAATGGGTTTGGAGTTTGTCTTATGAATGGGTTTTGAAGGCAATGGGTTTGTTGAAGGAAAGGTGTTGAGAATGGGTTTGATGTAAAGGGGTTTGGGAATGAAGTTTAGGGTGATATTGAGAATGGGTTTTGAGTAATGAGAAATGAATGGGTTTGGTGGATTGTGGAAATGAAGTTGGAGGGGGTTTAAAGATGTGTGAAAGGGTGTGAATGTTGGTGGGAGTTGGTTGGAAGAGGGATTTGAATAATGGGTTTAGGATTGAAGAATGGATGATTGAAGTGTGATATGTGGTTGGAAGAAAGAGATGGTGGGTTTGAGGATTTTTTTTAAGAATGAGAGATGAGAAGGTGAGTTGGAAGTGGGTTTGACGTTGGCTTTGTGAATGAGATTCTGTGGATGGACTTGAGAACGGGGTTGAGAAAAAGAAAATGGTTAAGAAAGGGTGGGAAGGTGGTTTGAAGTGTGAAGAGGAGATGGAGAGTTTGTAGGAGGAGAAGATGAATTTTAAAGAGATAGGTTTGAGTATGGAAAGTGAAGATGACGGAGTGGGAGTAATGGAAAATGAGCTCTATTTCTTGTAAGGTTTCTTGTAATTTTTGTCACTGAATTATTTTTAAAATTTTTATAATATTTTATCATTGAGTTTAAAGACATCACACAAAATTTCATCTCATTTGGAGTTGTAAATAAATTATTAAAATTCTAGGAGCAACAGCTGTTCGAAATCAAAAAAATTTTGGACAGTTGTTAGAAAAGCTTAATTTTAGCTATATTATAATTTTTATTTTATTTTTTAATTATTTTTATATAAAACTAGACTCATTTATCTTTAATCTGGTTTTTGAATCACCTAATTTGGAGTTGTAACGAAGGAGATATGAATTTTTGAAGTTGACCTAAAATTGTAGAAATTTCGGGGGGGTGACAACGCCGGCGGCGGGGTGAGCGGCGGGGGCCACGCGGGCTGCTGGAGCCTTGGCGGGGCGGCCACGCGGGTCGGCGGGGTGACCCCGTGGGCGGCGGGGTGAAAACGCGGGTCGGCGGGGTGACCCCCCCGATTTTTGACCCGGAGTTCCGTCGGCATTCCTGGGCGTCGGAAAAGCTCCCCGAGAAGTGCCATATATGATTTTGGGGTAGAACGAGCTGATCTACGCAATGGGCCTATCCATTTCATGAGATTCCTCCCTGTTAGAGGTCAAAATTAAATTTTTCTACATTTCCACTATTTTCATTGAAATTTCGTTCTCCCTTAAGTCCTTACCCCCCAATGGGTCGAAACTATCAAATTTGGTTTGGTGTTAGCTCATTTGGACTTGGACGGTGGCCTTGACCCTCTAATTATTCAGTTCTGGTTCATTCCTATCATCGGGCTAAGGTATTGTAAGTTTCTCGGACCTGTTTCCTAGCGTCCCTACTATCTCTCGCTACCCAATCCTAATCCCTACGAAGTCTTACCGTTCGTCTAAGGTCGCCGGTTTCGGTTCAAGGATGGTTCCTACCATTCTAAGTCTTCATTGCATTTTCTATCATTTTTGTATCGTTATTGTGTTTCCTCTCAAGTCAGCGGACGCGTTAGTGAGTTCATGACCCATGGCCCAAGGGATTCCAAACTATTGCTTTGATACCAACTGTAACGCCCCGGAAAATCGGGGGTCGTGCATAGACTCGACTCCCGAGTTCCCGAGTGTCACTTATCATGCATTTATGGTTTTTATGATTAATCAAATTTAACTGCGCAAATTGGAATTACCTGAAACATGAAGCACAATCGCACCAGTCTACTGAAGTGAAAGAAATCTCACAAATATACAAGTCCAAAAATAATAAAGGGTCGCCCAAGGCGTTGCCCAACAGGATAATGAAAAAAAGACTATATCCAAAAGACAAAAGCGGAGCCCGCGGCTTGGCAAATCCAAATTCAGCCCGATCAAGCCGATGGAGAGCCGCCCATCAGCTGAAAGTAGGAGAACCCATCCTCCTCATCCAAGCTCGCCTCGCCAGGCTCCTCATGCCCTGAGTCACCTGCATCTATAAATGGGTCTGGTTGGTGTTTTAAAACACCATCCCAGAGTGGGAGTGAGTGATCAACTCAGTGTGAACTATTGGTCTCAAGTTACAACAGGCATCAATTGTAATATGAACTTAATGAAAAGCAGACAATCATTAACACCTATTAACTCTTATTTAAAATGCATGCATGCGGGATGATATGATGCATGCCCTCGCCACAACACTCCCTCAAGCGGCTCCATCTAACGATCGCATATGACAACACTCCCTCAGAGCGACCTCGACTTCCGAGTCGCCACCCTAACTAATGCGTGCAATGCGATCGTGTTAGCCGAGTTATTAGTTAAGTCCATTCATCCAGCAGGTTGGGGATTCTGATTCACCCTACGTATCAATGCCCTAAGCTGGTTGCGAGGTCAAGGCCCCAACAACGCGTGAGGCCGAGACCTCGCGGTCCGTGATCCCGTCGGGTTCCTCATCCCCGACACCAAGCACATGAGGAGTGCCGAAAGGAAGGGATCGCTCGCGGTCACTACGGGGAGGCGCGGTACCCCAGCGTAGGCCGACAGCTCGGACATAGTGTCCCATTCCACCATGCCCGGCTCACGAGGCTGTGGACCAGTTTCAAGTGAATTTTTGATGGGCTACAACGGTTGTAGGGTGGTTCAGGTTCCATACATATGTGAGCAAACAGGGTTAACATACAGGGTTGGTCAGACAGTAGGCTAGACCGCACGAGTCAAGCGAGCGTGAGACGAGTGACCTCGGGCACAAAGACCCATGTAGTCAAACTACAGCCACCCGAACACACTCGCCCAAGCCCACAGGTTTAGCCTGAGGGTAGTCCCACCAATGGGACAACCATCTCTCCTCATGATTCCTGACTAACCCAATAGGATGAAGGTTTTCATAACAAGCCAACTATACAGATTCTCAACTAGCGTAACAACCACATGTTCTCATGCATTCCACACATACATATGAATACTCCTACAAGCATCCAAGCATTATTAAAAATAAAATGCATGTGAGTGTGTGGGTTAGTGAGGAAGTTGAGTACTTCCTCCATATTATAAAATCATATGCAAAGAATAATGACATCCTACGTACTATGAAGCAACAAAACATGGAAAATCACTCAAGCAAGAGCATGTGATCATCCATACACAAACCATGTAAGAAACAAGATCCAAATCATGAAAGAATCAAGCAAGCATGTCCATACAATCCAATAGCTACAATTTCTAGGGTCTCTCTAGACATTCAAACACAACATCTAAGCAATCAAAATCATTAAGCTCATACTAAAATTGGTGCTAGGCCACCTAAGAACAATAATCCGCACCTTGTGATTCGTTGGAGGCTCAAAAATGACCTAGAGATGCCGAACCCGGTGCCGATCGGCCGGAATCCCTAAAGCAACATTTATATGTTAGAATCCTAAATAAATCCCTCCTCATCACAAGGGTTTCAACAAAAATGGGTGGTGGATCTACCTAGATGATCAACAGAGTGAAAAGGGCGGTTGTGGATGAGGAATCCTCCTTTGAGAAGATGTAGGGAGTTGTGGGGATTTGATTTCCTTGGCCCCACCTTGCTCTTTTTTCTTCACTCTCCCTTCATCTCTCCTTCTTCTTCTTTCTCCCCTTTCTCTCTCTCTCCCTCCCTTCTCTAGGGCAAAATCGTATGGGGAGAGGGGGTGCCCAAATAAGGCCTTTATATAGTGCCAGTTTTGGAGCAATTGGCCCCGAATGTTGGGTCTTTACTATACTAACCCTATGGGAGGGTTTTTCTAGTTTATGGGGTGTACTAGTCGATATACACCGTAGGATAGTTAGTCCTAATGATGATCTACGTATGGACACAATCGGTCCGCCATTTCGACGCGCCGATCGACAGACATGATTAGAAGTCTGTTTTAACGGTCACCGATGGTCGATCGGGGCCGCGACTATATACGGATATGAGGAGGGGAAATATCTTTACTCGATGTGTGAAGTTTGGTCACAAACCGACGGTCTGAATCCTCAACTTTGCATAAGAGTGGACGACTCACTCAAATACTTAAGTTCCCACAATTTTTCCAAACTAGCCTTTAGGGCTCCTTATTGAAGTTGGGGTGGCCTAACGCCCCTTAGGCCGCCAAATTCGGTGGGTAGTGTCTTATGGCCCAATTAGGGCCCATGTAAAATTTGGGGACAAACGGATGAAAGATATAGGGTCTGAGTAAGCGATTTCGTCCCTTAAGTGGCCTACGAGGCCATTTTGGCGGATTGAAGCGGTTCTGGCGGCCCTCTGACCATGAAACTTATACGATAGGGTCTCCATGGCCCGATGAGGGGCCACGCAAAATTTGGGGACGATCGGATATGGGGTTTGGTCGTACGGGTCCGATTCGCGATCAACGGTCATCGTGCCACGATCGGGGCCCAGATTTGGTGGACAGGCGTAGAAAAATACATTAAACCTTCACCGTAAATTTAGAAGAAATTCGACGGCTGGAAGGCCCGGAGTCTAGTTTCTTTTGTCAGTGCCAGATTTAATCTGGCATTGGTGGGGCGCATTGGGCAAGCGCCAGATGGTACTTCTGGGTGTCCACTGGGTTCGCAGTCCGCGATGGACCACAAGCCCAGTGAGATTTATGATTTTCTAAAGTTTTAGATTTTTCTGAACCTCCTCGGTCGCTGGGTGGCCCACACGGGCTGTTGCTAGGTGTAAACGGACTATCCAGCTTGACGGCCCGCACTTGTCCCATCATAATTAGACTGGTCCACCCCAGCCTAAACTAACATTGAGTACTAATGGTCATTAAGTGATATTATAAGTTAATAAAAATAATAATAATAATAAATTTTAAGGATTTTTTTGAAATCCAAAACAGTGAAATTCCGGGATGTTACAAAAGATTTGGATCATGCTTATATCCGTGTGGTTCCTTCATCTAGGTTTTTACGACCTTATCTATAAGTTGGATGACAAATAAACATCCCGTGGCTCTCGATAGGCCTTTAACGGTAGATATTCAATCACAACTATTTCTTATGATAGGGTCCACCTAATATTTGAATTTGCTTTATTTTTGGGATCATGCCTTGAAATAAACTCTCAATGGATCCACCGGCCTATCCCAACTGGTATTCTACAATAGGCGGTCCACAGCCACCAAAAGAACACACCAATCAGATATATCAGAACCCTTTAAACAAGGGTTAAATGTAGAGCTACATGTAGAACTGAATATATATTTTATTGAGATATAATACATGCATAAGTCACAACCTTTTGCAAATTTGGAGGTTGAGTAAAAGAATTTCTTATCTTTCAAAAAAGAATATATGCCAGTCTATAATTATATTATAAGATAAGATATATTGAGATTATGCTAATCTACTATAACAATTTCAATACTATATATATTTTCAATTATAGTATATTGTATTACAATGGGCTTTTCATTGTATTGAAATTTATTATGAAGTTAGTATTTTATTACGAAGATTTCAATTATTTTTAATAGGTAGTTGGTAAACTCTTCATGGATTTACTCATTGGCCTTAAGCTTAAGCTTGACATATGTATCTAGGTTTAGTTACAATATATTTTATTATCATTTTTTAAAACACCTGTACTGCTACTTGTGGTACAAGGCTAACCCTTGGGGGTGTGGATTGGATAGTATTGTGCTTGGTATGGACAGGGGCTCTGAGTGGCCACTGTAATGTATGGGCTTTATCCATGCCGTCCATCCATTTTGCCTTGTCATTTTATGTTATAAGCCCAAAAATGAGTTGATCCAAGGCTAAAGTGGACCACACATTGGGGATTAAATGCCTGCTATTGAAAACTTATTGGGGTGACGGAACTTTTGTTCATCTGGGTCTATGTGACCCTATGAAGAGGTTTGGATGGGAAATAAAACCATGGTGTGTGCTATGAAGTTTTCAACAATGGGTGTTATTATCACTGCCGCTTTCTGTGGTGTGGTCCACTTGAGCTTTGGATCTAATTACTTTTTGGGCTTTTACCCTAAAATGATTTGACAAAATGGATGGACGGTGTGGATAAAATCCATATATGGCAGTGGCCAGTCAGAGCCCCTGCCCCTACCCAACTAGAGGTTACACCTAAAATGATATGGCGTGGATAAAAGCCATACATCACGGTCGTCAATCAATGGATGGACGGTGTAGATAAAATCCATACATAACGGTGGCCACTCAGAGGCCCTGCCTGTACCCAATCCGCGTCCAGCCCTTGGTTTAATTCATCCAACGGCTAAGAAAGCCTTGTACCACAAGGAGTAGTACAGGCACCTGCAAGTGATCAGTTCTCTTTCATAAAACTTGGATGTTTGCATTTGGAATTTGGTCGAGTCAACTTGATTTGTTGAGATTTTGCTTAAAATCAACCGATTCCGTAAATAAGCTGGTTGACTTGTTCATCTTGATGCAACTTGGGTTGATTTGATCAAAACTCAAGATGATTCAACTTACAAATAAGAAATATGTATTTATTTAGCTGCTTTTATCTTAGATATTTATTAGGGGTTAGAGTTTTGTATTTTTGCTAGAGGTGGCATCGAGACTCTGTCCGATTTTTCCAAGAACCTGACCTGAACTCGATTCGATCCGGGACCGAGTCCAGCAGGGCTGACTCGATCCGATCCAAATCCTTGCTAGCCTGACCCGAACTGAGTTTGAATCGGTTAGGGAAATCGAGTCGGATCGAGTTGAGTCTGTCCAGTCGATTCAGACTGGGCTGAGTCAAGCCGAGCAGGAGACTCTTGTGCTAAGAAGGGAACGAAAGGAAAATCGGGAGAGAGGGAGAGAAATGATGAGAGAAATAAGGAGATGAGGGAAATTGGGACAGAGAGGAGGAGAGAAAGAAGGACCTGCTGCGCTGCTTGGGCAGAGATGGATTAGGATTCGCCGTTCGAATAAAACAGGGGTAAAAGTAAAAGTTTTTTTTAAAAAAAATTAATCACACTACCCAACCGGATCGGATCCGATTGGATTGGCTACTGACCCGAACTCAACTCAATGTGCAGTCAGATCTAAGTGGGTCTACTCGATCCGACTTGATCCTGGCTTTCGGTTTAGATCAGATTGCATCCGACCAGTTCAAATGAGTCGGATCCGTTGGTTCGGATCGGATCCTGTTCAACTCTAATTTCTGCTAAATAGGAAATACATGTGGGACCCATTGTTATTTGGTCCAAAGCTATTGATGATCATAGCCATTGATTTTATTTTATTTTTTAATATTTCCTCCAATGAATGTAGATTATTAGTGCATTTCTTCTTAATTATGTATTTGCATGCCAACAATGTAAGTTGGAATAGGGCTGCAACTTGGATTTATATCAACCTGATCCAACTTGAGTTCGAGTTAGGTTCGTAAATTTAAATTCGGCCAGATTGGGAATACTGTGGTGGGTCAAGTCAGGTTGTGTTGGCTAGGTTTAGGGTTGAACACAGAGGAATAAGAATTTGGGTCGGGTTAGGTTTGGAAATCAGGTCAGGTCAGGTAAGGTCCTCTTATGGTTAGGTTGGGTTTGATTTGATCCTTAACTCCACCTAACCCCACGTAAATTGATCAATGAAGGAGATGTTTTGGGCATGGTCCTTGTATAAAAAGGCAAATGATTAATTGATTGGTTAAACCACCCATATGATCATATATAGCTACAAAAATAGGGCGTAGAGAATGTGGCTACAGACTCACACACACCCCCACACACTTACACAGTAGTGGGATTTCACCACCTATGGATACTCGAACCCTTGACCAGGTGTTGAAACTCCCGAGAGGCTAGAGTCTACCACCAGAGCGAGAGTAAGGATCCAAAATGTGGCTATATGTATGTATGTAATGGTTTCATAAATGAATGACTCATCTTTACTTTTTTCACTGTTGTGGCCACTTGAATTTTAGATTGTTGTGCTTTTGGGTTGGCCTCCGAACATGAGCAGGTAGACACATATGCATAGAGTAGATGTCACACAATCACAGGGTGGGCCCCATAAGTATATGCCATTGGTTTGGGTTGCATGCAAACAAAAAATGCCTATTTGTTGCAATATAATTAGGCCACATTATCATATATTATATTTAATATAATAATGCTGACAATGTCAGTAATGACGTGGACCAATCACAATGCATGAAATATCTATTTGTCCCAAACAATGGATACCTTTTAAAATAACCGCAAATGACAAAGATGCCCTTGATTCACTTGAATAATTATTAGTATTGTATATCTTAAAATTTTAAGAAGTTTTTTCATATAATCATCCATTTATTATTATTATTATTTTTATGGACTAAATAGAGTTTATTTTTAAAATATTTGTAAATAATCACTTGAGGTTTTTACCATTTATGAAATATACATTTACTATGGGAGGCCGTTTTGCAACTGTTTAGAATCTAGTATGTGTGCCCACCAGTGGCCGACATGCAGAGACTATTCATTAATCTATGTTGGGGACCTTGCACAAAGCCTTAGGATCTAGCTCTCCAGAACAAACCAGAATTATGGATAATAAAGCAATGAAAATAATCAATGCATCAATCACATACCACACAAGAGATTTTTACGTGGAAAACCCTCAAAGAGGTAAAAACCACAGGACCTCGTCCAGATCAACAATCCACTATGAAGTAGAACGTTACAACCTTCTTCACTCACGCAGGAGTGGATAAATAATAAGAGAAATAGAGAAAATGGAGAGATCTAACCGATTACGAGGACATAGAAGCGCTGAGATATAGATTGTACAGTAGATAACCTCAATGAGCAGAACCTCCATTCTATAAGCTTCCTCTCTCTCTCTCTCTCTCTCTCACCTTTGATAGCCCTAAACCCTTTAACAAATCCTTTGTAAAGCTTTAGGAAACCCTCTCGTCGTACCTAGAATGCCCTAGGAACCCCTATTTAAAGTTTTAGGAAACTCCTTTCCGCATCCCAGTTGCAAAAGGACTTGCGATACGAAATCTGTGCAAAATCGCGAAACGAATCCGCGTAACCTCGACTGGTCGAACCGAGTCCACGACCGATTGAGAGCCACCTTCGACCGGTCGAGCACCTCGGAGAAAAATAGTCCACAGTCGCTGGACTTTGAGTCGTGCCACGACTCGTCTTCCACGACTGGTTGACCACAGCCTTCGACCAGTCGAGCGAGGCTCACGACCGGTCGACGACAGGTCAAAAAATCCATCAAATCTCTCCCTTTTTGACTCAGGAGGGATCCATCTTCTTCAAGCCAGCCAGGTTTTTACAAACTTCAAACTTGCCCTTGAGCAAAGCCTTGGTCATCATATCTGACCCATTATCGTCCGTGTGGACCTTCTCAAGCTGTAACACCTTCTGTTCCAAAGTATCCTTAATCCAGTGATACTGATTCTCTATGTGCTTTGACTTGGAATGCTGACTTGGATTCTTGCTCAAGTGTATAGCACTCTGACTATCGCGATAGACCACGTGCTCCTCCTGCTTCAGGCTAAGTTATTGTAGGAACCTCTTCATCCAAAGCATCTCTTTACATGCCTCTGTGACTGCAATGTATTTGGCCTCTGTCGTCAACAATGCTACGACCTTCTGTAGCTTGCTCTGCCAAGAGACCGCTCCCCCTGCAAACGTGAACATGAACCGCAATGTAGACTTCCTGGAGTCTATGCCACCTGACATATTTACATCTGTGTAGCCCTCTAACACAGGTTTACCGTCACCATAGCATAGGCTCAACCTAGATGAGCCTCTTAGATACTGCAGTATCCACTTCACCACTGCCCAATGCTCTTTGCCAGGATTGACAAGATACCGGCTGACAATACTAACTGCATATGCTATGTCTAGGCGTGTACACATCATAACATACATCAAACTTCCTACCGCTGACGTATAGGGTATCTTTTGCATATCTTCCACCTCTGCCTTCGTCTTGGGACACTGTCTGTCGCTCAATCTGAAGTAACCATCTAGTGGAGCACTGACCGGCTTTGCTACATTCATGTTGAACCGCTCTTTGACTTTTTCAATATACTGCTCTTGTGACAGCCAAAGCTTCCTGCTACTCCTGTCATGGGTTATCTCCATTCCTAGGATCTGTCACCCGGACCCAAGTCTTTCATCGCAAAAGACTTGCTTAACTCCTGTTTCAGCCTGTCGATCTTCTTGATGTCTCTTCCCATGATGAGCATGTCATCAACATATAATAGCAGAACTAAGAAATCACGATCTGAGAACTTGCGCGTGAACACACAATGGTCCGACTCCGTTCTGTCATACCCATGTTTTAACATAAACGAATCGAATTTCTTGTACCATTGCCATGGAGCTTGTTTCAGCCCATACAAGCTCTTCCTTAGCCTACACAACATATGCTTTTTGCCCTTGACTTCGAACCCCTCTGGTTGGTGCATGTCGATCTCTTCTTCCAGGTCACCATAGAGAAAGGTAGTTTTAACATCTAACTACTCTATCTCCAGATCCATGCTAGCTGCCAACCCAAGCAACACCCTTATAGATGTCATCTTCACCACTGGTGAGAATATCTCTTCGAAGTCTATGCCTTTCCTCTGACCAAACCCTCTCACCACAAGTCTGGCCTTGAACCTCGTCTGTGAATTCTTCTGCTCAATCTTCTTTCTGAACACCCACTTGTTACTCAAAGCTTTCTTGCCCTTAGGCAATTTCACCATATCATAGGTGTGGTTCTTATGCAAGGATTCCATCTCCTCTTGCATAGCTTTTAACCACTTCTCTTTATGCTCGTCGGCTAGGGCCTCAGAATAATCTTCTGGCTCTCCCCCATCAGTCAGCATAATGTACTCATGTGACGAGTACCTTTTGGACGGCTGTCTGTCCCTAGATGACCTCCTCACCTGTGGCTCAACAGGTAGATCAAGTGGGGGCTGCTCCCCTAGTCCATCTTCTGAAGGAACTCCCTCGTCCTCTGCACCTTGCTGTACTTCCCCGTCATCAGGCACCACGGGAGGAATAATCGGATCCATGTCCTCTAGCTCATCTGAACTACTCTGGTTCTTCTCTGGCTTACCAATGTCTTCTATACACTGATCTTCAAAGAAAACCATATCTCTGCTCCTGACGAGCTTCCACTCGGTCGGATCCCACAATCTGTAATCGAATTTTTCATCACCGTACCTTATAAGAACACACACTGTCTGATCTTCATATCGAGCTTGGACATCTCGTCCTTTGGTACGTAAACGGATGCCCTGCATCTAAATACCCTGAAATGACTGTACGATGGATCCTATCCAGTCCACACATTCTCAAGTACTTCTCCATTCAACGGGGTTGAGATATAGATTGCACAGTAGATAACCTCCACGAGCAGAACCTCCATTCTATAAGCTTCCTCTCTCTCTCTCACCTTTGATAGCCCTAAACCCTTTAGCAAATCCTTTGTAAAGCTTTAAGAAACCCTCTTGTCATACCTAGAATGCCCTAGGAACTCCTATTTAAAGTTTTAGGAAACTCCTTTTCGCATCCCAGTTGCGAAAGGACTTGCGACACAAAATCTGCGCAAAATCGCGGAACGAATCCGCGTAACCTCGACTGGTCGAACCGATTCCACGACCAATCGAGAGCCACCTTCGACCGGTCGAGCACCTCCTTCGACTGGTCGAGCACCCTGGAGAAAAATAGTCCACAGTCGCTGGACTTTGAGTCGTGCCACGACTCGTCTTCCACGACTGGTCGACCACAGCCTTCGACCGGTCAAGCGAGGCTCACGACCGGTCGACGACGGGTAAAAAAACCCATCAATCTGAACCGTTCATATTTTTATTACAACAATAAAAGGATATTATCCACCCATTGCATATCACTGATAATCACAGTCTTTAATTTCTATAGTTGAAGCTCAGCCACTGAAAATTTCTCTTTTTTATGTTCTAAATCCATCTAGTGGTAATAATTTGGTCAAAATAATCCGTTCATCATAATTTCTATATTTTTTTTACTGTATAGAACATATTCCACAATATGGACGGTTCCGATCATCTGACCACTAAGAATGCTGACCTGTCTAGGGCTTACCTACCAAGATGAATGATATGAAACGTGGCCTCAAATTTTGGAATAGTACGCACGTGCTTAGAACTTGGACATGTTATCACACGGTCTGCTAATCTTTTCTATAGATATGTTGTGTCCCACCATTGTCTTGTATACATAGAGTAAAATCTATGGGGCCCACCTTGACTTATGTCTTATCCATGCCGTTTATCGATTTTTTCAAATCATTTTTAGCTATAGGCCCAAAATTGAAGCGTATCCAAAGCTCAAGTGGACCACACCATAGGAAACGGTGTGAATCGAATGCCTACCTTTGAAAACTTCTTGGGGTCCACAGAAGTTTTGGATGAAGCTAGTATTTGCGTTTTCCCTTCATCAATATCGCTGTGATCTTATGAACAGTGTGGGCCCTAAGAAGGTTTCCACGATGGGCATAGTTATCCACGCTATTTCACGTGGGTAGAGCAGTAAACGAGTCGATCCGGGTCGAGCTTGGCTTGGCCATTAGCTAACCCTAGCTTGAACTTGACTTTGCTCAGTCCTCGAGTTTACTTGGCCAACTCTGCTTGACTCGATTAGCTGCTCGGGCTACTTCGAGCCTGTGCGACATTTTCTCAAACACTTTGAACGCATATTCAAATTCTCATGGAATGTAAAATAGTAACAACTCTTTACAAATATTTCAACAAGTACTCGGTGAGTGAAATCAAAATCACGATATGTGGTGGTTTTATGATATATTTTTTTAGTGGTTTGTTTTGTATTCATTTATTCCTCGCCACTTATTAATCCCGTGAAGAATATGCACACCCTCAAACAATAGTTCGTTTAATAATTTCATCAAACACCCAGTGAGCAACATTAATATCAAAATATCGGTTCGAGTCGATTTGAGTTGAGGTTCGATCCAAGTCGAGTCGAGTCGAGCTCAGGCAAGCTTGAACTTAGCTCTAAAAATCAACTCAATTCGATCCAAATCCAATTTCGAACCAAGATGAGTCAAGCTTTTCTGAGTTGAGTCGAGTGAGCTTATTAAGCTAACTTGACTTGTGTACAGCTCTATACGTGGGATGCTATACTTGAGCTTTGGATATACTTCAATTTTGAGCTCATGTCATATGAAAAAAATGGACGAACGGTGTATATAAAACACATAATCCACATCAGGCCTACCAGAGTGATGCTCACTAGGATTACGTGAAAACTCAAATATCAGCCTCATAATAAAAATAAAAAATAAAAAAACTTTCGTGGGTCTCCCTAAAGCTTCAATGGTATGAATTCAAGCTCATTGTTTCTTACAAGGATATACTAGTGGCCCCACCAGACTTTGATATACCCAACCTAATATTTCGCCGGTACAATATGGTAAAATATTGAAAAATATAAAGTTTAAATACTAAGATCCACCCTACACGTGTCACAATACGTCAATAAAGATTGTTGAAAACCAAGATGGCTTCTCGCATGGAGTAATCCTCCTCCCTTAATGTTGTTAACATTAAGACGATCAATGGTCCAAATTCAACAGACAAAATAAATGATCTAGATCATCCTGTCGATGCTATTTTTGTGTTACTCATCTATCCAAAGTGGGCCCCACCATCTGAACGAACTAGATTGCATTTCACCCTCTGAAATGCTCCCAAAATTAGGATTGCGTCACTATCCAAAGTGGGCCCCACCAGGCTTGCTCTCGGTGAAGACAGATCACGTGCATTTATGTGGTACCGAGCTTTCAGTACTAAATATCAGATCAGGTCACAGAGGTGGGCCATTTTCTGATTGAATTCCCTGTTGTTTGTGGAAGATATGGACACATACTGCCAACGTATCACGTGCATGCAGAATCTGAGCCACGTAAAAGGTGGGCGATGGGCCCCACATTGACAATCAATATCCACCTAATAAGCTGGTGTACCACAGCTAGCTATCTAGCTGGTGTATTGACGTCACCAAGTTCTGTGGATAACATCATGAGGTATGTGTTATATCCAAACCGTCCATACACTTGGCGAGCTAGTCTTAAGGCTTGAGACAAAAAAAATATGAAAGATTTAAAGATCAAGTGGACCACACTGCAAAAAGAAGTGGGAGATTGAACGTCTACCACCGTTGAAATCCTTTTGGGAGTCACAGAAGTTTTGGATCAATATGATATTTGTTTTTTTATCTAATAATACAGTTATTTGTGACCTTAATAACAGATTAGATGGAAAATAAACGTTATGGTGGGCCCTACATATGTTTTAAGGGTGAAAATCATTATCCCAGCTGCTATTTGTGGTGTGGTCCGGTTGAGGTTTGGATATGATTCATTTTTTGGCTCGTGATCTAAAATGATATCAAAAAATGGATGAACGGTGTGGATATAATAAATGCATCATTCCGTGGCCATTTAACTTTGATCTCCTTTGGACCGCTGGTACAACTCAGAGCTGGACGCGGGAAGTTCCTGCGCCGGGAACTCAGGTGGGGCCCACTGTGATGTTTGTGAGAAATCCTCCCCGTATATCCATTTTGTAAGTTCATTTTAGGACATGATGCCAAAAATGATCCGTTTCAAAAGATCAAGTGAGGCGAAAACGTGATAATTGAACGTCCACAGTTGAAATATTTGTGGGCTACAACTGTTTTGAATCATGCTAATATTTGTGACTTCAGTTCATCCCAGTAGGAATGAAGTTATTAACGGTATGGATGTCATGTAAGCATCACTGTCGAACCCAGGTAGGTTTCAACGGTAGGAATTTCCCTAACCACATTTTCCTTTAGTACGGCCCACTTGAGTTTTGGATACGGTTCATTTTTTGCATAACGTCCTGAAATTAACTCACAAAATCGATGGAAGGTAAGGATTTCTTACAAACATTACAGTGGGCCCACTTGGGTTCCCAGCGCAGGAACTTCCTGCGAAAGGCTTTCGCAGGAAATCCGCGTCCCTCAGAGCTGGAGGAGCGTCAGTCGCTCGTCTTCCCATGACACGTACCTACACCAGGTATATCGCTGGTGTGTGGTATACCAGCCAATCGACTTCCCATGTTTACACTTATTTTGGGCCCACTTATGTAGACCAATCAATGTCCACCACGTGTTGACACCACCCTACCTGGCATAAGAAAATACTCTCAACCGAGAGTATATCCTGGTTAGCTTTTGCTTTATTGATACACATTTGCTATAAATGCAAAGATGAGTGCTTTTAATTAAGTTTGTCTTCATGGAAATCAATCATCACATGCTATGTGGTTATGATTCTCGTGTTTATTTACAAGGAAACGTCTCAATGATATTATTATTGTGTTTATTATGACGAAACGACACTATCACATTCATAAAAGACCCACTGAGGAATAAATTCATTACAAATTTGGAGATGATATCTTTACCAGCCATCTCTTATAGTCTTTTCAAAATAGGAAATCTTCCTGTATTCGTTCGGAGAAGCAGCAACAATTGATAAGATTGTAAACATCAAGAGATCAAATTCTTGTCCAAGCTAAATTTGGTTTGAGGAGAGCTAAATGAGAAGGTAAGATATAGTCTGTCCAATGATTTGGAGATAGGAAGAGACAGAGAATATCCAAATGCTCATAGAGTCGCATTTCGATCAAGAACCTGAGGGGTCAAGATATGATAGATTCGATCCATCCATCATTCTTAACATCTAAAACCAGCTTGCGGTGAATGGTGAAAATGTTAGATGAGGCTTGACTTAGATTATTTGACACCTTTTGGTGACATCTGGCCAAATCCATTTAGCATAATGTCATCAGATATGTAGAGTGGTCATGATTGATTTGTATCCCATCCTAGATCTGGTTGTCCTAATATGTGGGATTTCAACAAATTTTGGCCCGATCTCTAATGGACCATGGACACATCACGATAGATTAAGATCTGAGAATTAGGAAGTTCGAATCTAAGGAGAGTATTTCTTCCCAATCCAAGTCACTAGTTCTGGAATAATCAAAGAGATTGCCATATCTAGAATAACGATGTGAGCGTGAATGATACAAAAGCAACGAGAAAACCCTAACAAGGGTATCACCGCTTTAACGTTATATAAAATGAGTAATTGAAGAAAAGTTGAGGCTTTACAACTGTAACGCCCCGGAAAATCGGGGGTCATGCATACGCTCGACTCCCGAGTCCCCGAGTGTCACTTATCCTCAATTTTATGGTTTTATGATTTATCAAGTTTAAATGCGCAGTATGGAATTAATTGAAACATGAGGCACATTCACATCTAGTCTACTGAACTGAAAGAAATCAATATATACAGGTTCAAAAGAATATAAAAAGGCCGTACAAGGCAAAGCTCAACAAAATCGCAAAGAAAATCATATGCCCATAAGAATGGTGCACTGAGCCCACGACTCAACGCTCTAGAATCTAGTCTCCTAAGCCGATGGAGAACCGCTCATCAACTGGAAGTAGGACAGCTCGTCGTCCCCTTCGGGAGTAGCATCGCCATGCTCCACTGCTCTGCATCCCCTGCATCTATGAGAGAGTCTGGTTGGGTGTTTTAAAACACCGTCCCAGAGTGGGGAGTGAGTGATCAACTCAATGGGAACTATTAGTCTCAAGTTATCACAAACATCAGTTATATTGCGGATTTAATGAAAAACAATCATTCACAGTCACTAAACTAATCTTATTAATGTGCATGCATGATGGATGAAATGATACATGCCCTCGCCACAACTCTCCCTCAAGCGACTCCATTACGATCGCATATGACAACACTCCCTCAGAGCGACCTCGACTGCCGAGTCGCCAACCTAGCTAATGCGATGAAATGATATGTTAGCCAAGTTCTTAGTTAATTCCGTTCATACAGAAAGTTTGGAAAACTGATTCACCCCACGTATCAATGCCCTCAACTAGTTGCGGTGCTGAGACCCCTCAATGCGCGAGGCCAGGGCACCGCGATCCGTGATCCCGTCGGGTTCTCCATCCCTGACTCTAAGCACATGGGGAGTGCTGAGAGGAAGGGATCGCTCGCAGTCACTACGGGGAGGCCCGTCACCTCAGCGTAGGCCGACAGCTCAGACACAGTGTCCCATTCCACCATGCCCGGCTCACGAGACGGTGGATCAATGCTGAGTTCGCTATCAGTGGGCTAACAACGGTGGTAGGGTGTGCCAGGTTCCATACATGTGTGAGCAATCAAGGTTAACAGACAAGATTGGTCAGTATTATGCTATACCGCACAAGTTCAGGCAAACACGCAACAGACAACATCGGGTACGGGCGACCCATGTAGTCTAACTACTGCCGCCCATCCGCACTTGCCCAAACCCACGGCCTAGCCCAGGATAGTCCTACCAACGGGACCATCCTCACTCTCCTCATTTCCTGACCAACCCAAGGGTCGACAAACAGTCATGGCATGTTATTCATCATTGTTATTTACTAGCATAGCCGATATAATGCATACACATTCATCACACCCATCTGAAATTCTTCTACAAGCAAGCTAACAACGCATTTGAATAAGGTGCTTGTATGTAGTGTGTGTTTGTGTGGAAGTGAAGCACTTCCCACATCTCATAGGACCAAAATGCGCAAACGTGAACGAGTCATACATGTTATGAGGAACAACATACATGGATCACCAAGACATGAGCATGTAAGCATTTGATTTTTCACTTAACCATGTGAGAGGCAAACAACATGTTATAAAGAGCATTACACACAACTCCATCAAGACATGAACATACAATATTCAATGTAACTAAGCATATGAGAGGCAAGATCAACATCAAAAGGGAACTAAACATACAAATCCATATGATTCCAACGAACATGAAATTCTTAGGTTTCCCCTAGATCCTCCAAACAACATCTCATACACACAAAATCATTAAACTCAAATTATAATTGATGCTAGACCACCTAAGGATAATAGTCCGCACTTTTGGATTCGTTGAAGGCTTGGGAACGTCCTAAGAGAGTAGATTTTGGGGGTGGTTTGGCCAGGATCCCTAAAACAACATTTACATGTTAGAATCCGAAACAAATCCCTTCTCATCACAAGGGTTTCAAGGAAAAGGTGGGTTAGAATCTTACCTAAACGATAAACGGAGAGAAGAGGGGCGATTTCGGATGGGGTTTCTTCTTGGAGGAGATGTAGAGAGTTGTGAGGTTTGATCCTTAGGCCCCACCTTGATTTAAGGTCCACCTTACTCACCTTCACCGCCTATTTACTCTCATTGGTCGTTGGATAATGTGCTGGCTATGAGGGAGAGATTTGTTGTTGGGAGATGGAGAAGTTATGAAGAAGAGAGATGGGTTGTAGGGGAATTGAGGATTTACGAGGGAGAGAGGTTTGGTGGTGGCAGATTTGGGGAAGTTATGAGGGAGAGGAGGAAGGGGTTGTTGTTGGAGAATGGAGTTATGAAAGAGAGCTAGGGTTTATTCCCTAGAGTTGGCTCCATTGGCCTTATGTTTCCAAGTTTTTCCAAAATAGCCCTATAGGATTCTATTTGATGTTGAGGCGGCCCTATCACCCCTCCGGCCACCAAATTTGGTGTGTAGGTGCCTCATGGCCCAATGAGGGGCCACACAAAGTTTGAGATCAAACGGATTAACGGAGATGGGGTTTCGAGCATAGGGTTTCTTTCTTTAAATGGCCCAACGGGGCCATTTCTGATTGATGGGGCATTTCTGGTGGCCCTCTGGCCATGAAACTTATAGGACGGATGTTTCACGGCCCGATGAACGGCCATGCAAAAATTGGAGGTGATCGGATATGGGGTTTGGCCGTACGGGCCCGATTTGCGATCAACGGTCACCGTGCCACGATCGGGCCCCAGATTTGGTGAACGGGTGTAGAAAAATATATTAAAACGTCACAGAAAATTGGAAGAAATCCGACGGCTGGAACGCCTGGTATCCCGGTTTCATTTGTAAGTGCCAGATTCTAATCTTGCATTGGTGGGGCGCATTGGGCAAGCGACAGATGGTACTTTTGGGTGTCCACTGGGTTCGCAGTCTGCGATGGATCACAAGCCCAGTGAGATATATGATTTCCTAAATTTTTAGATTTTTCTGACCTTCCTCGGTCGCCGGGCGGCCCACACGGGCTGTTGTTAAATGTAAACAGCCATCGGGCTTGGCGGACCACACCAGATCCTATCATGACTAGACTGGTACACCCCAGTATACACTAACATTGAGTGCTAATGGTCATTAAGTGATTTTATAAGTTAATTAAAAGAAATTTTTAAGGATTTTTAGAAATCCAAAACAGTGAAAATCCAGGATGTTACAACACCAAACACATTAGCTTATCTTTTATTTATCTTATCATAACTTAGCTTAGTTTAGAACAGCTATCTAGCGGCTCTCGTTATCTTAGGAGTAGAGATAGTCTTTCAGTAACCATAAGCTGTATATCATGATCATTTAAATTCTGATTTGGTTGATCACACCTACTTGATTCATCTATTTTAATCCATTTAGCATAATGTCATCAGATATGTAGAGTGGTCATGATTGATTTGTATCCCATCCTAGATCTGATTGTCCTAATATGTGGGATTTCAACAAATTTTGGCCCGATCCCTAATGGACCATGGACACATCACGATAGATTAAGATCCGAGAATTAGGAAGTCCGAATCTAAGGAGAGTATTTCTTCCCAATCCAAGTCACTAGTTCTGGAATAATCAAAGAGATTGCCATATCTAGAATAACGATGTGAGCGTGAATGATACAAAAGCAATGAGAAAACCCTAACAAGGGTATCACCGCTTTAACGTTATATAAAATGAGTAATTGAAGAAAAGTTGAGGCTTTACACCAAACACATTAGCTTATCTTTTATTTATCTTTCTTTTATTTTTCTTATCATAACTTAGCTTAGTTTAGAACAGCTATCTAGCGGCTCTCGTTATCTTAGGAGTAGAGATAGTCTTTCAGCAACCATAAGCTGTAGATCGTGATCATTTAAATTCTAATTTGGTTGATCACACATGCTTGATTCATCTATTTTAATCCATTTAGCATAATGTCATCAGATATGTAGAGTGGTCATGATTGATTTGTATCCCATCCTAGATCTGGTTGTCCTAATATGTGGGATTTCAACAAATTTTGGCCCGATCCCTAATAGACCATGGACACATCGCAATGGATTAAGATCCGAGAAGATAGGAAGTCCGAATCTAAGGAGAGTATTTCTTCCCAATCCAAGTCATTAGTTCTGGAATAATCAAAGAGATTGCCATATCTAGAATAACGATGTGAGCGTGAATGATACAAAAGCAATGAGAAAACCCTAACAAGGGTATCACCGCTTTAACGTTATATAAAATGAGTAATTGAAGAAAAGTTGAAGCTTTACACCAAACACATTAGCTTATCTTTTATTTATCTTTATTTTATTTTTCTTATCATAACTTAGCTTAGTTTAGAACTATCTAGCCGCTCTCGTTATATTATCTTAGGAGTAGAGATAGTCTTTCATCAACCATAAGCTGTAGATCGTGATCATTTAAGTTCTGATTTGGTTGATCACACCTGCTTGATTCATCTATTTTAATAGGTACATCAGGTATGTATCTATTTACATTTTGTTTATTAATCATTTGGCTTCCTCACAAGTTGTGGATCGTAAAAAAACATTATTTCACAATATCTAATGCAATCGACAACATTTTTCCATATTTAATTTGATTAGGTATCTTTGTTCATTCAAAAATTATTTAAAACTTAAAAGTGTTAGTGAAAGAATAAGTTCTTTTAAGTTGACTCACATCTATTGCCCTTAGGAAAAAAAAAAAAAAAAAAAACTCATCTAGAAGAATTAGCTTCCTTTTCTTTCTCTAATTGCTTGAAGAGAATGCAATTTTGGTGGCTAAGAAGACTCGGAATCTTCGATCCCAATCTCCATTATGTCCGTCTTAGAGAAGGGGACATTAACAATTCAATCATCCCGTGAGTCAAACCGACTTTAATATGCAGGCTCATTCTACTCACACACTTATGAAAAATCTAGACCCTCGATTATATGAATGGTCCAATTTAATTGAATTAAGTACATCATTACATTACATTAGCCTGATTTTTGCACCCATGAATCCTCAAGGTAGGGACAACATTTTGGCTGGTTACGATTTAGTGTCCAATACACATGACCCGTTGGCCTGGATCCACTGAGATGGACCCAAGTGGTTTGATGACTCGTCCGAGTCATATCCAACTAACCCTATTCGATTCATGATCGGGCCCGATCGGTACACCACCACATCTGCTAATGCAGCACACGTGTGAAACACCCGAGCTGTCCATCAGGATTGCCCCACCGTGTCTGAGAATCCCACCAAACATCATGGAAGCAGATAGACGGCTAAGAAAGTCTGGCAAGTTTATTTCAGCTGTTTACATATTTCATTCATTTCGCCCACCTGATTTGGGTTGGTGAGGATTGGGTTGAGGATTTTCAACCCAAGCCCAACCCAACTGGTGCGACACACCTGATGGACGGACCCATATTATTTAGATCATGGGCTGGCTCTTTGTAAAAATCAGCCCGGCCCATTTACTTCCATAGTTGCATGCAGTGTCCGAAGGCCTCTTTGGGCCAGGGCTATACACGAGTCAAGCTAGTTCGAAAAGCTCGCTCGACTCGTCTCGACTCAGCTCGGATTGACTCGGCTTGAAAGGCTGACTTAAGGCAAGTCAAGCTTGTTTACTAAAGCTTGAGTTGAGTTCAAGCCAAGTTCAACCATGGTGTATTTCAACTCAACTTGACTCGAAGCTCGAGCTCAAGCTCGAGTAATATATTTTAATAATATATATTATATTAATATTAAATATATATAATATATAGAGCTTGAGTTGGAGCTCGAACTCGAGTATAGCATGGACGAGTCAAGCCAAGCTTGGCCCACCTCAACTGGACTCAGCTCGATTTACAACCCTACTTTGGGCTTCTCTCTGCATTATGGAAATCAACATTTGATGATTAGAGAGGTGGACCACAGCGAATTATGGTGACATGTCCATAGCCATCTGATCAATCTTGGATGGGTCTACCCACGGATCTCCGGTGCTGATTGTAGGTAAGGTGGGCCGCCTGTCTACAGTGGCATGGTGCGGTGCGGTCCTTACCAGGGGGCCACCTTGACGTATGTATTTTGTATCCACACCGTCCATCCACTTTTATTCAAAACATTTTAGTTAATGAATACAAAATGAAGCAGATCCAATTCTCAGGTGGATCATACCATAGGAAACTTTGGTGATTGACCATTAACGGCCCACAAAAGTTTTGAATCAAGCTGATATTTGTTTTTTTTTTTTTTTTTTCCTTTCCATTCATCCAGTTTTATGTGACCTTATCAACCGGTTGGATGGAAAATAAACATAATTGAAAATTATGGTGGGCCCTAGAAAGTTTGCAATGTAGGATGTTCAATCACCCATGCTTTCTATAGTATGGTCCACCTGAGAATTGGATCTGCTTCATTTTTAGGCTCATGCTCTAAAATGATCTGGAAAAATGAATGGACGGCGTGGATATAGAATAAATACATCAAGGTGGGCCCCATGGTAAGGGCCGCACCACTAGGTTTTGGACTTACTTTTAAGACCCATTTATTAAACGGGTCGGGTTTGGATCACGGGTTCAAACCCGATCCCCACGCGCCATTGGTGCATTGATTAAACTTTGGCAAGCTATTTGATATTCTGGCTCTTGCGGCGTAGAGCACTTGATACACAGGCACCTAGATAGAGTCCACGTGGCATATTCTAACTCGAATTAATCCGACTAAATTGTAGAACTCACTGTTACTTAATTACACGCTAAAAATTAGATTGGTAGAAACATCCTAACCGTTGATTCATGAACACATGTTTGAAATAAGACCACTGGATATTTTTCACTTTCACCCGTTCAATAAATGTCCAGAAATCTAATAGCTATATAATCGGAAAATATTAACATTTTTCTCGTGATGCATCTAAAATCTTCCCTATAATTTGGACGGTTAATTTAAATTAATTACTTTTCAAGTACTCAATATACCAATAATATCTAACTGCCTATGTATTATCTATAGTACTCTGCCAGAGTATCAAAGTACTTCTCAATTTCATTTCAGTGCGCCGAATCGGGTCACCACCGAAACTGGCTCGTATCGTTTACGGACGAAAAAGTCTCAAGTCCAACCGGTTGGACCACAGGTTACAGTCCATCGAGTAGATAACTTCCAACCTGTTAAGTGCATGGGTTAATCAGCACATCCAATATATTTTCCCCACCATAAAGAAATATTTTCCACTGATCGGGTGGACCACATTTGTATTTTGCTACTTACCAATGGCTATACTGTTTACTATGGTGTGGCCCACTTAGTGAGTGGATAGTGTTGAATTGTGTTTTATATGATCATCATGAAGGGTTCAAACTATTGGAAGGATTGGATTTCACAAGAACTTAAAAGATTAGAAGCTATCCATTAGATGGACCGTAATCTGTGGTCCAAGCAGTTGGACTAGATACCTCTTGTAAACATTGCACTGGTCAGGCAAGCCAGCCCGGACTAGTGAGCTTTTGGTTATGGTCACATCCATGGTGGGACCCACCACCAGATCACATTGCACACGTGTGCCATGTTCACGTGTTGCTTATCTTTAAAGGAAGACTATCTTTTGATACGTGCCGTTCACAACGCATGACTACTTTACCTTTTCTTCTTTTGCTTTTAATTCAGGGTTAGCTTTAGAATCCCCTTTCAGTACTTACTAAGATGTATGAGTTAGCATGCCTTTGACTTTAATAATTGAGGAATTTTAACCCTACTCTGAGGGTGCAGCGTAATTCATACACAAGAACGCACGAGATTTTTATGGTGGCATGTTTGCAAGTTGATCCAGGCCGTCCAAATTGTTGTACTCTTGATGGATGGAGCGTGTCCTGAAAATTACAACTCATATCAATGTATGACGTAGAGCGGGTCACGGACACTTTCACGTCAAGATGGACAAGAGAAGGTCGACCGAAGGCGGAAATGATTAGGACCGTCAAAACCTTAAAACAGGCTTATCTCGCAAATCGGAAGGAATTATTAGACGTGTCATATATGATTTTGGATAGGAGAAACTACTTTAGCCACCAAACCCTGCCACACAGGTTGCCCACGCCGAATTTGTGAGATTTCATCAGATCGATGATCAAAAATTCAATTTATTTTTATTTTTATTATTTATAGTAAGTTTTAGTCCGATCATACCTTTTTACGATTGCACTTTAAGAATTGTGTCCAACATGAGAAGTGCTTAGAAAATTCTGGAGAATAATGTGGTTAGGCCAAATATAACACTTACTATTTTTGGCTTAAAAACCACGAAATTTAGTAGGGCTTAATTTCCTTTATAAATAATAAGTTTATTATTTATAATAATTTACAAATTTTAAGGAGTATGAGTTTGAATTTGATTTCAAAACTTTTTCCATTTTGTATCACTATTTAAAGGGTTGTAAATATAATTTTATCAATTATCGATTAAATTTTAAAATTTTAAAATTTATTTCTATTTTCTTATTTTTCCCCGTGAATTCGAAGAAGATTTGTGAGAGTCCAGGAAACCTCCATGGATTTGTAGTAGTTATCTCCTTGAGAAAGACGATGATCGATCTCATTACCATCCCTGCGTCAATGTGTTGGGTACCCATTCAAAGGCCAAGATCTGAGTCCGGAGCGACTCGGACTGGGTGGGACCTGATCTTGTTTGACACCATGAGTCACCCGTGACTCGGGCGAGTTTCCTGACGGTGAGTTGGGGTCCACTCGGACGAGTCAAGTCGAGTTTCTGTTTTTCAGTTATGATATTTGGGGCCCATTTTCGGCGATCCTGACCATTGATACTCTGACAGAGTGTGATGAATAATACGCAGGCAATTGGGAATTGCATACGTGGCATACAAGTAATTTGTCAACCAATCTGAATTTGCGAGTGTGCAATTTGTCAACCAATCCTACGGTCGTATTTCATCAAACAAGTTTCCACGAATCAAAGGTTAGGATTTGTCAACCAATCTGAATTTGTGAGTGTGACTTCAAGATAGCGGGTTCCACAATTTTGTCGGTTTAATTTGAGTTTATGGGTGCCACGTGTACAATTTCTGACTGCCTGAGTATCATCAGTCATACTCTGCCAGAGTATTAGATGATTCTCCTTATAAAAATCTCCTTGATGAGCCAATCGTAACCTTTCGTTTTATGGCCTACTGATGGGAAATTCAACAACGGTCCATATTCAACTGAAAAAAGTTCTAATATCAGTTGCTTGGATCTTCCTATCTGATGGATTTGGTGGGAATTCTCCATCCATGGTGGGGCTCAAAGGAACAACGGTCTGGATTCATTGAATGAAATGGATACCCATGTGTACGGATGCGTGCCACGTGTCATATAATTCTTACAAGTGGGGTCCATTGCACGGTCATCGAGACTGTTAAGGCAATGTGGACGAAGGATTCCCAAAAGTCTAATTGGACGACCTTATCATCCAATAGTCTATATGGTGTATTTTAGACCGTTACTCTGTTTTCTTATCAGCCGTCTATTAAAAGGCTATGGATGGTACGTTTACGACCATCGTTGGTGCCCCTATCATAGCATATGAGCTGTACATGAGTCGAACCGAGTCGGGATTGGCACAGCTCGAGTTGGCTCGGCTACTAGTTGACCACAGCTTGAACTTGGCTTGGCTCAGTCCTCGAGCCTATCCAGCTGGCTCAATTTGGTCAGCAGCTCAAGCCAGTTCGAGCCAAGTTTGAGTCCAAACCGAGTCTATACAGCATTTTCTCAAACACATGGGGTGCACCTTCAATTTTTCACTGTACATGAAATAACAACACCAATGTATAGGTATTTCATCAAACACTTATGGGCAACATCAAAATCAAGATAGGAGAGTATTTGTTTCATGTCCATACCTTCCTCGCCACCAACCAACACTTTGTTGAGTCATTTCATCAAAAACTTGGTGAGCAGCATTAATATCAAAGTAACTGAGTCACCTAATTGGTTCAATCCGAGTTCGATTCAAGTTGGCTTTCAATCTTGGTCTATTCAGGCTCGGACAAGTTCGAACTCGACTCAAATTTTGTTCGAGCTCCAAAAATCAGTTCAACTTGGCTTGAACCTAGTTTCGAACCGAGCCGAATCGGGCTTTTTTTAGTCGAGTCGAGCGAGCTAACTCAGTTCATGTACAGCTCTTCATAACAACGGTTTAGATAACCAAAATGTGGGCCCCACTTCTACAAAGTCACGCCTGGAGGAAGGCTACCATGCGTCTGACCTGCCATTCGAAGACCCGGCCCATGCTTTCTTAAGTAGGATTGGGGTCCACCGGCCTGACACACGGCCCAACCCCACCTCTTAGATGGATTTGGGCCGTCCATAATTGTTTGGGGTTATGAGATCTGTCTACTAGGTGGGCCATCCTAGATCTGATCAACGATCCCAATCCTGACCGTGCCCACCAATGAGAAGCTTATAAATGGTAATAGAGCAAAATGGCAATTTGGTAAAGCCAGGGCATGGGCCCCTAAACATGGCCATAGGGCTGGGCCTGGCCTTCAAATCTAGGGCTGGGACAATGATGAATGGCTTAGTCCACTCATCAAGTGGACCACCCATATATATATATATATATATATATATATATATATATATATATATATAAACGGACAGTTGTCGTTCACAGCAGATGTGTAGTTTAAAGGCATCCATTGGATCCAGGTCATGATTCATCGATCCAAACCATTGATACGATGGGTCCCATTGTAGATGAAGTACCCAAAAAAAAAAAAAAAAAAAGTTTTAAATTGAACTATTTCAAATCGTTGATCATTTAAATATTTTCCCAATAGGGAGCCAGAGCTTTCGGACTAGGGCTTAGGTAAGGCCCACCAAGGGCTGGTCCTAGCCGGCCCATTGCCGTCGAATGCATGTGTGATCTTGATCTATCAGTGACAGGATTGACCCCTTTAAAAATTCCATATTTTCGTAGTCACATGGTGGCCGAGTTAAGGATCATGGCTGACAGTGTGCCACGTCAGATCTGGGCCAGGCCAGAGAAAGTGGCCCACTTATTTGTTGGGTAGAAATCTACCGTCCTCTAACTCGAGCCCAAGTGGCCCAAAATATCCATATATAGGTTGGGCCAGAAAGAACCACTGTAATTATCCATCTGACCTGAAATCAGGCCCATAACAATCCCTTGTGCCTTTGAAAATGACAATGTGACACATAGAGCTGGGCATGGGACGACTCGAATAACGACTCGTCTGACTCGTTCAGACCCGACTCGATCTGAAAAGAAGGGGTGAGTCGGTCGAACTCAGTAAGCTTCGCCCAATCCAAACTCAAACCGAATCGAGTCTAAGTTACCTAGTAACTCCACCCGACTCGACTCGGATTCGAGTATATATATAATAAAAAACCCTAATTTCTAAGTATCTCTGACCCTATGTGCCGCATCGGACGCTGACCCCAACTCGATCCCAAACTCTCTCTCTCTCTCTCTCTCTCTCTCTCTCTCTCTCACCTTCATCTTCCTCTTCCAAACACAGTAGCTACCCACCACCATCATCACCCTCCTCCTCATCTCCCTCATCTCTCAATCCAATTCGGTGCCAACTTGACCCAACTCGTTACTTTTGAACTGGGTCGGACTCGGTCCAGATTAGCCTATGCCAGACTTGGACTCGGTTCGAGTTAGGCTTGCTGGACTTGGTACTGAGTTGGGTCGAGTTCTGGTCAGGCCTATTTCAAAACTGGATCTTGGATCGGGTTAGGCATGCTGGACTTAGTACTGAGTCGGGTCGAGTTCGGGTCAGGCCTATTTCAAAACCGGATTGAGTTGGGTCAACCTTAACTCGGTCTGACTTGATTCGATGCCCAACTCTAGTGACACATCTAGGCCACGTGATGAAAGATGGAAGCCGACCCAGTTATTTACCGGGGAAGTGCAATAAGTGGGCCATGACTTGCATGTGGGCCCACCTATACTACTAAAACCTTGTTGCATGATATTGCCCATGCTCCATTGCATGCATGGTCACACTACATGCCATGGGTCGGTAAAGGGCCCACTTCATGGATAACCCATGGACAGATCCAAACCATTCGAATGGTTGGTTTTGTTTCTCTTCATAGATCGGATGGCTAGGATGGTTTGTGGTGATTCATACTTAAGTCCTGATCTGTTCATGAATTGAGCCTGGCCCATTTAATAGTTGGGCCTGAAATTTAGGCCCGCTATGGCATGATGGGGGAAGTTGAGCCTAAGCCAGCTCTTGGAACATGTAATGGGCCTAGATTGGGTCCTTATCAAGCATGGTCGTGGGCCCAAGATACTAACGGCCATTGGCCATTGCTGGGTGGAAGTTGGGCCTATGCCAGCTTTTTGAAATGGCCACATGTGTGCGAGATCCTAGCCACTCAGTATTTGGGCCCAACCACCAACATGGTCATCATGTGGGCCACTCCAGGATATGGCCCATCTATGGTGTGGCCAAAATATGAACCGTCTGGATCTTGTGCTTGTGGGCCACATGTACAGAAACAGGATGCTTGATAAGTAATCCAGATGAATTTTATGTTAGGAAACTACAACTTGATAACATCCATTTATTTTTATGATAATTGCAATTGGGACATCCAAACGGGCCCCTGGAATATAACAATAAGATGGAAATTCAACTCTAGATGGCCGTAATTCAACAAAAGACCATCCAAATCAGTTGCCCACTGGGGATGGGCCACACCCAACAATTTCACTGATCGGATCCATCCGACTAGTCCCAATCAAATGGATGGTCGAGATGAAAATGTCATTGGACAAAATGGATGGCTAGGATAGTCTGATTTGCATGACTTGGAGGGTTGGTGGCGTGGGCCCGTTGACACTTTGGTATGATACAACGGCTTGATCCAAACTCATCAACTTTGACGTTAGGCGCCAAAATAAGTAGATACACTCAATATGAACGTATATGACCAAATTCTAAAAAGATTGGATGCTTACTCAACCGCTTGCAGAATTTGATAATGACTAAGCGATAATTAGAAGGTGGGGTTTTCCCTCCAAGATGGATTACTTTGTGACTTCCACGAGAAATGACTTTCAAAATACCAATGTCAATTAAACAAAATAAAAATCTCACAGTCGGTCACTAAGAGTAATGACAAGAATGCATCTCTTGAAAGCAATGCTTGATATTGTATAAAGAACGAATCTCGTATATGAGTATAG
The DNA here is from genome assembly GCA_021015155.1 of Magnolia officinalis. NCBI lineage: Eukaryota > Viridiplantae > Streptophyta > Magnoliopsida > Magnoliales > Magnoliaceae > Magnolia > Magnolia officinalis. The sequence continues at coordinate 95,244,831 of JAJHSJ010000002.1, forward strand.
ACTTGGATTACAACTAATTATTATGGCTAAGAATTACTAATATTCCTAGGATAAGCCGAGATTAAGTAAATTAATAGGTTTGATTGATTTGTTTGTTATTTGTTGGTTGAGATTTTCTCTATCACATTCCTCTGCTATTTATAGATTTTTGTTGTAATTTATTCTTTTAGATTATTCTTCCATTACCGCAACGCTTACGGCAGTTTAAAAGCCCCTCTATAGATCATTCTCTTGTTACGTTTTCCTTTTGTGATTATTCCTCTTTTTTCGACCAAGATCTACTTTGATTGATAATCATTCATTAGCCACACATTGGTCGCATTGCTTTTGTCGGTCGTCTAATGACGTGTAGTATTAATTCTTCTAGATGTTTCTCTCTTTAATATGACATCTGAACCACTGACACGTAGTTTTTTAAATCCTTCTTTCTTCGACATATTTGTAATGCCTCGAATTTTCGCGGCCCAAGTACATACTCGTGCCTGAGAATTTCGGATGTTAATAATGTAAAAAATGAATGCTTCAAAATCGCACCCTTTTTTTTTCATTTAGATCACATCAAGTTACATTCACGAAAGTAACCATCCACGAGAATAACATCGATTGTATTTATTATTCCATTAGAGTAAAAATCATACAAATAATTCTTTAGTGCACTATTAATGAGAGCTTATTACATTATTAAAGTTTGCAGCGGAAAATAAATAAAACAATTCATGGTGTTATCATCCTTCTTTATTCAAAAAAATCTTCCATAGAATGACTATCATCCGTATCATCAGCCTGTGATTCACCTGTAACATCTACATGGTTGGAGATGGTCAATGCCCCACTCATAGTGGTGGTTGTCCTTTAAAGTTTACAATAATTCAAATGATTCATAAGAATAATAGAAGGGTCCCGATACATCTCATACTCCACAAATACAAGTAGTATCAGTATGCGCAAACATTCTACATGAAATGCATGCCTAGAGAAGTATGTGTGGTCCATCACACTCAGCGATCATGACAATGTGGAAAGTAGTTTAAAGATATCCGGCTCGCCCCGCATCCCATACTACGGAGATTCGTCGGCATGTCTAACGTTAACGTGGATTTATGCGAATATCTCAAGGCGACACAACAACGCGATTGGAAGATTTACGTGGCACAATTTGTTTATGGAGCAAGTATTTGCGACATCCAATCTCGAGAAGTAATGTAACACGCATGACAGTTTACTTACATCGATTGTGCACCACTACCCAACCCACGAGATTACGTGCCGACCAAGAGGACCGCTACTCAAAATGCATTATGTCCACGATGTTATACCAATCGCTAGAAGTGGAATTTCCAACATTATACTTGTGTGACAAGATAATAATATGATAATTTAAATTGTGCAACAAACATTCATAAGGTGATGATTCACAGTATTAAAATTCGAAGCATGTAAGAATAAGATAATAAAATCAAATTATCGCAAAATTTAAAGGATAAACTCTCACCTCTAACTTTGAATCGTCCTCAAGTGTTGCTAGAGTTCTGCGTGTACGCCGTAGAATTGAATTCTAACATGGTTTTAAACAATTCGTGTGGTTAGATCACTACATTAAACGACTCATATGGTTAAGATCAAAGGTTAAGATTTGGCCTAAGATATAGGTTTAGGATTTGGCTTATCAAGGTAATACTTTATATATGAATTTAATATAAGGTTTTAATGTACGAGAGAATTACCTTGATTAACAATTAGCCTTAGTCGACCAAACCCGAATCTTCAGCAGAATTTCCTTACCGAGTTGACTTGATTCGACTCGATCCTAAACAACCTACATAGGGTTGTTGGAAATCCATAGATTAGCAAGGAACTTTCCTAAGAGCTTACCTTTAATCGTCAGAGGGACCCAACTCGGATCTGGACTCGACTAGAAAAGTTGTGAGTTGCAGCTTTCCTCCAAGTACACTTGGTCTCTTTCTCCCTTCTCTCTTCAAACCGTTGTTCTCTCTCTCTCTCTCTCTCTCTCTCTCTCTCTCTCTCTCTCTTTTTTTTTTTTTTTTTTTTTTTTTTTTTAAAGAGATTTAGACCTAAATTCTCTCATTTTTACTTCAATTTGATTTTAATGATATTTTCCTCACGTAGGAGAGGTTTTATAGTACTTCAAAGGAGGGTGGGTGCGAAGGAAGCAGCGCTGATGCAAAGGCGAATTTGCGCACGGTGGTTTGGTGGCTGATTTAAACAAACTCATAAACTAGATAAAGATGGGTTTTAATCTATATTTCATGGGATGATATCCGTTCAAGCGGGCCACTCAGTGAACAGATTAGATCATGGGATGGTGCAACCCCAATGATCGACCGACAACATTCGAACGAAGAAGATGATCGTCATTTAATGGTGGATTTTGTTTCGACCCATCTCTCTTCGCGGAGATCATGTGAGTGGTTAAGATGGACGCATGAAAGCTTGTGATGATTAAGAATTCAAGGTCCAACAGTTTTGGTTAATGGTTTTTGCGAAAGAGCCTTCCGCATGGTGGGGCTTAGTTTCGTGAAAAATCGGCACAGAGAACGTGTTTATCTTTGCTTTTCTCACTCCTTACCTTGTTGGAAGGAGTCGGAAAAGACCTTGCTAGATGTTGGACGGCTTGGATCTACTAGAAGATTTTGAAAACGAGAGTTTTTGGTGGAGAAGTCTTTCTAAAAACGTTTTTATCGGCCATTGTTACAACGTGCGGAACTGCTGACTTTGGTTCAATTATACGATGAAGGTGGAGTCCATTATGATGGATTTTTGGGAAATCCATTCCACTCATCAGTCTATTCAAGTCATGTTGGCTCATGAGCACAAATATGAAGCAGATTCGAGCCTTATATGTGCTTATCTTGGAAATTCTCCCATCAGGTGCTAAAAAAGACTTGATCTTAATTAACGGTCAACGTTCAATGATCAGGGCTTAACTTTGAGAAAAACGTGTAGTAAAGATAGGTGAATGGTTGAACAAAATTTGGTGGTTGATCGATGGTGGGAGAAGCCTACATCTAAAATTTCACCTTTTGTGCCAAAAGGAAGGAATGAGAGTCAAAGCGGTCATTATTCAACAGTGTAAGATCATAGATCAGGGTTTAAATTTTGTTTGATATCATAGTCATATGAGGCCAAAGTGTGGTCCAAATTTGAGTTGCGTTGGACGGTGTAAAGTGGGTTAATCTGAAGCTCCAAATTTAGAAAGAGTTGGTAAGCTTAAAACGGATAACTTCGCACATAAGGAAAAAGCCTACCAAGTTCGGGTTCTCATATTTCAAATTTGTTCTATATGACGAAAAATTCAAGTCATTCATACGAAGGAAAATATCCTACTACGACTACCCACGAGCTTCCTTCACTCGATGGAAACCAAAATCAATGGTTAAGAGACTAATTTGTCAATTGGTTCAATTTTACAATGATCTAAGGGCTGAAATTCGACGTATATGGTTAATCTATGATAAATAGGCATTGTATAAAATTTTACATGAAACGATTCATGGGAACCATATGATCTAGAATTCAAGGGTATAGGTTAATGGCATTAAGCATTTACGATTTTACTATCTTTTATTTCTCCAACTTCCACCGTTCGTAATGTTGGACTACACCATCCAATTGCATTAAAATTTCACAGACATTCTTTACTTTTCATTCTCTTTTCATCGCCTCATTTTGGGCCTTGATCGCTTATAGATGACCAGGATACCTTTTTAATGGGTTATACCACTCTAAGGTATAAATCAACGCTTTCATATATCTAATAGAGAAGTCAGCCGATAGTTGTGGCATATACCCTATGATCTTCGAACTAAGTTGTTCATTCTGATATTTAGGCGGCCCGCTTGGCGGATCCAAATATGAAGAATGATTAGATGACATCTTAAAAATAGAAAAACTTTATAGTTAGTACTCAGATCATGTATACAGTCGATTTTGTAAACGGAATTCAAGTAGGTTTTTAGAGTGATCAAGAGGTACCACATGTATACCATTAAATTCAAGTAACTTATTCACATTTGTAAGTTTCTGTAACACCCCAGATTTCGAGGGTCGAGCAAAGCTCTACTCCCGAGATCCAATGCATTACTTATGCAACATGGATAATGATGTTTAGATGTCGTCCATAGCAATGCATTAAACATGAGTGAGATTATACTAAAACAGCATATCATACTCCAGAGATAATGTAATTAAGCAACGGAAGTCTGAAGCACAAGTATCTAAATACGAAAGAATTATACAAACTCCAGAGTATGAGTATGTAACCGGGCTGAACATATACATGTATCGTTTCAGAATAGACAAAATGTCAAAATGTAAAGTGTTTAACTAATTCATAAGTCCCTGTAATCCCGTCGAATCAGCACGAAGTCTACACAGACCCGCCTGAGAGCTGAACGTAGGAGAATTCTTCCTCCTCGCCTAAGAAGTCCAACTTCACTGAATAGACTTTCCCATCACTTGCATTTACAACAAAGTCTGGTTGATGTTTTAAAACATCGTCTCAGGGTGGGAATGAGTGGCCAACTCAGTGGTACTATAAGGCAAAGGTTAACTTGTTATCAAGTCAATCAAGCAGTAATGATAAATCAGTACAACAATCATATCATAAATACTCTTGTTAATGCAGGGATGGTATGTAGTAATGATGCATGCTCTCGCACGAAGTTCCCTCAAAAGCGACTCTGACAACCAAGTTCGCGCATGACAAACTCCCTAAAGGTGCAACTTCCTCACCAAAGCACATGTAACGCCCTGAAAATCGGAGGTCGAGTACATCCGCAACTCCCGAGTTTCCGAGGTCACTTATCATGCGTTTAATGGTTTTAGTGTTAGTCTGATTAACTGCGCAATTTGGAACAAACTGAAACATGAAGCACAAGCGCAAGTTTACTGAAATGGGAGAAAAACATCACAAATATATGTACACGTCCAAAAGAATAAGGGCACATGGCGCCACACGACAAAATCACAAATTGATATATCATGTCCAAAAAGAATAGGGCTGAGCTCGCAGCTCAGCAGTCCGTCGTCACAGCTACGGATCCGACGCAGCTCCATCCATCAACTGGAAGTAGGAGTACTCCTCCTCCACATCCACGTCCGCAATGCCAGGCTCCTCCTGAACTTCGCCACCTGCATCTATGGAAGCGTCTGGTTGGTGTTTTAAAACACCGTCCCAGAGTGGGAGTGAGTGATCAACTCAGTGTGAACCATTAACCTTAAGTTGTAACAAGCATCAATTATAATAGGAATTTAATGAAAAGCAGGAATTCAGCAACACCTATAACTCTTATTAAATGCGCATGAAATGCGATGACATGATGCATGCCCTCGCCACAACACTCCCTCAAGCGACTACGTCTACGATCGCAAATGTCATCACTCCCTCAATGCGACCTCGACTTCCGAGTCGCCATCCTAGCTAATGCGTGAAATGCGATCATGTTAGCCAAGTTGTTAGTTAGAGTCCATTCATCCAGCAGATTTGGGGATTCTGGATCACCCTACATGTCACTGCCCTAATCTGGTTGCGAGGGCAAGATCTCATCAACGCGTGAGGCCGAGTCCTCGCGGTCCGTGATCCCGTCGGGGTCCTCATCCCCGACTCCAAGCACATGAGGAGTGCCGATAGAGAAGGGATCGCTCGCGGTCACTACGGGGAGGCGCGGTACCCCAGCGTAGGCCGACAGCTCGGACACAGTGTCCCATTCCACCATGCCCGGCTCACGAGACTGTGGACCAATTGTAGTCAAATTTTCAGTGGGCCACAAAGGTTATAGGGTGCATCAGGTTCCATACATATGTGGGCGAACATGGTTAACAAACAGGGATGATCGGGTAGTAGGCTAATCCGCACGAATCAGGCGAGCATGAAACGAATGACCTCGGGCACAAAGGTCCCATGTAGTCGAACTACAGCCACCCGAACACTCCCGCACAATCCGCGAGTCTAGCCTTAGCGTAGTCCTACCGATGGGGCTACCCTCTCTCGTCAGGTTCCTGACCATCCCAAGAGAGTGGAAAGAGTTCTACAACATGCTCACTACTCATGCTATCAGCTAGTACATCCAAGTCATAATCTCATGCATCCTAACCACACAAAACAAATATCTTTAACACACAATCAAGTATCATCATAGAATTTAGGTGCATGTGAGTGTATGTGTGTTGTGTGAGGAAGTTAAACACTTCCCCCATCTTGAGGGATCATAAGCATTTGTAATTAATCACACACACAATTAAAGCATTGCATATGATGGAAATGTATCAACAACCACAAGCATGTTATCAATCAACATTAAAATCATGTGAAGGCACAATATATATAACATTTGAGAATCAAACATGCATATTCTAACAAGTTCAACATCATGAAAATCCCTAGGGTTTCCTAGAATTCCAAATACGACATCCAAGCACTCAAAATCATTAAATCCGTATTAAAGTTGGTGCTAGGCCACCTAAGAGCAATAGTCCGCACCTATGGATCGTTGGCGACACGATAAACGTCCTAGGAAAGGGGCTTTTGGGACGATCGGCCGGAATCCCTAAACCAACCCTTGCATGTTAGTTTCTCCAAGACAATCCCACCACAATACATGAATTTCCAAGAAGAAAAAGGGAGAGGAAATACCTAGATGGCCCACGAACGAATTTGGGGTTGCGGCGGAGGTTTTTTCTCCTCCGGAAAGGGAGACGGTGTTGAAGAATCGATTCTCTCGGGCCCCAACTCGATTTAGGGTCCACCACACTTCCTTGCCTACCCTTTCTTCTTACTTCACTCTCCTTGGTTGTTGGAGGATGGTGGAAGTTGCTAGGGAGAGAGATGGGAGGTTGGAGTTTTGGAGGAGATCAAAGAGAGCTTGGTTGTTGGAGATTCGGAAGGAGATTAAGGAGAAGGGGAATGGGTTGTTGGGAGGTGAAGGGAGAGATAGGAGGGAGAGAGGGTTTGGTTGAGAGAGTGAATGAAATTGTGAAAGGGGGTTAGGGCTTATTTCCCTAGAGTTGGGTCTCTTGGCCCCATGTTTCCTAATCTTCCCAAATTAGACCTATGGGACCCCTATTAAGTGTTGAGGTGGCCCTAGTGCCTCATTGGCCACCAAATTCGGCGTGTAGTTGTCTCCTAACCCTACTAGGGTCCATGCAAAAATTGAGGACGAACGGATGAACGGTTATATGATCTGGAAGGGCGCCACCGATCTTTAAGTGGCCCTGTGGGACCCATTTCGGTGATTGGAATTGTTCTGGGGGTCTTCTGGCCATCAAACTTATAGGTTAAGTGATCCATGGCCCGATGAAGGGCCGTGCAAAATTTGGGAGCGATCGGATATAGGGTTTGATCGCACGGGTCCGATTTGCGATCGACGGTCATCGTGCCACGATCGGGCCCCAGATTTGGTGAACGGGCGTTGAAAAATATATCAACCCATTACCGTAAATTTGGAAGAAATCCGATGGTTGGAAAGTCTCACATTTCAATTTCCTTGATCAGTGCCAGATTTCAATTCTGGCATTGGTGGGGTGCATGGGGCCCCTGCCAGATCCCACTTCTGGGCGTCTGCCGGAGTTGCGGTCCGCGATGGCATTCAAGCCCAGTGAGACCAACGGCCACACCAAGTTTTAGAATTTTCCGACCATCCTCGGTCGTTGTGCGTCCAACACAAGCGGTCTATGATGTGTAAACAGCCATCTGGCTTGGTGGCCCACACTAAGCCCTATTATGGCCAGTCAGACCAACTAAACTGGATTAATCTTGGATGATTTTTATCTACGGTAACCCACCATGAGTGGCTAAGCGAGTGGTCCTACGGCAATCCTACGTGGACGCCCCAGGACACTGTGCTGGTTGGACGAGACGTTACAATCTACCCCCCTTACAAGTAAATTTCGTCCTCGAAATTTGTACCTGTTCGTATTGTTGAAGCAGGCTCGGGTAATGTTTGCGTACTTCTGCTTCCGTCTCCCAAGTGGCTTCTTCTTCATCGTGATGGGTCCATAGCACCTTGACCAACGGAATGACTTTGTTGCGTAGGACCTGTTCCTTCCTATCCAATATCCTAGTGGGCCGAAGAATGTATGTGGCATTTTCCTTGAGTTCCACCTGCTCCCACTTGATGATATGCGAAGGATCGGGGACGTACTTCTTCAACATGGATACATGGAAGACGTTATGCACTCCAGCAAGCGGCGTAGGTAGGGCCAAGCGATAAGCCACAGCACCTACCCGGTCTAAAATCTGGAAGGGCCCAATGAATCGCGGCGTGAGTTTTCCCTTCTTGCCGAAGCGTAAAACGCCCTTCATTGGGGAGATTTTAAGAAATACATGATCTCCAGCTTCGAATTCCAAATCCCTTCGCCTTGTGTCGGCGTAGCTTTTCTGCCTGCTTTGAGCCGTTAAGAGGCGGCGTCGGATAATTTCAATCTTCTCGGTTGTGATCCGCACCAAATCCGGTCCTAACAAGCTCTTCTCGCCAATTTCTTCCCAACAATGCGGGGCTCGACACGGACGCCCATACAATGCCTCGTATGGCGCCATACCGATGCTAGCCTGGAAGCTATTATTGTAGGCGAACTCGGCATATGGGAGGCAGTCGTCCCAACTCTCCTGAAAGTCCAGGACACAAGCCCGCAACATGTCTTCCAAAATCTGATTCACCCGCTCAGTTTGCCCATCTGTCTGAGGGTGGAAGGCGGTGCTAAACTTCAGCTTCACTCCCATAGCCTCTTGGATGCGAGTCCAGAAAATCGACGTGAATCGAGTGTCCCGGTCCGACACTATTTCCAGCGGGACACCATGGAGTCGAACTATTTCCTTGATATATAATTTTGCCAGATCATCAGCGGAGTTGGAAGTTTTAATTGGCAGAAAATGGGCTGATTTGGTGAGCCTGTCCACAATCACCCATATTGAGTCATGCCCCTTCCTAGTCTTAGGTAGACCAGAAATGAAGTCCATAGATATGAAGTCCCATTTCCATTCTGCTATGGGCATGGGTTGCAAGAGGCCCGGCGGCCGGCGGTGTTCGGCCTTGACTTGTTGACAAGTGAGGCATCGGGACACATACTCCGCTATTTCCTTCTTCATGTTGTCCCACCAATAGTTCCGCTTCAAATCCCGGTACATCTTCGTGCCACCAGGGTGCATCGCCAACTTGGAGTTATGAGCGGCATTGAGAACTTCTTCCCGTAGTCCCAGAAGGTTTGGAACACAAAGGCGGCCTCGGTACCGCAATCCTCCATCGGCACCGATCCTCCATCCAGATTTCTCATCATTAGGGGCCCTTTCCCTCATCTTCTTTAACAACTCATCGCCCTCCTGGGCTTCAATGATTTTGCTGTCAATCATTGGTTGTGCTTGAATGTGGCTACAACCTCGTACGGTTCCTCCACGGTCAGCTTCATGTCGAAATCCCGCACGAATTCCACCATGTCCCATTCCCTCACCATTAGCGGGGCCGCAAATTCAATTGTCTTCTTGCGACTTAAGGCATCCGCCACTAAATTTGCCTTGCCAGGATGATACGAGACGTCGAACTTGAAGTCCTTCAACGTCTCCATCCAGCGACGTTGCCTCATGTTCAGGTCTTTCTGGGTGAAGATATATTTGAGACTCTTGTGATCAGAGAAGAGCTCAAACTCCTCACCGTAGAGATAGTGCCGCCATATCTTCAATGCGAAAACCACCGCCGCAAGCTCGAGATCATGAGTGGGGTAGTTCTCCTCGTGTTTCCGTAACTGCCGAGATGCATACGCAATTACCTTGTCCTTCTGCATGAGCACACATCCCAAGCCCACATGAGAAGCGTCCGTGTAGACAGTGTACTTGACCCCTTGCTCAGGGAGCACAAGCACAGGTGCCGAGGTCAATTTATCTTTCAGCTCTAGGAAGGCCGCCTCCGCCTTCTCATTCCAGGCAAACTTGAGGTCTTTCGAGTCAACTGGGATAGCGGCCGAGCTATTTTTGAAAAATCCTTAATGAACCTTCGATAATAGCCGGCGAGACCGAGAAAACTCCTCACTTCCGTGACCGACTTCGGTTGCTTCCAATCTTGCACAGCCGCAACCTTGGCAAGATCAACAGATATGCCCTCCTTGGACACCACATGACCCAGAAATTTGACCTCCTCCTTCCAGAAGTCGCACTTCCTAAATTGCGCAAATAAGCGGTTCTTCTCAAGAGTTCCAAGGACCGCCCTTAGATGCTCTTCATGCTCCTCTCCTCGCGGCTCTTTGAGTAAATCAGTATGTCGTCGATGAATACCACGACGAATCTGTATATGAACGGCCTGAAGATTCTGTTCATGAGGTCCATGAATACCGCTGGGGCATTGGTGAGCCCGAACGACATAACAAGGAACTCATAATGGCCAAAGCATGTTCTGAAGGCCGTCTTCTGTATATCCTCGTCTCTGACTCGCAGCTGATGGTACCCTGATTGTAGATCGATCTTGGAGAAGTACTTGGCACCCCTCAGCTGGTCAAACAAGTCGTCAATTCTGGGCAATGGGTACTTGTTCCGAACCGTCACTTGGTTCAATCTCCTGTAATCCACGCACAATCGTAATGAGCCGTCCTTCTTCTTCACAAATAGGACTGGGGCTCCCCACGGTGAGACACTGGGCCGGATGAAACCTTTCTCTAGCAAGTTGTCAATCTGAGACCTTAGCTCTTCCATCTCACATGGGGGCATGCGGTAAGTAGGCAAGGAGATGGGCTTAGCACCCGGAGTTAGATCGATAGTGAAGTCTATTTCCCGTCGAGGAGGGAGTCCAGGTATGGCTCTAAACACATCATTAAAGTCTCGGACTACGGGAGTGCATGTGTGTGAGGGCCCATCATACCTGTCTTCCAAAGAAGCATAACATAAAATCCTACGATCGTGGCTAACCTGGACCGGAAACGTGAGAGAAGTGCCGTCATCTTCAAATATTTTCACTGTCAGTGTCTCACAGTCAATCTCGGCCTTCATCGTGGTCAACCAATCCATGCCCAGGATAACATCATAGTGGAAGATCTTAGTCACAATCAAGTCCACAAATGCCACCTTACATCCCAAATCGATGGGACAATCGCGGCACACCTTCGTCGCTTCTGAGACAGTACCGGCGGCGGCAATGATCCTCACCCCAGTACAGGGAGTAGCGTACAATCCTAGACGCTTGACAGTAGCATGCGTTATGAGAGAAGTAGTGGATCCCGTGTCCACCAACAAAAAGATGGGGGTACCTTCAATGTGTGCCGTCACCTCGAAGGCCGTAGGAGTGGGGATGACAGCACTTGGCCTTCTGCCGCAATGCATGGACGCGCGCCTGCTGAGGGAAGTTCGGTCGTTGCATAGGCCGTTGTGGCGGCCTAACCTGAGGTGCAGGGGGACGTCGAAACTGTGGGTTGGGCCCCATCGTCCGTAGGGGCGGAACCTGTAACACCTGTTGTGGAGGCCTGAAGTTGCGCTGAGGTGGCGTGAAGCCGAGGTCCCTCATCCGGGTGAAGCAGTATGGCTCGGAATGGCCCGGCCTCCGACAATAGCTGCACGTCTGAATAGGTCGAGTAGGAGGTGCCGGTGCAGCAGCTACACGTGGCGGAGAATCTGGGCGCGGCCTCTTCCCCGCAAAAGAAGTGGATGGCCCTTCTGTCCGGTTTCGAGGCCCCATCTGTGTCCGGCCTCGTGAGACACGCTCCTCATCTTGTTCAGCCCGAGTAGACAACTCCACGAGCTCCGCATAAGTCCCAATGTTCATGCAACACAATTTGGAGCGAATACCACTCCTCAATCCTGCCATATACCGCCTCATTTTGATCGCCTCGTTGGCAATCATTTCAGACGCGTAGCGAGACAGCTCGGTGAACCGATTCTCATATTGTGCCACGCTCATTCCCCCCTGTTGGAGGCGGAGGAATTCATTCTCCCTGTCGTGCTGGTAGGATTGGGGGATGTACTTCCCGTTAAAACGGGCTTCAAATGCTTCCCACGTCCATACGTGGCCTTCAGGAAGGGACCTGAGGACGCTTTCCCACCACAAGTCCGCCTCTTTCTCAAAGAGGTAAGAGGCGAGTTCCACATTCTCCACCTCAGAACAGTGGAGAGGCCGCAGTAGCTTGGTGACTCTATTGAGCCAATACTCCGCTTCCTCTGGGCGGTGGGTACCGGCGAAAGTAGGCGGCCTATGCCTCTGGAACTGTTGAAAAAGGTTGCTTCCGCTAGTGGCGGGCGCAGCCGGAGCGGGCGGTTCCGGTTGTGGTGTGCCCAAATGTTGGGCCAAGGCCCCCATCACCGTGGCCAACATATTTTGTTGTTGTTGCATATTGGTGGCCATCATCTGCTGTTGCTGTTGCACGCTTGCGGCCATCATCTGTTGTTGTTGTTGCATGAGAAGCAACATTTGGCCCATTTGATCCATAGACGGTGGCGGAGGGGGTATAGGTGCCTCGGCTCGTGGCGGCGAAGCATTTGGGGCCGCCTCCTGGGTGGTACTTCCCGTATTCTGGGAACCGTCCGCCCCATGTGGGCCTTGTTGCTCAACAGGGGCCCGATCCCGATCGACCAAGCCACCGTGAGGAAGGCGGACAAATCGACCATCCTGTCGCGGAGGCATTTCCTGAAAAGGCCCTTGATTGAGTTAGGTACTAGAACATTTCTTACATCCCGATTATGTGCGCATGGGCAAGATTCAATACAATCCATTCGAGAACACAAGCAATGCACATACAAGCATGTTAGGACGACAAGAGATTTGCCGAGGCAATCCACACATTCACATTAATTTCAAAATGCCATTGACATGGCTAATTACATGTTACAGCATGGATCACAAACATCAGTAAACATGTTAAACTGAAAAGGGAAATACAAACTAAACAAGCAAAGGTCCTAACTATCTTCCAGTACAGGGGATTAGGTCTAATTGACTTTAAGCAACTACTAGTTATCCGTAACGTCGCGACGCTACTCGTCCGAGTCAGGCGAAAGTGGAGGCGCCTCTTCCCCCTTGCTGCAGCAGATTAGGGCCTTTATGGCCCGATACATTTTTTGTTCCATTTTTCCTGCCTTGCTTGGTTCGCCTCAATCCTTGCTTGGCTCTCCCTCGATCCTAGCCATCCTAGCTCGAGTGCCTCCAGTGTACGACCATGTCTGGAGCGGGCAGGGGATACACCTCCAACTCCCTCCTCCTCAGCTCCCACAGCCTCTTCCTCTTCTTCTTCACCCTCCTCCTCGTCTTCGCCCTCTTCATCATCATCGCCCTCCTCTTCTCCTCTCTCCTCCTGGTATCCCCATGTCGGTCGATGCAGGCCTTCGCTGCTCGGGCCGATCTTCATCTTGTTCAGTGTATCATCATTCAACAGCCCGTCCGCACCGCCCTTCATCGGATCCACCCACACCATACCGCTGGGCCAACTGACAGACCAAGCGGCCAAATGGAGGCATACATCCTTCCGCTTTGACCTTGCGGCCCGTACCATCTGGTGAAGATCACGCTAGGAAGGCACACATCCGCACCCTCCCCACCTATACAGAAATTCCACCATGTAGCGGGAACACTCATTGCGGTTGCCCCAACCTGGGATAGACATTATGGGTGCAAATGCGATGAAGGACCCGATATTCAGTGCTCAAGTTGGATGACTGCAGGCCCTGGCCTTGCTCGCCACGATTCCATTTGGCAACCCGCCCGCACAAGAACGGGTCGCTCATCGCGCGCCTGACTTGATTCCAAGTTTTTCTCATCAATCTGTACCTCGCCCCGGGGCACTCCGAGTACATCGGCAATGACCTTCACTCCTATCGGAATTCTCTGCCTCCCACTGTTAGATCAAAGCCCAATGGCTCAAATTCGGGGTTTCCAATCTGTAAGTAGAAAGCCCGAACCCGCCCAACATCGCTAGGTAGTTTCCGTAGAATATTGGATGACCCCAATCCTTGTCCACAAGGCGGCCAATAATGGGGAATTCATCAAACATATGCTCCGCCACGGAGGCCTCGAAGGCGACACGGCGCACGAGGAAATTTCCCGTATCTCCATCGCGGGAACCCCCCGAGGGTCGTTCTTGCGCTTGGATCGAACTTCAGCGACCTCCTTCCCCTTGGATGATCGGCCCGTTGTTTGTTCCGTCTCTCTCTCGGCTCGGTCCCGGCTCGGCGGTCGCCGGTCCTTTCTTTCCCATAAGCGATAAGATCACCGAGATGGAGAAGAATGAAGCAACGGTGGTAAGGAGGGCCATTCTTTGGCTAGGAAATAGGGTGGGTGTGAGAAATGCGGTTGATTTGGGTGGAGGAGATTGGAAGGAATTTTGGGGGTCTTGAGGATGTTACTTGAGAGTGAAGATAGGAATGGATCTTGAAAATGATGAAAGAGGAAAATGAAATGTGGGAGGAGTTTTGAGAATGGAGTTGTAAGGAAAGGAGTAGGGAAAGATTTGGAGATGGAAAGGTGGAGGAAAAATGGAGTGGGTTTGGAGGGATGGAAGTTTGGAGAAATGAAGTAGGAGGTTGATGTTGGGATTTAAGAGTGAAGGTATCTAGGGAAATGTGGAAATAGGGAAGGATTTGGAAGTGGGAGAGTATGAAGGAGGTGAAGATGGGTTTAATGGAGTTGAGAGAGGAAGAAGCAGAAGAGGTGAGTTGAGAAATTTTTTTGTGTGAGAGGTGGTGAGGGGAAAGGAGGAACCCTTGGGGTTTGAAGTGGGTTAGAGGGGATGGAATAGGTTTAGAAGGGGTGGATTGGTTTCATATACCCCCATTTAACAGGAAAGTGGGCCCCACTCGTGGTTGCCACGTTGGGAGAGAGGGAAAACCCACATTTGGGTCCGGCGTCGGCGACGCCGCAGCCGGCGTAGGCACGCCGACTCGCTGGACGCTGGCGAGGGCGACGCCGCCCTCCGGCGTAGCACACGCGATCCTCTGGACGATCCGGCGTAGGCGACGCGCGTCCGGCGTAGGCACGCCGATCCTCTGGACAGCCGGCGTCTGAACGCCGCCCCAGGCGTGCGCACGCCGCCCCACTGTGAGCAGCCGCGTAGGGACGCCGGATCCGGCGTAGGCTACGCCGATGCCTGTTTGAGCCGGGTTGTTTTTTTTGCGATTTCTCGGCGTCTGTAAGGCCCCTGGAAAGTGCATATATGAATTTGGGGTAGGAGGAAACGATCTACGCAATGGGCCTATTCGTTGGGGAGATTTTTCCCGCTTAAGGAAAATGCCCGATTTTCTATGTTCCATTTTCGGGTGAAAATTTCTTTCACCGCTAAGTCTCTATCCCTAAATGGCCGGTTTGTCGAAAACTGGTCCAAACTAGCTCGTAGCACTTGGATGCTGGCTCCGATCTTCAATCCCTTGATCCAGTACAACTTGCGATCCCAATTCCCTATCAACGCTACCTAAGATGGTCGGCTCGCCCCTAGACCGAATAATTCTAAACTTCTAGGGTAGTGACGTGCGTCCTACGGTCCCGGTTACGGCTACTATTGTGCACCCTCCAAGTCAGCGGACGCGTAGTGAGTTCATGACCCATGGCCCATTAATCCCAAACCATGCTCTGATACCAACTTGTAACGCCCTGAAAATCGGGGGTCGAGTACATCCGCAACTCCCGAGTTTCCGAGGTCACTTATCATGCGTTTAATGGTTTTAGTGTTAGTCTGATTAACTGCGCAATTTGGAACAAACTGAAACATGAAGCACAAGCGCAAGTTACTGAAATGGGAGAAAAACATCACAAATATATATGTACACGTCCAAAAGAATAAGGGCACATGGCGCCACACCGACAAAATCACAAAATGATATATCATGTCCAAAAAGAATAGGGCTGAGCTCGCAGCTCGCAGCTCAGCCAGTCGTCGTCACAGCTACGGATCCGACGCAGCTCCATCCATCAACTGGAAGTAGGAGTACTCCTCCTCCACATCCAAGTCCGCAATGCCAGGCTCCTCCTGAACTTCGCCACCTGCATCTATGGAAGCGTCTGGTTGGTGTTTTAAAACACCGTCCCAGAGTGGGAGTGAGTGATCAACTCAGTGTGAACCATTAACCTTAAGTTGTAACAAGCATCAATTATAATAGGAATTTAATGAAAAGCAGGAATTCAGCAACACCTATAACTCTTATTAAATGCGCATGAAATGCGATGACATGATGCATGCCCTCGCCACACACTCCCTCAAGCGACTACGTCTACGATCGCAAATGTCATCACTCCCTCAATGCGACCTCGACTTCCGAGTCGCCATCCTAGCTAATGCGTGAAATGCGATCATGTTAGCCAAGTTGTTAGTTAGAGTCCATTCATCCAGCAGATTTGGGGATTCTGGATCACCCTACATGTCACTGCCCTAATCTGGTTGCGAGGGCAAGATCTCATCAACGCGTGAGGCCGAGTCCTCGCGGTCCGTGATCCCGTCGGGGTCCTCATCCCGACTCCAAGCACATGAGGAGTGCCGATAGAGAAGGGATCGCTCGCGGTCACTACGGGGAGGCGCGGTACCCCAGCGTAGGCCGACAGCTCGGACACAGTGTCCCATTCCACCATGCCCGGCTCACGAGACTGTGGACCAATTGTAGTCAAATTTTCAGTGGGCCACAAAGGTTATAGGGTGCATCAGGTTCCATACATATGTGGGCGAACATGGTTAACAGACAGGGATGATCAGGTAGTAGGCTAATCCGCACAAATCAGGCGAGCATGAAACGAATGACCTCGGGCACAAAGGTCCCATGTAGTCGAACTACAGCCACCCGAACACTCCCGCCCAATCCGCGAGTCTAGCCTTAGCGTAGTCCTACCGATGGGGCTACCCTCTCTCGTCAGGTTCCTGACCATCCCAAGAGAGTGGAAAGAGATCTACAACATGCTCACTACTCATGCTATCAGCTAGTACATCCAAGTCATAATCTCATGCATCCTAACCACACAAAACAAATATCTTTAACACACCAATCAAGTATCATCATAGAATTTAGGTGCATGTGAGTGTATGTGTGTTGTGTGAGGAAGTTAAACACTTCCCCCATCTTGAGGGATCATAAGCATTTGTAATTAATCACACACACAATTAAAGCATTGCATATGATGGAAATGTATCAACAACCACAAGCATGTTATCAATCAACATTAAAATCATGTGAAGGCACAATATATATAACATTGAAAATCAAACATGCATATTCTAACAAGTTCATCATCATGAAAATCCCTAGGGTTTCCTAGAATTCCAAATACGACATCCAAGCACTCAAAATCATTAAATCCGTATTAAAGTTGGTGCTAGGCCACCTAAGAGCAATAGTCCGCACCTATGGATCGTTGGCGACACGATAAACGTCCTAGAAAAGGGGCTTTGGGGACGATCGGCCGGAATCCCTAAACCAACCCTTGCATGTTAGTTTCTCCAAGACAATCCCACCACAATACATGGATTTCAAGAAGAAAAAGGGAGAGGAAATACCTAGATGGCCCACGAACGAAATTTGGGGTTGCGGCGGAGGTTTTTCTCCTCTGGAAAGGGAGACGATGTTGAAGAATCGATTCTCACGGGCCCCAACTCGATTTAGGGTCCACCACACTTCCTTGCCTACCCTTTCTTCTTACTTCACTCTCCTTGGTTGTTGGAGGATGGTGGAAGTTGCTAGGGAGAGAGATGGGAGGTTGGAGTTTTGGAGGAGATCAAAGAGAGCTTGGTTGTTGGAGATTCGGAAGGAGATTAAGGAGAAGGGGAATGGGTTGTTGGGAGGTGAAGGGAGAGATAGGAGGGAGAGAGGGTTTGGTTGAGAGAGTGAATGAAATTGTGAAAGGGGGTTAGGGCTTATTTCCCTAGAGTTGGGTCTCTTGGCCCCATGTTTCCTAATCTTCCCAAATTAGACCTATGGGACCCCTATTAAGTGTTGAGGTGGCCCTAGTGCCTCATTGGCCACCAAATTCGGCGTGTAGTTGTCTCCTAACCCTACTAGGGTCCATGCAAAAATTGAGGACGAACGGATGAACGGTTATATGATCTGGAAGGGCGCCACCGACCTTTAAGTGGCCCTGTGGGACCCATTTCGGTGATTGGAATAGTTCTGGGGGTCTTCTGGCCATCAAACTTATAGGTTAAGTGATCCATGGCCCGATGAAGGGCCGTGCAAAATTTGGGAGCGATCGGATATAGGGTTTGATCGCACGGGTCCGATTTGCGATCGACGGTCATCGTGCCACGATCGGGCCCCAGATTTGGTGAACGGGCGTTGAAAAATATATCAACCCATTACCGTAAATTTGGAAGAAATCCGATGGTTGGAAAGTCTCACATTTCAATTTCCTTGATCAGTGCCAGATTTCAATTCTGGCATTGGTGGGGTGCATGGGGCCCCTGCCAGATCCCACTTCTGGGCGTCTGCCGGAGTTGCGGTCCGCGATGGCATTCAAGCCCAGTGAGACCAACGGCCACACCAAGTTTTAGAATTTTCCGACCATCCTCGGTCGTTGTGCGTCCAACACAAGCGGTCTATGATGTGTAAACAGCCATCTGGCTTGGTGGCCCACACTAAGCCCTATTATGGCCAGTCAGACCTACTAAACTGGATTAATCTTGGATGATTTTTATCTACGGTAACCCACCATGAGTGGCCTAAGCGAGTGGTCCTACGGCAATCCTACGTGGACGCCCCAGGACACTGTGCTGGTTGGACGAGACGTTACAGCACATGCA